>VZRQ01001699.1:90032-288199 GCA_013397975.1 Machaerirhynchus nigripectus | reverse complement strand
GAAACCCCCCGGTGTGACCATCCCGCTGTGACCCCGTGTGACCCCTGGTGAAACCCCCCGGTGTGACCATCCCGCTGTGACCCCGTGTGACCCCTGGGGAAACCCCCCGGTGTGACCATCCCGCTGTGACCCCGTGTGACCCCTGGGGAAACCCGCCGGTGTGACCATCCCACTGTGATCCCGTGTGACCCCTGGGGAAACCCGCCCAGGGTGATGCAGGGTGACCCCGTGTGACCCCTGGTGAAACCCCCTGCCACCAGTGTGACCCCTCCTGGTGTGACCAGAATGACCCACGCGGTGTGCCACCCCCTCCCTGTAACCCCTCCTTGTGTGACCCTCTCCCTTCTATGACCAGTGTGACTCCCCGGCATGACCAGTGTGTCAGATATGACTCCCCCTGCTCTGGTGTTGACCCCCGTGGTGTGCCCCATTGTGAACCTATGTCCCAGGTGTGCCCGGGTGTGGCCTGCAGGGTTCTGGTGTGCCCGGTGGACCCGGGTGTGCCCTGAGTACCCTGATGTGGCCTCCCAGTGTGCCCCCACAGTGTACCCCATGTTCCCTGGTGTGACACCCACCCTGTGTGACCTTCCGGGTGTGACCTGCCCAGTGTGACCTGGTGTGGCCCTGCACCGCCAGTGTGCCCCTGTGTGACTCCCCCTGTGTGCCCCAGTGTGCTCCTGTGTGCCCCTGGTGTGCCATTGTGCCTGGAAAACCAAGCTTATGGAGGGCCTTGTTTCTTAAAACTTTAAATCATTAATATATGATTGTATAAACATTTCTGATTTCACTTAAAATCAGTTGTTTTCACCTGTTTGAATGTCGAGAAAACTATTAAAAAAAAGTCAAGGCATTAATAGTAAAATTTAAATTGTATTTTCAAACATTGTAATTGGTCTTAAATTTTGGTCTGTGGAAAAAGGCTTTATTATTTTAATTGTTCGAATGCTTGGGATCGACAATACTACAATTACTGCAACTTGTCCCTACCTGGAAGCAATCCTTAATCTTTTCGCTAGTTTTCCCATAAGAAAATTGAGATTATGAGTTTATAAAATAATATCAGTGTCATAACAGCACAGAATTCAGCAAAGACTCAGACTGGAAGGGTTTGTTTTCTGTCTTTGGTCCTGAAAAACTTACGCAAGTACTTATTTTTGGTCAGGGATTCATTGTGTTCTCAATATCCATCTCCTTGTCCAGCCCATGGAAGGGGTTTTTTTAGCTCTTTGGCATCTGGATTTACAAAATTCCTTCATAATGTGGCAAAAGTTCTTTTGTCTCTAGGATCCGTCTGTATTTTCTGTCTTTGAGGTATCCTGTGGTGTGTGGACATACAATGAGTACTCAGTTGCCTCATCACTCTGGTGGGGTTGTTCCTTTAGGGCAGGTTGGATTTTACTAGCAGAGCTTCATGAGTGAAATATCTAATCCAAAAATGATGCAGTCCAGAAAATGTGCTGCAGTTCTCTTGTGTTTACCCGCGGAGTAAACAGCATTAAAACTCTGAAAGACGGTAAGCAGGAGATTACTTCTTGAAAAAGTGCAACATTTTGGGAAGGACTCACATTGGAGTAGTTTGTGGAGGACTCTGTCCAATGAGAGGTATTCCATGCTGGAGCAGGGGAGCAGCATAAGAAGGAAGGAGTGGTGCAGACAAAGAGTTATGAACTGACCCCAACCCCAGTTTCCCACCTCCTCATGACACTTGTGGAGGAGAGGAGGTGCCAGAAAACTTAAGAACAAAGAGTGGAGTTGAGTCTGGGGAAAAAAGCGGAGTTGATGAAAAGGTGCTTTTATTTTTGTTTCTGTTTCTCACAGTGCTATTTTAAAAATACCCAGTTTTTGATTCACAGCAAATTAAATTAATCTTCCCAAAGTTGAGTCTGGTTTACCTTTGATGGCAATTGGTGGATAATGTCTCTGTCCTTATCTGGACCCATGAGTTTTTCATTTCATTTTTTCTCCCCTGTCCTGCTGAAGAGGGGGAGTGAGAGAGCAGTGGGGTGGGCACCACACTTACTAATATCATAGAATGGTTTGGGTTGGAAAGGATCTTTGAAGGTCATCTATTTCCAATCCCACTGCCATGGGCTGGGACACCTTTCACTAGACCAGGTTGCTCAAAGCTCCATCCAGCCTGGCCTTGAACACTTCCAGGGATGGAGGATCAACAGCTTCTCTGGGCAGCCTGTGACTGTGCCTCACCACCCTCACAGGGAAGAATGGCTTCCTAGTGTCTAATCTAAACCTACTCACTCTCAACTTAAAGCCATTCTCCCTTTTCCTATCAGTACACGCCCTTGTAAAAAGCCTGTCTATGGTTTTGTTTGGTTTTTTTTGTAGGCCTTCTTCATGTACTGGAAGCTGTAGAAGGTCTCCCTGGAGCCTTCTCTCAACTGAACCACCCCAGCTCTCTCAGCCAGTCTTTGTGGGAGAGGTGCTCCAGCCCTCTGAGAATCTTCGTGGCCCTTCTCTTTCCCCAGAGCTGGGTGCAGCACTCTGGGAGGGGCTTCATGAGAGCAGAGGTGCAGAGTCACCTCAACCTGCTGGTCCCACCTGCTGGTATCAAGCCCACCTGGGGGATGTTACCCTGGGGGAATACATCACACTTCAGGGAGAATACAATAGGGAAGGAAAAAACAGAGGAAGTCATGTGCTTCCAGCTCTTTGCTTTTTTCTGGTATAGGTCCTAGAAGGACAAGAACAAATGTGTCTTCCCAGCTTAGGCGGTCACACTCTTTGACTTGTGCTTCAAATTTAATAAAGTTATTAATAGCTGAGGTACATAAGTAATTGGGTTTTCCATGACAACTCTCTTTCCTGCATATTTGCTGCTACTCATGCCCAGCTATTATAATATTTCACCTGCTGGCCTCAGCATATTTGTATTAATTATACAATAGAGGGAGCTGAAAGAATGTGATTTTATATTTTTTTTTTTAGTACAGAGCCACTTATTACAAGACTTTATGTATATGTGGTTTCATTCAAAGTGTCTAAAAATCTTGTGATTATTCAACAAGCAGATTGCCCAGAGTTACTACTGAGCCATCCTCTCTTGCAAGTGTAATTTTCTCCCTTTTTACTTCAAAACCAAAGTAGTTTTGCTATATAGTGTTTATGAAGTAATTCTGCTATTTAATGTTTATACCTTTCCATCTGCCTTTTTTTGTAACAAAATATGATAAATTTTCAAATGAACAAATTTAGAATAATTGCTGTCTTGAGAGTCCATGCTCTGACCTATAAAAATTCATTGAAGACTGAGAAATTTATTTTAAAATATTTTTTATGTGTAGTGCATGTCTGTGTTAAAAGTATGCAAAAGAAAGCTTAAGGGGGGTTTCAAGCTGTAAAATAACATAATGGAATGTGGAAGCTTTTAGGACTATTCTGATCAACATGGAGCAGCTCAAGCATAATTGAATAATGACTGAATAATTTAATAATGATTGACACTATTCCATTTCAGACATTCTTTATAAAGTTCTTTGGTAATTTTCTTATTCTGGTGTCACAGTCTTCTATAATGTTTTATTTAACACTAAAGCAGTTTAAACCTCTGCAGTGGAAATTGAACAGCATTATCTGCAGTGTGGCTGTTAGGGTTTTGATTGTTTTGGAGAGATTTTAAAGCAAAAATTTCATGAAACTTAGATGGGTTTTGCAATTGGCATAGTTACCCTTCCTGCTGATTACAGGTCCATGTAGATGAGACACTAGATCATTGCTACATTAACATGAAATAAGGAGACTTAAAAAGAAGGTAAATTCCATCTTTCCCATTTTTTGCTGTTAAATTGCTTAAATTATGATTTCCATTTAATAATCCACAGCAAAGGTGAATTCTTTAAATGAGCTTGCACTGAAGGGAAGCCAAGCTATTTTACTTAAAAATTACAATTGCTTGTAATATCTGACACACCTTATTAAAAGGAAATCGAATGTTGTTATTTGGTGTGGCTTAGGATAACCTCATGGAGCATGTAAAGCAACTTTTCATTAAGATTAATATTTCCTTAACTGCCTGGTCTGGAAATATGCATTGTAGGAATGTTTATATGTGTTATGTTTATATATAATATGTTTATAGGAATCACTTTCAACTTTTTCTTAGAAACCACCTGAAAGTGAGAGTTGTGGTAGATGCAAATGGCTGCCTTTCCTTTGGGAAGGTAGTTTTCATTTTGCTGGGTAATCTCTATAAATATATCAAAAAACCAGAATAGTTCTGTCAAATAATACCACAACCTGATTCAGTTACTTAGCAGCATTTAATGTTAACAAAAAGAAACAGAAAAGTGATGCAGAAGCAATAAAATCATTAGAGAGAAGATGGAAACTCATGAAAATAATGAAGACAAAACTCATAAGTAAAACAAAAATGGGAAAGAACACATTATCCAAGCAGGTGGCCTTTTTCCAAGGAGTCAGTTGCTTATAGTTTCATTTTTCAGGAAAAAAACCACCAACCTATAAAAAAACCCCCAAAACTTGGAGAAAAGCCTCATTATCCCAGATATTACTTAATGTGTGTTTTTCAGTGTATTACACAGTTCTTCAGACATTTCTTTTGTGGCTGGAATAATTTTTTCCTAAGTATTTATCATCAATACTGCCAAAACAAAAGGTAATGCTACTGCTCTTCCTTCATTAGGTTTATTACTCTCCTCAGTGTGAGAAGATGAATAATTCAGTGTGTTAGGGAAACTAGAGATGCATACGACAACAGCTCCCTTCCTGAAGGCTTGGCTGCTGAGGACCAGGACCAACTCAGCAGTGGTGTGGCCCAGGGCAGCCCCTTTCCTCCTGGGAACATGGGAGAGAGGCTGCTGACAGTCAGGGGAACCAGACTGGCCTGTCCACACAGCCTGTTGAGCTGGGCTCCTACCTAGACATGCAGATTGGCTTCCCAGCTTGACCTTGGAGCTGACCGAACCTGCCTTACCCCGTGATGTGGACTCTTGGTTCAACCTGGCCACCACCTACTTCCCTTGTGCAGAGACTCTGTGACTGGCAAGGCCCCTGCCTTGTCACCCCAGCATCCCTCTCAACTCCCCAGTCCACAGCGATGTGATGTCATCAGACAAACTGCTCTCCAAAGAGCATGGGGAATGGAAACACTTGATAAACAGAAACATAAGAGCTTTGGGAAGAAAAGGATTCACATATATACTAGTAGGTTATTAACAATCACACTCAGAAAAGTAATTGTCTTCAGCAGATTTGCAAATCAATGTTGGTTGCAGAATTTTAATATGGAAGATGTATTCTATAATAATTCACTGTTGAATGCAAAAACAGATTTACTTTGATTGGAACAAACACTATATAGCATAGGGAAAAGAATTTTGAAAACTAATAATTACTCTAGATAAAAAATCAGTAACATTTTGCTGGGAAATGACATTAAGGGAGAAATAGAGGAACATTCAGTGTGGCAGTAAAACAACGTGATCTTAGATAACTCCAGAGAAACAGTCTGAAAAACAGCATGTGCCATATCTTGAGACAAATCTTTAATTGAAAGCCCTGGGACACAAACAGAAATTATACCATTTGATCAATGACAGGTTGGGTACTGCAGCTAACTCATTTGCAGTGGGGGAAATGTGAAATCAAAATTAAGGTTTGGAAAAGAAATGTTCATTTTTCAAGAAATATGTGCTTTGTCTATTTTTGCTATAGAAATTGATAAGAAATTACTCATCAAAATAAGGTTCATTGCTTTTATGGTAATGAAGGATGGCAAGAGTTTTCTAACCTTCTTGAAACATTTAATCAGAAAAAAATCCCAATTTTTAGAAGCAGACTTCCTATATTGGTGAGTTACCATCTGTTTTCACTATATTTGTATGCATCCATAGAACCTGTAAATTGGTTTGGATTAGTGGTTTCAAATATGTTCCTAAGAGAAAGTGGTTTCTGCAGCAAAAGCTGGGGACATAGAACTCAAGGAAAAAAATGGATCAAAACTGGAGACAATGTCATTATAAGTAAGATAGATATAAAATTAATCTGTAAATGAGAAGATGTCTAACTGTTGAAGGCAAGAGGTTCTTTTTCTCTCGGCTTTTCCCATAGGAAGAATTGCAACAAAGAAATCTAATTTTACAAAGAAGTTTAATCAGTATAGGAAGGAAAGCTTAATCAGTATATATGATATAGTTGAATCTGACTGCAAGGAACTGAATGCAAACTAGTAGATGTACTCGGAAGGGTAAGAAAATAATTAAACTATTAGTCTGCTGTTCTACAAAATGATATGCGCTGGTGTTCGCTAAAATTCTCAGCTGAAGGAGATGGCTAACAGAGCTGCTAGATGAAAAGGATAAGTTTTCAAAGGAAGACAAAGACGGAGAAAAATATGGCTTGAAAGACAGCTAGAATGTTTAGGAAAATTAGATGTTCATCAGTTTTGCTGAACCCAATAAATTGAGTTACATAGCCAGTAAGCAATCTTAAAGATACTAGCAGTTATATAGAAAACATACAGAGGATTGGAAAAGTGTGACAGAACTGCAGAAGAGCAAATACTGTGTCTATTTTTGAAAAATGAAAAATAAAACCTATCAATTATAATTTTTAAGTCTAACTTCTGGTGGAAAAATCCAATATTAATATGATCTCCGTGAACTGAAATACAGAATTAAGTGTATGCATGTTAAATTGGTAGATGATAGGCAATTGGCAAGATCTCTAAGAATATGAAAAGGTATGCCAAGAATTAAAAGTGACCTTGGAGAAGTGGTCTGAAACAGAATGAAATTCCCTACAGACCTTCTTTTGTATATCTACTCATAATTAAAACATCTGTCCATAGAGTGCTTCACTCCCATTTAGCTATGCCTATGATATACGTGGTTCAATAGAATAGCATAAAACCAAACTTAATTACTAGTGCTATCAGTAACTGTCTTTATCTTACAGCAGAAGCTGTATCTGATATAACAGTAATATTATTGGGATAAAGCTGACCAAAGAGGAAATAAAAAAGAAAGCCTGTTGAAATTCAAAAAAACCAAACAACTCTGAAGTTTACTTAGCTTTTGCTTATATCGAATGAAACACCTATAAATAAT
This sequence comes from Machaerirhynchus nigripectus, assembly GCA_013397975.1. NCBI lineage: Eukaryota > Metazoa > Chordata > Aves > Passeriformes > Dicruridae > Machaerirhynchus > Machaerirhynchus nigripectus. The sequence goes on along the minus strand of VZRQ01001699.1, from coordinate 281,117 downwards.
TGTGTTAGTCAATTTATGTTGTGGTTCATGGAAGTAGGGGAACAGAATCAGGCTTTCTGGTTTATCAAAATTTTAATGGAAGCTAACACATTTTAATCTTGTCCTGGTTTCAGCTAGGGTGAGGGGAAAGGGAAGGGGAGTTGAGTGAGTAGTTGTGAGGTGTTTCACCTCTAGGTGGGCTTAAAATCACAACAGTGTTTCATCTACATGGGATGCAGAATCCTAACTTTAGTAATTCAAGTTACATTCAGCTACTGCACTTTGGCTCAGTGGTATCAAAGACCTGTGGTTCTGACTTACAAAATGTCCTGTTCCAGGTTTGTTTTTTGAAGTGAACTGTGAATGCAGAGTAAGGAAGAAGAAAAGTCTTGTACAACAAAAGTCCCTTAAAGTCGAAGTGTCTTTCCACTGGCATAGCAGACTCCAGAAGAATTTCTAAAACAAGCTAACCAATTTCTTACTTCAGCTACTTTCACACTATACCTACACCTATGTTATTTTTCATAACTGGAAAATCTTCCACTCTTACTGGAAGTCTTTCTCTGGTAGATTTTTGCACATTGATCTGAATGTTTAGTTTATTGAGGTTCTAGTAATTTTCAGTTTCCATGTTTTATGTCTGAGCAATTTTCAACAGTGTAAAGGAGGAAAAAGGCTAGAATGAGATAGTGGTACAAGGAGGAAGAGGACATTCTGAAATAAAAACAAATACTTCTGTACAGCTAGGTAGAATAAGGGGCTTGGGATAATCACATGATGAACACTGGAGCATTGTGAATTCTGCTGCCGTGTGTGCTTGCTTCTGTGGGATGCAGGCTGTTCTCTCATGCTCATCTTCTATGACAAATGTAGTTAGTACCACGAGTTATGTTTATTACCTCGTGGTGCAACTTTGTGGCAAGAAGTGATGTTTTAGCAGCTTTGGGGCATTGAGCCATTGGAGACATTTGTGTATTAGACTGTGTTTTAATGGGTTCTTTTTTAGGGAGTGTTATGGCTGCCATGAGTAGTGACAGACAGATGGCTACATGCACTGTATGTTTTCATCCCTTGAAGGTGTCCTGTAGGGACTTTGAAACCTCACATTTCCACTCCCCTTTCTCAGGAGGCTCTGAGTTATGAGGGTTTTCTCTTCCAAGCCCTTGGTAATTCTTGAGCTCAGGCTGTCCATGCTTTGGCCAGAGGGAGTTACTATCCTATTTAAAATGCACCGTCTCCAGCAACTGGAAATTAACGTTTTTATCTAGTCTTTGCGTACATGTAAGCTTGCCTATTAGACATTTTCTGAGAAATAAATTTCGGTTATAAATAACATAAAGCTCTTTGTTTTCAATAGAGTAATTTACAGTACTGCTGAATGAGAGTGGCATCAGTGGGCGATCAATCTGACCTGGAGATGAAAGAGAAAGCAAGCTGCCAACGCCTTTCGCTGATAAGGTATTGGAGTGATGGGTTCAGAATAATTTTATCTTTTCCCGGAAAAATGCAAATATAGGTGATTCTAATGAGCAAAATGAAAACCCAAGGTTGACTGTTACAGAGGTTATTCTATAATTATATGCTTCATATATTGTATATTTACAACTAATTTAACCCCTCAAAAGTCTATCAGAGATTAGTACATGGTCAGTAATTCTACACCTCATCAGTGGTAGTCCTCATGATTTGCAATCCAATATGATCTGCAGTAGTAAAGACTTCACTTTGGAAGCACTAAACAGAGGAAGCCTTAGAAAATAATATATTTTGTGAAATAGGAGCACAATATACTTTTATGATTATTATTCATAGCCTTGCTCACCATGTAATTATAATCCCTAAATTCACATCTCCTACTAAAGAATCCATTTTGGGCAGGGGTGGGGGGCTGGGTTGGGGGGAGGTGGTGAGTTTGTCCAGGAAGCTTTATGGGTTGAAATTCCTGCATTTGGTCTCTGCTTACTGTATTAATATGAACCCCACTTTGTATGACAACCTGAAGTGACATTCAAGTCCTAAGGGAGTCAAGGACAATTTTGACTTTATTTCACAGGAAAAGAATCAAGCTTGTTTATATGGAAGAAAAGCAACTGAATATTATGCAACTACAATTCTAAACTTTATAGTTAAATTCAGTGCCAGTCCAATACTAAAATCAGCCATGAAAAAAGCTGAGCAAATTTCAGGTTTGTTTTCTTGGTGTTTTGCTTTACCCTGCTAAGGAAGAAACAAAAGCAGCATTTTATTCAGTCACAGATAGATTTCTGCATAGCTCTTGGGACCATTCTATTATGCAGAGCAGAACTCCGTGGCAGCCCATCTAATCAGTTCTCAGAGAGGTTTAGAACTAATTATTCTGAGTGTACATTTCTTCTTTTCTGTTTTTTTTGGAAATTTTTATTATGATTTTATACATATCTTAAACATAAAATCTATGGATGTGGATAGGAACTTTTACAAAACAGCCAAAGGCCTCGTGGATAGAAAAATTCTTTTTCCGGGTGCATTTTGATAGAAAAAGGAGGATTGTTATTAAACTAAACCATCATTTTCAGAAACTCATAGGCATGGAAGACACACAGATTTCATTCATTATTTGAACACAAGGAATATGCAAAGAATTAAATCATTTTTACAACCTATTAAAAAAAATCTGCCTCATTAACACACGTATTAGGCTAGAGAAACAGCAGGAAGTGATCAATGTGCCTTTCAAGTTGGAAATTTATGCTAGCAAATACCAATAAACAATGTGAATAGTCTTGCTGATTGCACTGGAAATGCTATTTGGCTGACATTACATAACTAGATGTGCAGTTATCCCATGAGCTAGATTCAAGAATCACTTAGCCTGTTTTCTCCTGCAAGCACCTTGGTTAAATGAACATACCATTTACTGCAGCAATGATTGCCTGTCCATACAGGATAAGTAAAATGTCTTTAAAACACAGAAGGATTAGTAAATGTCTTTAAAACCCTGATGGGGGTTGACTGTGGGGGTTGACTTTTGTAGTCCTCTGTTGTAGGAGTCACACTGTGTTAATTAATTAATTAATGGTTAATTATGCTTAGAGTTAGGTTAGAGTTTGTTGGACACATTGGCTTGGGGAGGAGGGAGGTTAATTATTGTTGATTATCAATTGGTTCGTATGCTGCTTGTTGTTTCGTGTTGTTAAAAGTTTTACGTACTGTTAATTGTTCTATGTATTTCAATGAAGTAATAGTAGTAGGCCCTAAAGTTGATTGACAAAGAAGATTCTGGCAAGAGGATGTTGATGGTAATTAACATAAAGGGCTCAGATAAGGGTCCTGATTGGAACAGTATCTCACCAGTCACTCGACACCCTGATATCACCCCACTCGGACTGTCCAGCCAGCTACGACGGGCCAAGCAACAACCAATGCGTGTGTCCCCGAGGGGAGGACTCTAGGGAGAGGGGTGGCACTCCCAGGAGGGGTATAAATGCAGAACCCCTCCCAAGAGATCTTGGTCTCTGACCCATTGGTCCTGGCCAGACACCGAGCGTGGGTCAGGTCCTCCTCCCTGGGAAATAGCCAATCAGCTTGGGGAACCCTAATTGCTTTGTTGGTAGTTTCTGCTAAAAAACCTGCTCGATGGGAGATTGGCTTTCGGTGTTTATTTCACTGAGAATAGAAAAGGAACCACATATCACTGTGTATTTCCCCCTTCCATTTCTTCTGCTTCTTTGTTTCCACTTTGTAGGTCTCAGTGTAAGTCCCACGCTGCTCCTCAGCAAAAAACCAAAGGATTTGTGTTCCCATGGGGTGTGGGCTGGTGGCCCATCTCCTTCAGTTAGTTTATGGCTTCTGTGGAGGCTTCTGTTCTTCACAGCTCTGACCTGACAAAAAGGGTGCCATGGACTGGTGCTGGCTCCTCAGCACTTTCGATGGTGTTTAACATCTAAATAATCCTGTAGGCCCTTCGAGAAAACAAGTGGGTACCTGATGAGAGCATCCATACTGCTGTAAAATGGGAGAGGTTAGCAGTCACTGTTCATCACTAGCAGTAGGTCTCTGGGATACACTGTAATTTAGGCCCTTCTGTAAAGTACAGTAAAGATGTAGCCAGTCTGTTTAAAGATGCAGCTAATCTGTTTAAAGATTGTCCAGTCATTTTCTTAGTATGAAATGATTTTTATAAATGTCCAGTTCTGTGATGTCATCAGTTGTGAAAACTGCTGATGCTGAAAGGAGTTTTGTCTAGGTAATGGCAGCAGGATTGCACCCAGTGGAATTCTGTTCTGTGGCATCTATTTAATTTGAATCAATATGCTTAAAAGAACATATATGATGGTATTAATAATTGCTGCTGTTAACCTCTACCCTTACATCAATTCTTCGACATTGGGAGGACAGAGCAGCTGCCTATAGATTATTAAAGTTATGACATAATTCTGATTTACCTGTCTGAAAGATACTGCAATTTGTTGGTGCTAAATTAAAAACCGTTGATTGCTTCCTTGTGTTCATTTATATTACGGAGATAATTTCCTGCTTGAATTTGCTGACAGTTCTAAAATGTAAATTCATGTCATGTGCTATTTTTGTGTCTCTATTTTATAGCATGGTTACATTTTATTCATTTAATTAAATAAAAATGAGAGTAATTTATAACTTCGATGCTAGATGTTTCAGCTGCAGAATTGGGATCTGTACAAAATTTTTTTGGCATAGTAGACATAAGAGGATCAGGGAAAAGGGGGTTTTCAGCCCTTAAAGCTGGACTAGGTTGAGTTACTACAGTGATAGATGAAGTTTCATCTGGATGTAACTACCATTTTGAATGGTTATTCCTTTGGTAGTCACTTCCATGCTTTTTATGGAAGCTGCCTGGTTTAGGGAGTATTAATCCTATGGCAGTAATAAAGTGGTGCTGCAGAGGTTATGTCTGTGAGATGAACTGGGCTCAGTAACTTCAGCCAGAATTTGGCAGAGTGAAGACTGGCCCCAAGATGCTGTTGTTTTTCAAATAAGTCTGTGCCAGTCTGGGGAATTAATTTTCATGTCAGAAAAATGACTGAATTAAAACCAATTTGCAATTACTTGACCTTACTTGAAGACATTAATTTAATTTAATGCAGTGCTGACCACTGATCTGATGTATTTTTTTTTCAGGTTTATGTCTCTTGTACATGCTTTGAGCATAGTGTCCATCAGGAGATAGAGAGCAAAACCTTCACAGCTTCCAACACTACAAGAAAGTAGTGGACCCCCCAAAGTGGCAGTCCTGCTGGTGGGAGGAATAATCTGATGCATTCTAGTGGCAGCAGCATCAGTGGTTGTAAAGTGCTGAGTTTAGAGGCTAAAAACGCATTAGGCAAATGCTGTGTGCTTTCAGTAATCTATCACAGCACGGTCTATCATGCATCTCCCTTTCCTTGGATGACATCGCCTTCTAGCAACATCAGCCCAAATATTTGGAAGGAGATAGAGAAACATATGGCTTGCAGTACTTCACTGACAAATTGCTTCAGCAGAAAACATGCCTTTCCATTTACCTTCCCAGCCAATGCTTAGAGTTAATCACAGCAACCAAGTGCCACTGCTGTGCCATATGGAAACAGAGCTAACTGCGTTAACAGAAATTTAAACACATGTGGGGAGAGTCACAGGAATTATGAGTTCTGGGAGTGTACATTTAATAGACAGGAACACTTGACAGAAAAGAGAGGAAAAAGTTGCACATTTCAAGACTCTTTTTTTGACTTAAGCTTTCACCTCATATGCTCCTTCACGTGTTGCTGTGCTCCATAAGTCTTAGCCACTTGACAGAGTATGCAGCAGCAATACTGAGAATGCAGTCCTGATCTCAACGAAATCAGTGGCAAGACTCCAGTAGACTAGAAGAAGCCAAAATTTCTCTTTTAATGTAGGTTCAATTCTACTAAAACTGTTGCTTTAAAACAAAACCAAAAAACATCCTGCTGTCTTTCTAAATACTACAGGAAAATACCACAACTGGATCCCCATTCTCCAGTTATTTGCCATTATTATGAATTATTGGGTTGGATTGTGCTTTGGGTTTCCAGGCCTAAAGGGATTTTCTTGGCAGCTTTGCTGTATCTTCACTTTAATCAATTATGTAATCAAATTGTCCTTCTTCCTCCAGTGTTCTGCTGACCTCTTTTGAAATGATTAGAAAAGATTTAAAGGATACTAGCTGCCATCAATGACAGCAAGCACATAACTTGAAAATCTCATTACTACTTGTAAGGAATATTCAAACAGGCCTATTTAAAAGACAGGCTCAAGTCCAAATTTTGACAGTAAATTCTTTCCAGACCTTACAAGAGCGAGTTAAAGTAAGACTCATCTCATCTGCTTTTAGCCATCTCTAGTTTAGATGGGTCCACCTGAGTTTGCTACCTGATGCTGGCTGTGTAGTAGGGGGAAGCACGGAGAGGTAGGCAATTTTAAAGCATATCAGTAATTCGACCTGTTTAACTCTTCTGCTTTAGGATGAGATTAATTGCTCCCTGAAAGTACCAGTGTCTTTCCAATGACTGCAGAGGGAACTTTAAAGGTAAATGTCTATGCTGTAAATATGTCTAGTTAGATGAGAATCATTCCCTCTGCTATCTATCATATTCATCATATATCTATCATAACATCCCATATTCCTTGCAGCTTTTTGGGAAGAATGTCAGTTTCCACCATGGTTCCCAAGTACTGTATCATGCTCAGGTGGCCCAGCAGAGTTGAAGTTAAAGCACGGATCCCTGCCAGCTGACATTGGAAAAGATACGCAGTAGACACGGTAGGAGCTGGGTGGCCTTTGTCAAAAATGGTTGATAGGGTGAAAAGCACAGATACAGAATAAAATCAAACTAATTTAAAGATCAATAGAGACATACAAATATGTGCTTATTCTCCTAAAAAATGGGAAATAGACTTTTAAATACACTACTGGGTTTTTGACACTAGATGGCAACAGTATACATTAGAAATACTGGGTTGTCAACCAGTAAAAGTAAACTTTACTCAAGGAATTGAATGAAGGAGAATCCCAGAAATTATTTTTAGAATAGATTTTGAATGAAATTAGAAAAAAATAAAGCATGCTTACAGTACCACGTGTTTCTTCTATCAATATATAAAACCTAGAGAAACTAATTTAAATCTACCAGAAAAGCTTATATTTACTCTGAGTTAGAATCTGCCCTTCCATGAAAGAGTATTTATTAGAGATTCATCAGACTAAACAAAGGTTAAATGTTGCTTTTACTGGCTGGATTACAGAGTATGACTGTCACAGGCCCCACTCTGTTGCTCCTCAACTTCCTCAACAAATTGGTGTACACACAGTGTTTGAGAGCAGTTTTCTTTCATCATGAAATACATTTGTAGAATATAAGAATCAAGTTTTCATTTGCAGCTCTTCTACTGAATAGTAGAGACATTATGGTGCATGACTCATTTAATTAGGAAAAAAGTACTGAAACACTTCAGTGAGATTAAATTGTGGTGTTAATTTGGGAGGAGAGATCACAGCTGCACTTCTCCTTTTACAGTGTCTAAATCGTTTGGTTTGGTTGGTATCATTAGCCAGTGAGGATGAACAGAAGGATGTGACTTTTCTGGCAATTCCTTTTGCTTTCCTGATACACTTGAGACACGATGTTTGGGAGACAGCATGGATAGTCCTCTACAGGAGTTCCTAGGTGCTTAGGGAAGCCAGTCCTCACTGTTTGTTGATTTAGATAATTTTTCTTAATATATCTTTCTCATTTCCAGGTTCCCAATGGTGTTGTTTAACATCCTGCTAGAGGAGTCTAGAACTAATATTCTGTGATACCATAATACAACTTCTGCAGTAAATGAGAATACTGGATTTTCAAAGAATAGAATGGGCCATTTAAGGGTTAAAAAACCCAGCGTAAAGTTCCTAGACTATTCATGAGTATATGCTTTAAATATTGCTACCATTTTGCAAGAAAAAAAAAAATCCATTTCTTTTGTAGAATATTCTTCTGGGTTGTGGAGCTATGCTTTTAATACTGCTACTATTTTGAAAGAAAAGAAAAACTTATTTCTTTTGTACAATATGTTTCTAGGCTATGGATGAGTTTCCTGTAAAGCAGATTGGACATTGACTGAATTAGCATGCTGCAGAATTTTCTGCAGGACTAAAGACACTGTAGTACTCATGGCTTCTCAACAGAAGAATATAAAGAGATCCCTTTGTGGATCAAAGTGAGAATTGCCTACTTTTTTTTTTTTTTTTTTTTTTTTTTTTTTTTTTTTTTAATGAACTCATACAGTAGATATTGGAACATAGGCACCAAAGCTATCTCCCCAGCTGCAAGAGCTCCATCTGCACTGTCTTTTAAGTGGACTCTTCCTTCCACCTTCAAGCAGAAGCTAACTAAGCATCCACGTTATCCATATTCAGGTCTGTGCTATGGTCGGATAACCTGTCTATCCAGAATTCAGCTTTTGAGGTTGCCAGTAGGTATTACTGTGGAGAGAAATTATGTGGCATCAAGAACAGACAAACTTTTAACCCAGTCTCAAAGGTTCAAAGTCCACAGCATAACTTTCAGTTCTCCTGTGACTTTGAGGTGAGGTACGGCCTAAGGAAAATACTTCTGGAGAAGAGAAACAATGACCTTTCTTTACTGTTAGGTGAATATGGTAACTACATATTTCACAGATGCGGAGTATGAGGCAGAAAGATTAAGTGAACAGCTCAAGGCTATAAAGAAAATTTTGTATGAGAGCCCAGATCAGAAGGGAGGAACTGCTGACTCCCAATGCTGTGCTAAGATACCTCTCTCTGTTAAAAGTGGCCTATGAATCATCTTAAAAGCCAGCAGTAATGCTTTATGAGTCTCAGCACTGCAGATGCTATTAGTCCTGTTGAGGAAGAAGGGACTTCTTTATCAATGTGCAGCAATAATCATTCCTCGCTCTTATAAGCATTTATAAATATTCAAACCATTCATAGTCAAAATCCAGCAAAACACATTTTGTGCCAACCTTACCTTCCCAGAACTAAAAAATTCCTATTATTATTACTATTATTGTTGTTTTGGTTGTTGTTATTGTTATTATTATTATTGTTTTTTCAAAATTTAGTTTCCAAAGCCTGTAAAAATGACTTTGCAGTCATGTCCACTTCCTGACAGTGCCTTTATTTTCCTTCTTTAAGAGATACTTATAAGATATTGCAAGGTCCTTGGTGGCAGCAGTGCACAGGGGGGAAAAATATCCAAATGTGAGCCTTTGTATTTCAGGACAAATCTTCATTTGATTCTGAATAATAGTACCTGATTGTTTTCTGTCCTGTTTCAGATAAGAGCAACTTTATTGTCCCTATCTTGTGAATAAAGTGTATATGAGGCTGTGATGCTACATCTTGCAGAGAATATTCCAGTTCCCAAACCTTGCAGGATATAACTGGCTTCCCAAGAATATGTTTTGGGGCCTAAGGATTTGGAATCACAGAATAGATAGAAGGGACCTCTGGAGATCATCCAGTCCAATGCCCCCTTGCCAAGGCAGGGCCACCTAGACCAGGATACACAAGGATGCATCCAGGTGAGTTTGGAATGTCTCCAGAGAGGGAGATTCCACAATCTCCCTGGGCAGCAGTTCCAGTGCTCTAGCACCCTCAGTATAAAGAAGTTCTTCCTCAGGTTGAGCTGAAATTTTTGTGTTTTACTTTATGGCCATTGCTCCTCATTCTGTCGCTGGGAACCACTGAAAACAATCTGGCACCATCCTCTTGGCACCTGGCTTTGAGATATTTTTATGTCTTGATGAGATCCCCTCTCAATCTTCTCCAGATTGAGAAACAGGGGCAGCTCCTGCAGTCTCTCCTCATGAGAGAGATGCTCCAGACTCCTAGTCATCTTCATGGTCTCTTCTTCAGTAGCTCCTTATCTTTCTTGAACTGTGTAGACCAGAATTGAACACAATACTCCAGCTGTGACTTCACTAGGGTCGAGTAGAGGCTGAGGATCACCTCCCTTGACCTGTGAAATTCCTTTTGGTTCAGTTACTTTCTCACCAGTTAAGATCAGCTGATCACCTTGGTTGACAATTCGTAAACAGGTGAATTTGGAATCAAGAGCCACATTTCTTTAGGTTGCTTACTGGAGTAAATCAGGAGAAACTCCACTTAATGGTGCCACAATGGAGTGTGAGGAGGAAGCAGGACAGAAATGCGATGAGGGAGGTTCCCTAGGCAGTCAAAGTTACTTTCTTGATTACTGAATTACTTGGTCATCTATCTCCCTCTAAGCATAATAAGCTTCTTGGCAATTCTAGATTAGAAGGATATTTTCCAGTGTGTATGGGACATGATGGTAAACCCCAAGTAATCCATATCTCCATAGCTGTCAAAGCAAACAGCTCAGAGGGCGTGGAGAAATCTAAGTCTCTGGCCTAGCACAGAAAAGGCTCTGAGATTTGGTATTCTCTCTGAGTCATGAAGAGAATTATTGCTATAAAGGTGCAAAGCCTGAAGCTTTATAGGTGATGGGGGAGATTTGCATACTTGAGTGTGAAATGCACTAAAACTGAGGAGAGAAACAATATGACGTTGCACACAGCCTCACTCACAAGCAGGCATTAAGCATAAAAGGTATCTAAAGGAAGTCATCAGTGAGCTCTGAAATGACACTGTTAATTGTTGTGGTGTCTGATGTCTTAAACATCCCACCATGTTCTCTCATCTGGAAACAAAACCGAGTTTTAATGGGTTTTCACTTGACTTGCAGATATGAGCTCATGCAGATACTTAGCACGAAAATCTGTACATACTTGTTTACATTCAAGTATCATAGCTCATTAACTTGATGTCCTCAGAAAATAGCTTTTAATTAATCGTGATTTTTTTAGATCATAAATACAGTACCAGATTTATAACTAAAATTAAATGCTGCATTTAAGGTCTATTTTCACAACAGAGAGATATGTAAAACTGTTTTACTAAAATCAATTAGTAGTATTTAGCCACCTGCATAACTAGCCACTTTAAAACTATCACTATTTGCATTTATTATATACACAATGTCATATTTCCTTCTTCATTTAGCTGTCATCTCACTGAGTGTCCTTGGTTAAGTTACTTCTCCTTCAGTGGGCCATCATTGCATGGCTTGACTTAGCATAGATATTCTGCTTTAAAGCTGCTTTTTCTCTGGAATAACTTTGTGTTCTTTCTTAGTAATGAATCTCATATGCATTATGAAATTTGTCCATAAACTAGTTAACATAGGGCATTTAAGCATCAAGAACATTACACACTTCAGGAACTGTCATCAAAAAAATTTAAATTATAATTAAAAAAAGGTTTCTCTAAAGTAACACTAGTTCTTTTTTCAGTAACTTTGTTTTGTAGCTGCTACAAGTCGCTTCAGACTTGTTAGCAACTTCCAGTAACCAAATTGTTTACATTTAACCGGTACACTGTGAAGAAACCAGAGTACTGTAGATAGTGCTGGTGATTTTGCAAGTCTGTTCCTGCTGCCGTGCAGAAGGAGCAGACAAGAGTGCAACTCCAGCAGCCATTTGTTCAGTTTTTAGGTGTGACTACTATCCAACCCAGAAGTGATTTTGTAGCCCAGAAATTAGCAATGAATGAGAACCCCAAAATGAGAGGAAGGCTATTGTAGCAGTAAAGAGGAATGTCAGATAAAAAGTTGTGAAATAATCCATACCCTTTTCTGAAAGTGCAGAAATACTGGTTCATGAGACTGCCTTGGAGCCTTGTTGTGGTCTAACCTCAATCACCAACTGAGCAACACACAGCCACTCACTCACTCCCCCACCAGTGGGATGGGGGAGAGAATTGAAAGAGTAAAAGCTAGAAAACTCATGGGTTGGAAAAAAGTCAGTTTAACAGGTAAAAAAACCACCACTCATGCATACAAAGCAAAATAAAAATTAATTCACTACTTCCCATGAACAGGCAGGTGTTCAGCCATCCCCTGGAAAGCTGCATGTAACGGTGACTTGGGAAGACAAATGCCATCTCTCCAAACATTCCCCTCCTCCTTCTTCTTCCCCCGGCTCTTCATGTACTGAGCATGTCACCATATGGTCTGAGATATCCCTTTGGTCAGTTTGGGTCACCTGTCCCTGTTGTGTCTCCTCCCAATTTCCCATGCACCGACAGCCCCCTCGCCACTGGCAGTGTGGAAAGCAGAAAAGCTGCAAGTGCTGTGCAAGTGCTGCTCAGTAACAACAAAAACAGAAAAGTCCCTGTATTATCAACACCGTTTTCAGCACAAATCTAGAAGTTAGGCCCACACCAGCCATTGTGAAGAAAATTAACTCTAACCCTAGGTAAAACCATTACAAGTCTAATTCAGATAATTTTATCCTGGATATGTAAACTGTTGCCGTTTTTGAGTAGTATGATATTATTTCCTGACTCAGACTGACTTGAGCTGTTACCACTAATCAAATGCCAGAGGCAGTTCCAGAAAACCCATGTATCCGTAGTGAAGAATGATGCATAGTTTGTAAAATGTTTGGGCATCCTTCAGAGAAAAGTGCTGTTTAGGTGTGTGGTGTTTGTATCATAGTAGGTCTGTACAGTTTGTGTATTAACAGCAACAACAACAACAACAACACAGAAATTACAATGCTTAAAACAATGTTAAATCTGCTTTGATGTTATTACCATGTCTAAACAGCAAAAGTTTCAGAAAAAGATTTAATCAAATACTTATACGCAAACGGCTTTAGTGTCACTTCATGGAATAAATCATTCTAATTATACTAGTATTGAACTATAAATGCAGAATCAATGTAAATGATGCATAACACTTTAGGTAACATTGTCATAGGAAGGGAGACTTCAGACTACTTTACTTAAATAAATTCACATATGTGTTTCCTTTCTAAACAAACAACCAACCAAACAGTCCCATATTGAAACAGAAATGATGAATGACCTTATCATAGGGTGCTTCAATTAAAAGTTATAAACTCCTACGGCAACTTTATGAAAAGAGTATGGAAATGGCACTTGAAAAAGGCCTCAAAGAAGAAGTAACTTAGGGAAGGACCATCAATACTTGCTCATCTCAGTCGTTCATGGTGTTACCACTTGTACCCATCCAAGCTGAAACCTGGAGACCATGTTTACACCATAGGGCTAAATCGAGTCAGAGCACCTGACTGGCTGTACTGCTTGTTAGCCTGGGTACTGGCATAGTTTGGTAAGCACGAAGCAGGGAGGCAGCCAGGCTCTGGCCCTTCTGTTTTGGGATGTAAGACAATTTAGTGGTACGTCTGCAAACTGGGTTGTGACACCTGGCTACTCATGCTACGGAACTGTCTCTGCAGTGTCTGATTTACTTACATAGTCACAGCCTGAGTGTCGAACGTCAGCTTCCTCCTGACTTTTTACTAAGAATGAAGTGAAAGAAAAATACAGCTGTTTTCTCAGGGTAGAACACACGGACAGGCTTATTTTTCCTGAAAAGGTATAAAGTTGTCATGCCTTTGAAGCAGATCTTCCAAACTGGTTGGCTTGGGATGGGACAAAGGGGCACTTAGCATTTTTGTCAAGCCTCCAGCACTTAAGAAAGAGAAAAAACAATAACATAGTTATAATCTGCAAAATATTTCATTAAGAGAGAGGCTGGCATCACACAGAAAAAAAAACACAAACCAGAAAACTATTGTTGGGAGGCTGCAAACAAAAAGGACAAGCAAAAGATTCAATTGTCTTAAGCTTGAGATCAGCTTTTTTTGTTCCACCTAATCACTAGAGACCATCTTATTCCCTCAGGAAATGAGACTTCTACAGTTAAGAGTCTTCTTCAGTATTCTACGTTAATTTGATCCTCAGAAATGTTGGAAAGAACTGTACGTGGTATGTAATTAAACATCGTACTAAAGCAGACATGCAAGAGAGCTTAATAATGTTTTCCACATGATGTGGAAACAGATATGTCACTCTGTTGGTACTGTTTTTCTTACTCTTGGCAATATTTGCTATGACTAGCACTCTTTTCCATGAGACTCCAAACACTAAAATAATTTCATTGTTGCAGGATTTTTATTGTACAACTCTGATAAACAGGATTCTGCCTGGTTTTTAGCTGAGTCTATGGTTTGATCTTCATGCATCCAAACTCTCCCATTCAAGAAAAATCCTAGATGTCCTTTAAAAGAACCTGCACTCCCTTCCTTGTCTCAGGTATGTCACAAAAACATGGGGACATGTTTACTTTGTGCTGTGGGCAGTGCTGAACTATTGCTTACATAACTGTAGGAGAGTATTTTAAGAGCATTTTTCTAAATCTCCCTGTGATTTGATTCAACCAGAGAAGCCAAAAGAGATTAGACACAACCATGGTGAGATTTCCCTTGGAGCCGATTGCAAGACCCACCTGTTTGCTAAAGGCTTCTTATCACTGCAAATAAATATGAGGAAAGCAAAACCAGGCAGTATTTCTTAGAATAAATGATGATTCAGGAGCCAAGTTTCTGGTGAGTTTGATTTATAGAAATCACAGTGAAAATCCATCAGCTCGTACCTTAAAAATGAATGTAGAAAAAAGTAGTATAACCAAAGTAACATTGACTATGGCATATATCAATTACCAGTCTTAAATTTTCAATGTCTACTCTCATAGTCTTCATTCCATTTTCTTGTATAAACTCAGAAGATTTTTCTTGACTTTTAAATGTAATTTCAAATTAATAAAAATTTTGGATTCTGTTAGCATATCTGTGAGATGGTTAAGACCGGCATTTTTTTTTCACCTAGTTCTCAGACATCTGAACACAGACCAGTGCAAATCTTAACATTATTAGTGACAATTTCCATATTTTGCTTGTTTGTTTAGGGTTTTTTTAATGTGAAGGGGTAGATGAAAATGAGAAGTAAATTCACACCATATGAAGATTTTATCTAGTTGTGAAGCAGGCTATCAACCAAACTTTAAACCACTACCCATCAAACCACTAAACATCACTCATTTAATTCCTGAAATATTAAATGCTAAAATTTTAAGTCCAAGAGAAGGGTTCCTTCTGAATGTGCCTGTACAAAAACTCAGGAACTGAAAAACTGATTCTGGTCAATACCTCCCACCTTCTTTTCAAACAATTTTAAAGACAGAGGGAAAAGAGGGGAAAAGAGAAAGGGGATCCTATTAATCCATATAAATACCTCAAAGCTGAGTGTCAAGAGGATGGTGACAGACTCTTCTCAGTGGTGCCCAGAGACAGGACAAAGAGCAATGGCCATAAAGTAAAACACAAGAAGTTTCAGCTCAACAAGAGTGTGTCAGAGCACTGGAACTGCTGCCCACGGAGGTCATGGAGTGTTCTTCTCTGGAGACATTCCAAACCCACCTGGATGCATTCCTGTGTAACCTGCTCTGGGTGACCCTGCTTAGCAGGGGTGTTGGGCTGGGTGATCTCCAGAGGTTCTGTCCAACCATAACAATTCTGTCATTCTGTGAAGTAATACACAGTGCAGAACTTTCTACCTGGTGGCAGCCAGGTTAGAGCAGAGGGGAGGGGAAGAGGCTATTTCTGGAATAAAAGGCTCATTCTTACAATGTACACAGCTACATGTTATCATGTCTACTGAAGGCTGTGAAAGTAGGAAATCATTAGTGTCATAATCTTTTGGATGCTCTGATGAATTTTAAGAACTGCATTCATTACAGTAGTTCAGACGTAGCAAAGGCTAAAGGTATCTTCGCACCATCATTCATCTGTACCTTTATGCTCTGTATTTTGTGTTTCCAAAGGTTGTCACTGAGTTCCAGATAACAAGTGTCCCTTAGTGATGCAGCAATAGAGTTACCTTTTTCAGATTCTTGTTGGTGGCTGTACATGTCATCTTCCTGGGCTGCAGCTTGTTCTGTTACAGCCTTTGACAAGTAGAGCGCGGTTACACTTGACTCATGCAGCAGCTCAGGCACTGGGGGAAGCAAAACATCCCTCAACTGCCTGCCAGTTGTCAAGTTAACTCAGGCAAGTAAATTCCATGTCAGGTCAGTGCTTCCTGCAAATTCAGTGTTCAGAAGAGGTAATGCTTTCCTCAGAGGCAGGAAAGAACTTCACTAAACCAGTTCTCCCTTTGTTCCTATCAGTGGCTTTTCCTTGGCCAAGCTTCTGTGAAGTATTGAGTGTGTGAATGCAGAGACAGAACATGGGATTTAGGCTGTTCTTCTAAGTCTTTGGTTGCTAGGTCATTATCTCACTTGACAAATATTCTGTTGCTGACAACTGAGCTATTAAACATTAGCTGAAAGGAGAAGAAGAATGCAAATTTTCTTTTAATTGATTGGAGAATTTGTGACATCATTCAATGTCATAGTAGCTTTTTATCAACATGCATATCCTTATTAATATGCCTATAAAGTAAGGAAATACTATTATTTCTGTTTCATCAATGAAATGTAACTGGAAAACATAAAGTGACTTCCTTAAAGCCACATCAAGATAGTAACAGAAGCAAGTTCAAAATTCTTAATTCTTCGATCTGGTTCTTTCACAATCAATATCCTTTCCTGTAAACAATTTTTATTCCTCTAACCTGTACTCTTCTCTTACAATTCAGTTACTGAAGTTGTAACTGATATTTCTGGTTGTTGCTCTTCAGCTTATAATTTAGTTCTCAATCATAAAATCTAAAAAAAAAAAACCAAATCCGACAAATTAAAACTAAAATGGAAAACAATACTGTAATGGAAGTGTTCTTTTTAGCTGACATACGATTTTTCTTTAAAGCATGTTGGGGCAGACAGGTGTCTATCATATTATGCATTCCTGTTGAAACAATTTAAGAGAAACCGAATATCTTCTTATCATTCTACAAAAAAGTATATTCAGTATTGATATTTTAGTACTGAGCTACAGATACAATATCGTAAAATGATCATCAAACTTCAGTATTCCAGGAAAAAACCACATCAGTAGATTAGTGAAAGAGATGCCCTCTGTGAAGGGCATCCAGAGGTTTCTTTCAAAGATACCTTTCACTCATAACATTCACAGAGCAGTTCCTTTTTCCTGCACAGCAGAAAATGGGACTTTCCCCAGTGCTCAGCTTTAGGCCCACACCGAAGTTCCAAAATTCTGTTTAAGGTTTGGTATGTTGAATGCTTTCGTTAATAACATACGTTATTAAATTAGCTGCAAGGGCCACAGAAGAGTAGAAATTTAATGTAGCTATATACATCATGACTCCAGCATACCAAATAGATGTTCTCCACCTTTGATGAATGGGCACTATAACATGGAAATCTCTTGAATTAATGTATAGGATGGTTTGTCTTGAGAAACATAGGCTCAACCAGCATTAAATTAATGCATCTGAGTGAAACTAATGAAAAAAATATATTTTAAAATTTTTTGACCACAGAGAGTATTGGAAATTGATTGGAAATTGATTTCTTAGCCATATAATCATGGACACATTCTTTATCCAGTGATTAAGGCACTGGGAATAAGTTAGTGTGGGTCCTGGATTTCAGTCCTTCATGCTAGTGCTGGTTCTCTACTGCATGTAGGAACTTTACTTAGTGAACTCTGCTTTGTCTCTTAAAATTTGGACTCAGAGGAGCTTTTAAGACCTTAGTACTTCAGTCAGTAAGTAGGCTGTATACATTGCATGAGTGAGCTGTGCTTCCAGTGTCTTGCTTTTTAATTCTGCAATTTTCTCAGTGTCCTCTTTGCTAAATAATGGCTCAACTTCAGCAGGGAATAGTAGGTATCACAGCCTCCTTCCTACAGCACCCCCTCAGAGAGGAGATTAATTCAGGTTTCCTGCTTTCTGGACTGTTTTTACTTTGACCTTGTTTGGAATGAAAAGAGTGACTCCTGTGTAGTATTTGGAAAATATTTGTGCTTGTGCTTAGGAGACAGTGCTGTGGATCCCTGGTACTACATCCTTGTGGCCCCCAATCAAGGATCCAGCTCCAGAAAAAGGGGTACTTTGGTAAAGATCTACTCTGATGGAGTCCTACTGATCAGCTATAGGAAAGTGTATTTAATTTTAAATATCCTTTATAAATGTTTACCTCTCGGCATAGAGATTACAAACTTAAAATGTAGATTCCCATTTTCAGAACCTGCTAACAAATGTTTTGCTTCCACTCTCCTTTAACAGGTCTAGCCCACGGTCCTTGAACTAGAGTGTGAAAGTCTGTGAACTTTTCATGTATGATGTTTCTTTTTCTGCTCCCTAAATCCACCGAGTCAGTAAAATTGGGAAGCACGTTTTCATGAATTATGACTCACTCTTTTAATTAAAAAATTGGCAAAAAATAATAAAGGGCATGCCTTTTTGTAGCATTCATTTTGCAAATTGTATCCAACTGCTGCCAAAATTTCTGTCATTACTGTCAGTTATTTAGTCCCATTAGCAATATTTCTTTCGGTCTACCAGATCGTAAGGGTTTATGTTTCTAGTCACATGGGAATGATGTGTTCAGGTAACTCCCTTTGTTATGAACTGGAATAAAGGGCCTAAGCCAGGTGTGGATTCCACAAGATTTCATTTGGAGTTGTAATGATTGTGGCCAGCAGGTTGAGGGAGGTGATTGTACCTCTCTACTCCTCTTTCCTGGGTCCTTACCTGGAGTGTTCCATCCAGCTCTGGAGCACCCAATAGAAGAAGGACATGGACCTGCAGGAGCAAATCCAAAGAAGGACCGTAAAGATGATCAGAGGGCTGGAGCACCTCTCCTCTGAGGACAGGCTGAGCAAGTTAGGGCTGTTCAGCCTGGAGAAGGGAAGGCTCCAGGGAGACCTTTACAGTAGTCTTCCAGTACTTAAAGGGCAGGCTACAGAGAAAGCTGGAGAGGGACTTTTTACAAGGGCCTGTAGTGATAGGACGAGGGGAAATGGCTTCAAACTGAGAGTGAAGGTTTAGATTCAGTTTTAGTAAGAAATTCTTTACTGTGAGGGTGGTGGGGCATTGGAATAGGTTTCCTGCAGAAGCTGTGGATGCCCTAACCCTGGAAGGTCAGGGATGTTCAAGGCCAGGCTGGATGGGGCTTTGAGCCACACGGTTCAGTGGAAGGTCACTGCTCCTGGCAGAGGCATTGAAACTAGAGGATCTTTAAGGTCCCTTCCAACCCAATCCATTCTGTGATTCTATGATTTAGTACTTTCCCAGCAGAATCACCTATATGCAGTTCTTACATAGCCAGAAGAGAACAGACACCTTTTAAACTCCAGTTCCATACATTTTTAACCAAAAATTCGGTTACAGGTACATTTTTCAATCTCAGACCTCTCTGTATTTCCTCAATATTGGCTTTAAAAGAGCTTCTGGCAGTCGCATCACCATCGAGTGCTACAGTTTGTCTCATCTTTACTGGAAGTTGTCCAGGGCTTTACTTTGTGTTTTTCTTTCATAATTCAAATTACGGAATGCTAGACAAACCTGAGGCTAAGAAAGATCTAATAAAAGAAAATCAATGCAAGCAACTGATTATTCTGCTACTTCTTTTACACAGAGATGATACCTACATGCTTAATATACCTCATTTAGATGAACATGCCCAGATGAACAGAAATATAGCTTGAAAAACATAAGAAGTAATCCTTAGTCTGTACTAAGATGCACTGATGACGGTTCTGCAGAAGCAGAGGTTTCCAGTTCATGGGAGAAGAAAAGGAGAAATTCAGGAAAAGATCCACAAAAAAGACCAGAGGACTGGATAACATGACCTACAAATAAAGACTGAACAAACAAGGGTTATTTAGATGAAAGAAGAAAGGATTATCAGGAGAAAAAGAGAGGGAAAGAAGTGTCAAACTTCAAATAAGTAAAGGTCTTCAGTGAAGATAATGGAATTAATTTGTTCTCTTTGTCTATGACATATGTATGCCATGGGATGCAACGGCTGAAATTACATCGGAAAATTCAGGTTAGACACCATGGAAGTTTTCTAACAGTTCAAGTACTAAAGAGATGGAAAAGCTGCCTAGGGAAGGTCATGGCACCTTTGTCTTTGAAGAACTTTGAGAACAGATTAGAGATATGTCTACCAGGAATAATCCAGGTATAGATGTTCCCGCTTTGTTGTACAGTGCTCAAACACAGGAAATGAAGGTCTTTTGTAGTTGCTGTGACTCGGAGACTAGTAGGAATAACAACTCACTGGCTTCATTTTTGTAAACTTCACCTGTTCTTTCCAGGCACGCCTGGTGCTGAAAGAACAAGATTCTCCAATGGGGTAAGCAGAGCTATTTATAGTGCTGGCAAACCCTTAAATTTGATTTAGTCATTGCTAAGGAGCCCAGAGGAGAGGAAGTCAGAAGGCTGGGTGATGTGGGCATTGAGGTAACACCATTTCTTTTGTAGGGAAAGAAAATGTAGAATTGTTCCAACCTTTGGCTGCAGGGGAAAGCAGCTGGGGAGAGGAAAGGCAGCTATCCCCATGGAGAAGGGCAAGTGTCCCTTTGAGGGGGAAATTGTTGAATTCAAGGAGGTTAGAGTGAAGGGTGTGTCATTCACTGGGTGCCAGCCATTTGCTTAGGAAGCTCCACGTGCTCTTCCTAATAAATATAAGGTATCAGGATTCCAGCACATCAGTACCACAGAATGATAACAAGCTGCACTGAGAAAAAACAGTGGCCTGAAGGAAGCATGAGTGAGAAAGTACTTTGTGCAAGAGATGTTGATTTAAGTTGATAAGAAACTTAACAATTAAAAGCTAACTTTTAATTGCACTGCTGCAAACTTTCAGTGAATGACTTCCATGTTTATGGATTGAAAGCCCAGAAGGGAAAGCAGCAGCAGCACTACCAGTGTTCCCAGTGGAGAGAGGACTTCTGGCACAGTTTTAGCTGACTGCTGGGATCCATAGCGGAGTTGGAAAGTTACCAACACACTCCTGCTTGACGTGAAAGCAAAATACCTCAGACAGATGATGGATAGTCCTGTGCAGTTGTGACAGGTGGGGACTTGACCCAGTGGAACCTGAAGAAGCTCATCAGGACCACTGACATGCACTGTGAATACAAAGTTCTCCCCTCCCCTGATCAATACTTTATCTACCCTCGAGATGAAAAGTGGTTGTATGCCATACAGCTCTGTGGGGCACTAACAACAGTAATCAGGAGAGTGGAGCTCTAAACAGCTAGGAAATGACACACTAATTTTCCTATTTGCTAAAACATAAAAAACTTGGTTCAGTTTTTGAGCTTTGCTAGAAGAAAAATATACAAAACCTATTCCTAAACTGCCAGCAGAGACTTCAAACAGTTCTTAGCTCGTTGCCCATATGCTCACCCTTCCCAGTGACAACTTCAACTCACTGGGAGAAGCATTGCTTTATTTTCAAAGCAAGAGTTGTGCATAGACTCAAACTAACAAATCTTCATTTTTCAGGGCATCTGGGGAGGACACAACTATCACTGATTTCATAATATATAGGAAATCTGCAAAGAGGTTTGGAGTTGTTTCATGAAAATTCATAGTATGCACAAATTTCAGGGGTGTCAATAAAATGTGAAGGTGCTTTGCATGTTGTAAGATCATGTTCAGGTACCAGATTATTATGAAAATCTATAAACAGTATGAAGGGCAGGAGGAACTTCCTACCTCTAAGAATGGTGCTGCTAAGATATGTGTAGGAGATACAGTAAGAATCACATTCCAATCACTGTCAGAGCTGGTGCTCAGCATTTAACCTATCGGTATTAAATGTAGTGACTGATGGAGCATTTCCAATTTCTGGGGAAGCTTATTTAACACTGTTGAAGTTATTCTAAAATAAGTTGAGAAATCTGTGACAGCTGGTCAAATTTCTTTTACGTGTACTTCACTGAAATGAATCTGGCCCAGGTAGCATTTTCAATTTCTCTTGAAGTGTGACCACAATGCACAAGCTGGAATGGAGAAAAAAAGTCAAGATGTCAATCAGTTTCTAATACTACAGTGAATAGGTCTAAGCTGTGAGATATCACTATAAAAGTAGCAGGCATGATAGTAAAGAATTTAGGAATCTTGTCAAAATTGAATGCAATGGCTTAAATTATTACTAAGCAATAGAGAAGTTTATATAATGGGATCACACTTTTTTATTCTTTTTCTGTTGATACAATATATTTCACCTTCTGCCGCATTGTGGAAAATTGTCTTTAGAGTCACCAAGCTGTTTTTTTCTTAGCATGGCTTGATAATTACAGCTTTAGACAAGATATACCTTCAAACCCTGAATTTGGCAGGGTTCTGAGAGTACTAATAGACTTAACTGGCCCTGACCAGACTTAGCTGGAGCCTCCACCCCCACTGTTGTGCTGGGGGCTTCGTTTCAGTTCAGGTCTGGGCATTCGGTCCTGGCCCCAGCTGTGCTGTGAATGGGTCTGTGCCCATCCATGGTCCTGCCTCCTGGATGGATCCTGGACCTTTGCTATAGCTTTGTTTCCAGTACTGTCTCTGTCCTTAAACTCCTAATGGACCCTGGGTGGACCAAGGACCTGATTCATGTCCTCACTGTGCCAGGGGCTGCCCTTGTGTGTTACCAGATCTGCAGCGCAGGTGCTGTGGGGCTGTGCCCTGGGTAGTGAAGGCACTGCTGGATGAGCAGTCACCCTCAGCCCCCAGCTCACCCTCCCTTAGGGAATGGCCCCATCTCTTGCTGCTGTCTGTCTGTAAATCTCTCTGCCTGTAACACCTGAGTGTTCTGCAAAGCTTGTTGGTTTCTTTTTCTTCAGTCTTGTGCTAGTTAATTTTAAGGGCTTCTGCTTTTACTTCTGAAATTTTTCAGAGTAGATCAGTTAACATTATGCTATGATTATGACCAAGTTTTAGTATCTATCAAGGCCTAACTCTTTTTTCTTGAGGTCCGTGAAGGGTCTTATCTCTGAAGTTTTGCTCTGTGCATTGACATTCATCCTGTACCACTGTAGTTGCTTTGCAAGTAAATACACAAAGGACAGCTAGACCTGTGCCTATTTTCATGGTAAATACTTTAAATCAGAGAATCATGGAAGAACAGTTTGGAAGGGATATTTGAAGGTTATCTAGTTCAGACTTCTGCTTAAAGCAGAGCTGTCTCAAAAGGCAGGTGGGGTTTGTTCAAGACTGTGTTTAGCTGAATTCTGAGTGTCTCCAAGGATGGAGATTACACAATTTATCTGACAGTCTGTTCGATTAACCCCCACTGTGGATTTTTTTCCTCATGTTTGATAGGAATTTCCCTTCTTGCAACTTGTATCCTCTCTTGTCCTTTCGCTGTGCCACTCTGAGAGGAGTCTTGCTCCATCTTCTCTATTAACTCCCTTCCAAAAATGCCAGACTGTTCCTAGGTGCCCCTGCAGCCTTTTCTCTTAAAGCTAAACAAATGCAGTTTCTTCAGCATCTCTTTGTACATCACCTGCTCCAGATCTTTAAACATTGCAGTAATCAGCTGCTGGGCTTGCTCTGATTTGTTCTTGTCACTGTTGTGCTGGGGGCCAAAAGTGAAACCACAGTGTTCCAGATGCAGCCACGTAAGTGCTGAGAACAGGAGAATAAGCACTTCCCTTGACCTGCTGACTATACTTTTGCTTGTACAGTCCAGTATGTGGCTGTATTTGATTTATATATGCAGTGGAAGTCTGAGTGTGGCCGCAGGTAGGTTCAGGATTCAGCAAAACATCTCAACATTTCCCCATTCTGACTGAGCCTGGAGACTGCACTGAACAGGGCTAAGGGATCTCATCTACATGTGGGCAAGGCTGCAGCTTGTCAGCATATCCATCCAGCTGCCTTTTTTTTTTGGTTTGTTTTTTTTTTTTAACCCAAGAAATGGGGAGCACATAAGTGATCCTCTCTGCTTATTACTTTGAATGTCTGCCCTTCATGTTGGTCATTCTGCAGAATGTGCAAATGATGGCCATTCCATGGACTTTGCAAGCTCGATGGATTAGCATCTTCCAGTGAACAGTCCTATACTTGGTTAGGGCTTTTTATAACAAGGCTTTACTGAAAGTTTCCTCTGACTCCAGTGAGAACAGTTTACATATGACAGTGGTGAGGGTCTGGCCAATATCAACAGAAATATTCAGGTCATTGCACTGCTGAATATGTTAGCATCTTATGAACAGAAAAGCTACTTGGTCCAAAATATCCCAGAGTTTTAGCCTTCATACTTGGCATACACTTTGGAGTGGTTTGGAGAATTTTAAGGCAGAATTTGTTTTTGTTAGGGGTATGTTTGTCTGCAGATGCTTACCTGTAAAAGAGGTATGGAGAGGAAGTAATTACTGTTATGCCTCTGTGTCGTGTTTTAACCCCAGCTGGCAGCTAAGCCCCACTTAGCTGCTTGCTCAGTCCCCCATTGGTGGGATGGGAGAGAGTCAGAAAAATAGAACTGAGGTAATTCCTGCGCTGAGATAAAGACACTTCAATAGGTAAAGCAAAAACTGCACCCACAAGCAAAGGAAAACAAGGAATTAATTCACCACTTCCCATGGGCAGGCAGGTGTTCAGCAGTCCCCAGGAAAGCAGGGCTCCATCACACCAAATGGTGACTTGGGCAGACAAACGTCATCATTCCAAATGTCCAACTTTTCCTCCTCATTCTCCCAGCTTCATATATGCTGAGCAAGACACCATATGGTGTGGGGTATCCCTTGGGTCAGTTGGGGTCAGCTGTCCTGGCTGTGTCCCCTTCCAGTTCCTTGTGCAATCCCAGCCCCCCTCTGGTAGGCTGGGATCAGGAGCAGACAATACCTTGACACTGTGAAAGCACTGCTCAGCAACAGTGAAAACATCCCAGTATTATTGACACTGTTTTCAGCACAAATCCGAAGCACGGCCCCATACCAGCTACTGTGAATAGAGTCATCACTACCCTGGACAAAATCAGCACAGTCCATGAGTGCTAATGAGTGCAGTCTTAAGCTGTGCCGGGGCAGGTTTAGTCTGGACATCAGAAAGAGGCTCTTCACGGAAGGAGTGGCTGGGCATTGGAATGGGCTGCCCAGGGAGGTGGTGCAGTCACCGTCCCTGGACGTGTTTAAGGAAAGACTGGATGGAGCACTCTGCAGTGATCTAGTTGACAAGGTGGTGTTAGGTCATCAGTTGGACTCGATAATCTAAAGATCTTTTCCAACCTAATTGATTCTGTGATTCTATTTGCGGAAGTGCTACAGTGCAGGGAAAATATGTTTCTGTAGTATGCTGATTTAAATACCATGGAAGAGAGAAAGGGAAAATGAACACACATGAAAAAATATTTCATTCTTCTGTAGCCTGCCATTACAGAGGTCACCAATTCTCCTGTATGTAATATTCAGTTGCAAAGCTGAGAAAACGTGTGCCTGAATTGTATTTACAGTTTTCATTACATTACTGGACAAACCCTTGAAAAATGCTAAGCATCCATAAACTCCCAAGAGGCAGACATCAGCCAAGGGAAATAATCTTCCTCTTCACCTGAAGAGAACTTAACACTTCTCTGTATTTACATCTCAAACAGAAAGTGAATATGTGTTTCCTTTTCAGTACTTAAGCTGGCCTTTATTGAATTACTTGGCTTTTGTTGAGTGATCTTTATGACATTTCTGGAGGTTTGAAGCCACAGCTATTGTGCCTGTATAAGAGCACAGTATGGTTCTGTCCCTTGTACAAATGAGTTCACTGCGGCATGGAGAACAGAAACACCTGGTTTGGGACAGGGCAAAGGAGAGATGCTCAGGGCCTGCCACATGCTCCTTATTATAGCTGCCTCTCTCTGCATGCTGCCAAAGGTCTGCTCAACAAAAAGAAAAATGTGGAATTTCTTACCATTGTCACAGGGATCTAGAGTGCTTCAGAGCCCTGAGCAAAGAAAACCATTAGAAAGCTGTTTGGCAAACAGAATGATAAATCTGCCTCATGTCAGAAATAGGATTTGAAGGAATTGTTATTATTTATTTATTGCTATTTTTAAAATAAATAATAATGAAAAAGAAATTAAGGTGAGCAGGGAGTTCAGCTGAGGAAAACAGCTTGCAACCTAGTTAATACTGGCTTTTCTTATTATTCTTTTGAGGATTTGGGGGTTCTGGGCTACTGAAAGCAATTTTCAGGTTTGCTTCCTTTTTGCTCCAGCCTTATCCTATTGAAGGCAGTACATTGGCTACTCAGTAAGGTCTGGAGAGGTATTTAAGATAGTGAGGAATGTTTATATGTTTATACAGTTTATCTCACTTATGAAAAGCAGAGGCCAGAAGATATTACTGGCGTAGTGAATGTTCTTCACATCCTCTTCAACTTCCATGCAAACATCACTGAAATTAAGTTCATAAAAATAGTTAAATATCACACTCAAAAACACATCCAATGGAGAAACTGTGGTGGGTAGCTTTTATGCTGTATGCTTCTGTTTCGCTTTTACTGAAATGCTGCCATCCCAATGAGGTACAGTTGTTCAACCAAAGTCTTACCAAAACAGAGCAGAACAGAAATATTACTTCCTCATGTCTTTAGAGGCATATTTCTTTTTAAATGTGCCACTTTGGCTTTCCTCCACTAGCATGGCACTTCTGATTTTTCATCTGAATATTAGCTTCAGTGCTAAACCTTTTTTTTTGAAAGAATATGTACTCAGTTATCCCCATACTTGTATTCTGGTAGATTATTATTACCTCTGAAAAGCAGTATTCTGCACTTGTACCTATGTTTTGAGACCACTTCTCCCATTTGTCAAATCGATTTTGGATTATTGCTCTGTGCTGGAATAAAATTCTTCAGCTTTATGTAGTTTGCATATGTAGGAAGCATATTCTGTCCCTTGAAGAGAGCTAGAGCTGGGAAAACTTGCTTCAAAGTTTTACTCAATAGATCCTCTTACTTTGAAAGTGAAATACGGATTGCTACCCCCTTAGTGATTACACAGTGTTTGAAGAAGAGTCTGTATGATATTATAATCTGCTTTACGGTAAATTAAAGGAATGGTCTTTGCAATGCTGCAGTTATGCAATACAATTTTATCTCTTAATTTTGTGAATTCTCACCTGTTTTAGTCTCTGTGTCAGATGATCCAATTTCTCTTTCAGGACCCATTTTCAGTTTGAAATGTTTATTACACATAATTTCTAAACGTATCGAGAAGAATCTCTGTTTTAAATATTTATTTTTTCCCCTTGGCTGATACAATATGGTGTAGATAAAAGACTTGACCTAAAAACTGTGTATTTTTAATAATAAAATAATTTAAAAACTCAAGACTAAACTGGATGTCAAAACTAGAGACAATGTATACTGATCTTATCTTCAGAGTATATAGTATTTTGAACAAATGTCAATAATCACAGTAGGAATTCCTATATCTCGATCCTTGTCATGCCAGTATTTTAGCATGATTATAAAAGTATTTTAAAAATTACTTTGAACTGAATTTGGCTCCAAGATACATTTCTACAATTCTGAAGGAATTCCCACTTAGCTAATAGTTACTGGAAATTTAACATTGCTGGAACTGCGAGCCAGTGCCTGCATTTACTGAAGTATGTGGCAACCCTCCCACAGATTCCATTACAGTTTGATTTGCAACCTCCAAGTCTTAAAGATGTTCTTTTCATATGTTAGTGTATTAAAAATATTTTTTTGTGATAGCTGTCATGTACACTATCTATTTTTTAATGTACAAGTAAATATTTATCTTTAAATACAACTTATGTAATTGTGCTATTGCTAATACAAAGTCCTGGGTAGAGAATTCTTTGTGTACAGAAAAAGATGATATTCTCAGTTTGTTGGGGTTTTTTTTAATGTAATTAGCTCTTGAATCAAGTTGTTCTGTAGAAATTGAAAATAGGGACAATGGAAGGAATGAAGGCCTGCCTAGCGTGGTGTTTGCGTGTGGCTGGGACTGGCAGATACATATGGTTTAAAGCAGTCTCTCCTGCTACATCTATATTCAAAAATTAAGCCATATCAGAGTATATCCCTGGGTATGGGAACTAGTCCTCTCTATTGTTAAATTCTTAGAATTTTTTTGGCAAGATTTGACCCATGTCAAGTAGCACTTGACAACTCCTGGGCACCGTTCTGAGTTGGCACACGTCATTCTGAATGAGAAATTGACATGGGAATGTTGGATTTTGCTGGGTAAGAGCATTTGGTATAATGGGCTGGAGGTACTGATGGATAGAGTACACTTGGACACATGCTTCTCAGCATAAAAACACTTAAAACACAAAGCCCTGAACTTGTACTGTGGCTCTGTATAAACACTATCAGCAGATGGATAAATTAAAAATGCAGCTTCCTGAAGGTAGATACATAAACTATGTATTAGTAAATTCTGAAAGGACTGGACACAGTCCCATGCTGACATATCGAAGGCTTTTCCAAACAGCATTTGGGTATAGTTCAGGGAACATCACAGGCCATCCCATCACATTCCAGAATCTATGACACTATTTTGGACTGGAAATGAAGTTCTCCATGTAATGTGAGGCTGGCTGTATGGTTCTGTCTCTGGGCTCATTTCGTTTACTAGCATGGATGCCTTCTTGTGTTTCAGGCATGCTAATGAATATTTAAGTTTCTGACATAGGCTCTAAGCTAACATGCAAGAGAAACTGGCACTGAACTGTAGATTGTGTTAAGGAAGCCGCCCTGTCTGCCCACCCAGGAGCCACTCTGGCAGTCACACTCACACCACCTGAGCTGGGACAGAGGCACCTTGGTGGGGGTGGCTCCAGTGACTGACAGGTCCCTGCTTGACTCCCTGCACACCCCACTCTCACACAGCAAACCAGGTTTGCTTACCAGCTCAACCCTGTGTTTCCAGAATCTGGATCCTTAAAATAATTTAATCTTGGTGCAATAACTAAATAACAAGATGGAAGCTGAAGCTGGGTGTCTCTGAGGAGGAAACCCAAACAAAGGAAGGTCTGGGCTTTTATATCCTCACAGTCTAAGAGTGTGAAACTCTGGGGGTCTTTGGCTCCTGCTGTGCCTCTGGGAGTCTGGTCATCTGGCTGGGCCACAGGGCCCTGTGCCCTTCCTTGTGCAAAAGATCAGTGCCAGTTCCTGGCCTCTTGCTTCCTGGCTCTCTTGCTCCCACCACCCAGAGCTCAATCTGCAGCCTGCACACTGAACTACCTGCACTAAAGGTGTTCTTCAACACATTCAATTAGAATAGTGGGCTCTTTAAACCTGTTCAGTTACCCTAATACAATATTTGGTGCACTTTCCCTATATCCTTCAGCCTTCTGCCTATCAAGAACATTTCAATCACTATTCAGGGAAGTAGACTGCCAAACCTGGGGAATGACTTCATTTTGAGCAGGTTTATCTTTATGTCTGGATTAATTTAAAAATTACTTCTCTGTTTGTAGAAATGGAAATTACGCCAGTAAGAAAAGAACTGCATCAAAGCATCACCCAGAGGTGATGTAACTGCTAAAAAAGTTTCAGGCAGTCACAGTAAGACTTGCAGAAGGACTTGGTTATTGCTTTCCTGGTGCTCAGCTTCGGTGACTTGTGCTCTGCAGTCCTTACCTGTGCAAAAAGTGCCTTCCACAGTGCATTTAGGAGTATTTGTGTTGATAAGGAACTCACACAGAAACGTGTTTGTGCACTACATTTTTGTTGTTATGGCATCTTGGGAGTGTTGGAGCCTCCATTCCTTTAGCATTTTGCGCTGTAGCTCAAGTGTTAGCCACAGACACAGGCACGTGTCAGAGGGAGGATCAAAGGGATAAATCCTCATGTGAGCACAGATTAACTCCTGGCATTTCAGCAAGCATTTCTGTATCTTATTCCTACTTTTAACTCAGTTTTGTGAGGGTTTACATTTACTAAGGCAGGACACTGCAAGAAAGAGAGAGCTAATTGCAAGCTGTAGTGATAAGAAACCTTCCCTTTATACATCCATGTGCACTAAAGCTTTCTGAGGCACTGGATTAGGTGCACAAGAACAAATAGCTGGGAGAATGTTCTAGGTGCTGATGTGAGCAGTTGCATGAAATATTCCTGCCCTTATGCTGAATTCCCTCATGTATACCACTACCATTGCAATTCCTTCAGTGATGCAACAGGATTTGACCTGGGCTAGTCTGCTAAATATGTTCCAAATCTGAGGCTTTTGGGAATATTTTCAAGTCGTTGGATCTTTTCATAAATGTAGAGAATTTCCATGAAGTCCCCTTCAGGTAACACACTTTCATTTAAAAAAAAAAAGTTTTGCTTACCCACCAAGCCCCTAAAGCAATGGAAGTTCTGAATCCCTCTTGTTAGCTAAATTTGTCTTGGAGAAATTTTCCTGGTTTATTGAAATGGAAGTGGTATGTTTTGGCTTTATTCCTTTTCACTTTATAGAAGTAATCACCAGTGAGCTGTAAGCTGGTAGGGATTCAAATAAATTCCGGAGGCAAGTAATTTCCTGTGTCAGGTACTTCCTTTTGCAGACAGGTTTGCTATCACTGGTCTGTAGTTTGGTGTTTTAGAGAGTGTCATGCTAAACACACAGGAAGCCAACCTGACATTTGTCATCACTGAGTAATATCTGTCCTTAGAACAGGGAACTTAAAGTCAAGGGTCATAATTTTTGTTCTGTATTATACAAGAAGGTCCTTGATTTATAACTGTGATGTCTAATGCTGTGATGACTTGTGTGATACTGTTACCAAAGACTGAGAGCTGAAGTTGAAATGACGATCTTATTGGTCACAGTCAGTGATCACACTGATTTTAACTGCGGCAGATGAAAATGTCCCTTTTACCCCAAAAGCTTTTGCAATGATTTCCGGCTAGTGCTGTTTCTTCTATAACATTGAAGTTGAATTATTTGGTTAATGATAGTTACACATCTTGATGTGAGGGCAACGGCAATGAACAGCTGTAATATTACCAATTTTTTAAGTTACTTGTTTATAACCTTTTATGATTATAGGAATGAAAGAATCATTATGGTAACATGGTCACCAGTCAGGAAAATGCAGCATGGTGTTGCTTTTCTTACTGAGCAGAAAGAAAGTGGGGAGTTTGGTAAAGAATAGCAGACATTTCTGCAACCTTGCTCTCTTAAATTGATAGGAATTTTCCATTGTTTTGTTTAACATAAACCCAGTTTGTTTATTTGCTTTTAATTTCAGAGGGTTTTTGGTGCATTGCAGTCACAGTGCACCCCACTGAGATAACCTAGAAGGACATTATGTTTTCATGCACAAGGAACAAATCATGCTCTTGCAGGCTATGGCTTCTTTAATTTCAATTAAGGAAAGTGACAAGAAAGAACAGAAAATAAACACTCCATGGCAGAGTATAGGAAAAATACCTCTTTTTTTCATAATACAGAAATAAAAAAATAGCATAAAGAAGAAAACAGTGATTTGGAGGTGGAAACATAATTGTGTTAATATTCCTTAGGTTTAAATTGTATGTAAGGACTCCCTGAAAGAAGGCTTAGGGGTCCACAGCATCTTCACAATTTTTCAGGGCACCATTCAACAACACGAATTTTTGATCGTCATTCATTCATGATTATAGGATTTGGAACAGAGAGAAGATCTATCCCTCAGAATCTGATAAAAGCTTTCAAAACAAAGAAAAAATCCTCCTCATTATTTCTATTTTAATGGTTTCCCCTTAAATGTACCAACTCAAGACTTGTAACCACATGATTGCATGACAACAAAGAAAGTTCTTGAAGGGAGAAACTTTTAACTCTATGTCCCACCTATATGTCAAAATTCAGACAGCAAATATAATAAAGGCAAGAAACGAAGTACTATGCTGAAAATGCCATGATTGTAAGCTACCCACCCAAGGACGGTATCACGCTTCTTATGACTGAATAGCTGGTGATAAACAGCCTAAGTAAGGATTTAATACCTGTAAATTTAAAGGAGATCTATATGGATTATCTTAAAATTCTTACCAATGCAAAGAATGCACTGGTCAGCAAATGTCCTGTGGGAAAGGTCCTTCCCATTTGACAGTCCTTCCCATTTGATGGTTCCAAGTCTCTGCCTTGTCCAGAGCATCCTGAGCTTGTCCTGGCGTTCTGCACAATGCAGAAGGGAACCAGTCACCCTGTTTGGGGCTGCCACCCCTGTGTGAATAGTCTCTGGCCTGGACACTGCTTTGAAGAATGGGCAAACCACAAGTAAAAGCAAAATGAGCTGATTATCGTTCTAAAATGTACTTGACAAGTAGTGTATTTGCAGCAAGTATACACAAGGAACCCCAGGTGTTTCTAGCTACTGATGCTTTTCTTAGTAAGCTCAAGGGGGTCTCTAGACCCCTGTCCAAGGAGCTATTGATTGTTGTGCAGGTCTGCCAGCTGGGACCCAGGCGTTCTAAAACATCATGAATGCACTTGAAGGATCAGAGTGTCATCTGAGATCACACCTCTACTTTTTGACACTTTTCTCTAGGAATGCATTCAAAATCAAACATGTTCACCTGGTTGGCTTATAGTAAGAAAGTCAACAGTTTAAAACCACATTCCAAATATTTAGAAATGCTGATGTCCCCAGGGCAGAGTTAGCACTTGGCCAGACAGTAAACAAAACATTCATTTGAGGCCACATCTAGTTAGTAGATTGATACTTGTCAATAAACAGATCATTTAGCTATTGAGAATTAAGTGTTCATTGCAGAATGTTAGGTGATATAAACCTTAGTGCACAATCCTTTATATCATATACATCAGAAATATGTTTTGTATAAACATGGAAAGGAGAATTATGAAAGCACCTTATTACCAGTTATTGACAGAGTCTGGAAGTGATTACAGCCAAGCAGGTTTGGACTGATGGGATGTTTGGGATGAAAGCTCTCCCCCAGATCTGGTTTTGAGGGAGTAGAGATACGATGACAACATAAGTAATCCACACACATAATTTTTTCCCCTTTGACAGAGTGAATTAATTAACCACTGCTTAAATGGGCATGTTGTCATCATCATTGTCAAGAGAAGACTTTGTGTTTATAAGGTTTTTTTAGTAACCTTTAAAAAAACTTGTTTCAGGTCTGAAGATGATATACTAGACAGAAGGGGGAAAGGAGATCAACAAATTCTAAATGTATTCAAATTCACCTGAAAAACATCAACAATATGCTTGAAAATGTTGATTAAAAGCCACTGTGACAATTATCTATGTTATTCTGAAGCAGTAGTCTACGTATTATCTTTTATCTTTATTCAGCAGTCCTTTTTCATACCTGAGTCCTGCTAACATCCAGCTGTCTGGAATTTTTCTAGAGGTCTAAAATTTCTTGAAGAATACAATCCAAAAAGTTAAGACTTCTTTACACAAGTCTTCCAGATTTAGGTAGGAGGTTTGTAAAATCTACAAAGTTTGCAGATGTTAATACTTGTCCTTCACAGGTACCCTTAGTAACTAAAAGAGGAGAAAGCTCTTCAGGTCCTCATGTGTACACCATGCTGCTTCTTCCCAAACCCATCCATTAAGCCTGTCATTGAAAAAACCTCCAGATTTTCTTTCAAAACATGATTATCAGGTCAACTTTGGTCATAATTTTTTGTAGGGAAGCAGTAAGTTACATACTTGTCAGAGTGGTCCTCCAAAGTGCCCAGTTCCAATCTCTATATTCTTTTTATTTGCCACAAGGAGGTGTGCAGTGAAGTTATTTGATGTTCTGAAATCCCTTGGGAAATGGGAAATTAGCATTTATTATTTTAGGAACTCCAGTTACATCTGGAGTACAGTCTTATGTCAGTCTGTCAGACTTGCACACTTACGAAAATTTTTGCTCTATCCTGTATTTGCTTAAGGCACAAGGGGACAAGTCCCTGGTATTCTTATTGATATAGTAAATCTTTACCTAAATGTGTCTTTTTAATAAATTAGTACATTGACTGATTCTGATGTTGCTTATTTCTAATTAATTTGTAATTACAAAATCTAAAGAAAAATGAGGATGGAAACTGTATTGCTCAATGTCTCTTTTGAGCTTGTTCTCCCAACATTTTAAATTTCAGTGCTATGAATCTTTTACCTTTGACCACTGTGTTTTCTTTAGGTTAATAGCTGCTTTCAAAATAAGGTTCAACTCACTGGAACCTAGTTTATCTGTTCATTCACAGAGGTTTTTTAGGACTTAGTGCAACTTTTCTGTGCAGATCTGACATGTGCTGCCCTTCTGCTCCTGCATGATGTGCAGAGGTAGCAGCAGTGGATGACAGTGGCTGTGTGCTGTGGAGCTGAAGCCTCAGTTTTCTGCTTCTGAGATTTCTGAGACTGAAACTCAAGGTGTGCTTGACCTTGAGTCCCATATATGGAATCCTGAAGTGATAAAATTTTATTTGTATAGTATGTGTTTGGATGCTTGGCTTTAAAACAACCCCTCAAATGACAATGGAGAAACATTTACTTATGTGAGGCAGCAGTACAAAAAGTGTTCATATGTGAAATGAGAGCATGCCTGCACTGGCTATCAACAGTTGCACAATCACACACCCATTTTTCCACTTATTAAGCATATGTCTTGAAAAAAATTGAGCTTTTCATTTGATACCTTGTAAACCTACCAGAAAATCTTGAGTACCGTGCAAGTCACGTTCCAACACTTTAATTTCCAGAAACCTTGTGGTAATGTAAAGATATATGAGTTAGATAATGTCTTAAACAGCAAAAGTGGAAGCCTTTTATAATATTCAGTTGTTGCTTACTATGCATTTTTTTCCCTATAGATCAGCAGGATAGTGTTAGACAACATGGAATGGTAATAAATGAATCTTGGACTAGGTGCAAACAGCCAGGAGGGACTGGTGCATAATTTACACACTGCTAACAAGCACATGTAAAGAGTTTGTGGTTAAGGCTTTGGCTTTATTTACTGTGGAACAAATCTTAAGTGAATCATGGTTCCTTTGATCAACTTACATAAGGAGAGGAGATGAAAATGCCCAGAAGAGAATGGTCCTGCCATGCGACGTGTTCTGCCAGGCTGGTCAGATCTGAACTCACATGTTTGGGCTCTGCTTCCCTGGGAGTATATGGCAGGAAAGGATGGGCTTCGCTGGAGTCACCCCCTGGACCTCACACATAAACAGAGATGGCACCAGGGCTAAAGGCCCACTTGGCCACCCCACAGCACCTGCAGCTCCTGCCCAAACAGAGACAAATCCTTTATTTTGTGTTTCACTGACAAGTTGGGGCTTGGTCTTTAAAATTACTTCATCAGGAAAGAACTGGGGGAGAGAGTTGGTAAGGTTCAGTCTGACTGTGCTATCCCAGGTGGCATTTGGAAGGAAGAGCTGGAGGAGATCACAGGTCATTCATATTTTGGCCTTCTGAATGTACCCTAATCAGCTGCAGCAAGGACAAGGAACAAGAGCACCCTTTAAGGGAGGAGCTCAGATGTTCACAGCTGACCTACTTCAACTTTTACCAGGAAGACTGGGAAATCTGACCATTTTCTGCCAGATGTTCTTTAGCCACAAAATATTGTAGTTTATTTTCTTAGCATGGCTGCCTTACATGACTGCTTTACAAACCCTTTACTTTTGGCCTGATTCTGCATTTCTTTTCTTAGTTTTGCAGCTAGTTTCCTAACAATAACAGCAAGAA
Organism: Machaerirhynchus nigripectus; assembly: GCA_013397975.1. Taxonomy (NCBI): domain Eukaryota; kingdom Metazoa; phylum Chordata; class Aves; order Passeriformes; family Dicruridae; genus Machaerirhynchus; species Machaerirhynchus nigripectus. The sequence goes on along the minus strand of VZRQ01001699.1, from coordinate 245,654 downwards.
TTATTCTGCCTTCAAAGTACTTCAAAACACATTACAAAAAATGAAGTAAATAAAGTTGAATTCTGCCTCAGCAGTATTCCATGGCCTCAGCAGTATAAGTTCTGTTAATGATGTAACTGCTTTGTCTCAAAGCTTTGCATTTAAATTTATCCACTAGGATCCAGATCAGAAGTCAGGACACCTACATGACAGATGTCTTCTTGTAGGTATGTACCAACATATAGAATATCTAGTTTCCACTCTAGTCAAAGGAGATCTAATTAATGCAAAGCCAAAGGATGGCTTGCCTGAAGCCAGTTCAAGAAAAATTTAGTTTCCCAAGCATAAATATCTTTTATGACTCAACAGAGCTGCTCTTAAGGACTGTCTAGCTGAGCAGGAAGGATTATATGTAGGCATGTATGGAGAGGGGTAGCTAAACTATCGCTCTCAGAGGGGATGGTGGGGTCTCGTATGATATCCTGGGGTGTGAATCACAGCATCACAGAATCAGCTGAGTTGGAAGAGACCCAAAAGGATCATCAAGTCTAGCTCCCTGCACTGCTCAGCACCATCCCCAAGAGTCACACCAAGTGCCTGAGAGCACTGTCCAAATGCTTCTTGAGCTCTTTCAGGCTTGGTGCTGTGACCACTTCCCTGGGGAGCCTGTTCCAGTGCCCAAACACCCTCTGGGTGAAGAACCTTTTCCTGACATCCAACCTAAACCTCCCCTGCCACAGCTTCAGGCCATTCCCTCGGGTCCTGTCACTGGTCACCACAGAGATGAGATCAGTGCCTGCCCCTTGTCTTCCCTTCATGAGGAAGTTGTAACTGCAGTGAGGTCTCCCCTCAGTCTCCTCTCCTCCAGGCTGAACAGACCAAGTGACCTCACCCACTGCTCATAGGGCTTTCCCTCAAGGCCCTTCACCATCTTCGTTGCACTCCTTTGGACTCTCTCTCAGAGTTTAATATCTTTCTTATATTGCAGTGACTAAAACTGCACACAATATTCAAGGTGAGGCCCCACCAGTGCAAGCAGAGCTAGACCCACTGAAATAGTTTAGGTGTAATGATCTAGTGCATTTTTGTATACTTCAGGACAAAAATTGTCCTGAAAGATAAAAATGTCTCCTTAACATTTTTATTTTATTTTCTCTGTGCCTGAGTAGCTCATTTCTGTTCTTAACTAAGCAGAAACCAAAGGGATCTTTGAGTAGAACTCAGCAAAAATAAAACAGAAATCCTGCTGGAATATCCTCTTTTACATAATGAGTCCTGCTAATTGGCTTGCTAGAAAGGGCTGAAGATTTGGTTTAAAGCTCTACATTGTAAACAGATCACTGATTATGACCAACCTTAAAAATATTCCCCAAAAGATATGTCAAGAAACAATACTCTAAACTCCAGGAAAGATCCAGAGTGTCTTACCCATATAGATATTTTTAGTCTGTTTATCTGTAGAGATGTGATTCAACTGAAAGCTTTAGTACCATTACCCTTCAAAGAATTCCATTTTGCCACTCAGCGAGACAATTAATATTAGAATATGATGCTTTGGAAATGGTCTTCTAATACAAATAATAAATAGCCAAAGTGCCTTCATGGTGGATGACCGATAGATCAGTTCTTTTAATTTTTGTTCTTTTTTAAGGCAAATGCTGTGAAAAGGAAACATTTCTTTGAGCTTGATATGAACTAACAAACATTATTAAAAATCAATGGGTTAACAAAAATGTATGATTAATTATCCCTAACCACACATTAAATATATCTTAAAATATCAAATTAGATGCAATTCTATTGTTACATTTTGTAATGGTGTTTATTGCATATTTGTATATGATACAGTGTAGTAATTATATAATGTATTATGTAATATGTAATAATGATATAATGTGTTGTATAATGTATTATATAGTCGTTATGCTATATCATTATAACATATCTAATATAGACCATCATATTAGATATTATATAATTAACTTCCAATAAATAATGGACTTACTACATGATATAGGTCTTCTGAGTGAAGTGAAATGAAGTGGTGGCGTGGCAGTTGAGATATGAAGCAAGAGGCTGAGAAATATTTGATAAGAAATGTTTTTTTGACTTTATGACGGGGAATTTGAACAATGAGAAAAGATAATAACTAGAAAGGAACAAAATGTGGAACTAAAGACCAAAGATTTGGATTTATATGATAGCTGTTCCCAATACACATAACTAATGTCAGCTCTCAAAGGCCTGAGTGCATTTCAGTGTCTCACTCATGCTGGATTCTTTTGGGTTTTTTCAGTGTTTCTCAGCAGTGAGTATTATAGACTGTGCAGTTCAGAACCAAGTTGAAATGAACTCTGTGAATCAGAAAAAATCCTTTTTTGCTCATGGAACACTTCAGTGTATGAACCGTAGTTCAAGCAATGTTCCAGTGAACAGGTTTTGCTTAAGCATATGAAATCCATCATCAGGATCTTGTACAAATAAGCAAACTTCAGAATGTGATTGTCCACAGATGTCCCAGTACCTCGAAAGCTCGACTTTCATTAAGAAGACTTTCTCAGTATTGGAGATGTATTAACAAAACAATTCTTCTGTCTCTGTTTAATCTAAAGTATCTGCTAAATAGCACTCACCAGAAGAGGGCTCAGCATAGAGTATACTGACCTTCTAAAGACTCTTGGAAAGACACTCTTCAAAGAGAAGGTTTCCTTGCAGGTGGAACGGTACAATCGTTGGTGACAATGAAAATTGTGTTATACATTTTCTGAGCCAGTGATCCTTTTAATTCCTCTGTGAATCTGTGGGGTCTGGTTTTCCTCTCTCATGATGTTCAGCATTATTGATGTCAATAGTTTTTCAGGTTGATGCTACAATAAATGGGAGAGAAACAGTTCTCTTGTCACTTAAAAAAATGAGTTTTCTTTTTTGTCAATAAAAGGGCAGTCAGTAAAAGGAAACGGAGAGCGGTCGTTAAGTTAAAGTAGTAAGAGAAGTGTTTTGGGTGAGATCTGACATTTTCTGCACGAGGTGGATAGCCCCCAACTCTGCAAGACTCTGCAGAGATGGCAGTTAAGCTCTGTGCAGGTTTAGCTAATAGCATGGGAGATTCTCAGCATGGAAGGTTCGCAGAGCAGCACGTCTCCTGCTGTATACTTAGTCTTGATGAAGACAGCTGGCACTGTGTTTCTGAGAGATTCTGGTGCCAGCTAGCACCAGGGAAATTAAGACTGAAATTACTAGATGTCCTTACAGAGTACCAGGACCCACAGGTGCTTTGCTCTGCCCCTTTAACCTTTTCTCATGCGCTCTTCCCAACCCTGGGAAGCAAAGTGTCCCAGGAGCTGCAGAGCACCAAACCCTGCCATGCCCATGCAGATTCTCCTCTGGCCATGCCTTGGTGCATGGCTGAACATCCCAGTAGTCTCTGGGTGATAACTGCTCTCCACAATCACTATCAGCACATGCACCCAGGTCATGGCATCCTTACTTTTGAAGAGGGATGAGTGAACTCAGCATGCGGATTTTGACATCTCACGTGGGTTCATTACAGGGTGTGCAGGGAATATGAGGCAGAGGTGGCTCTAATGTTAGCAAGTGACTGCTCTCCTCGCCATGGAGACAGGTCTCATAGAGCCAAGCAGCTGAAATGCTGTCTTCTGATTTTCTGCCCCCTGCTCTTGAAAGGGGTGCTGCTGCTCTCAGCTGGCCTGCTGGATGTCACTGTGCCATACCAGCTTCTAGCAGAGACACTTTCCTGCAGACAAAAACCATTGTTCACAGGTAGCAGAGTTGCTAGCTTGGATCAAGTGGTTTCTGACCACAAGAAAGAGGCTGACCTAAGAGTAGTCATTATTCAGAAACTGACTCTGTCCACCCAGTCTGCAATTTCTACATCCCTCTTCTCCTTCTCTGCTGTGTTTGATTTCAATTCTCCCAAATTACACTACAGGCTTCCTAGTCATGTTGCTTTTTGCACTTCAGGGGATTAATGAAAACACAGATTTCCTTTTTAAAATGAAAGAAAAAAGGGACTTCCCAAACAGTCATCCTCAAGAAGTCTGCATGACCATAGTTGGAGACCTATGGATAATCCTCAGAACTGCATTATCTTAATGCTTTTTCCATCAAGTTTCAGCTAGAGGGGGCAAAAATGTTGGGAGATTATGGTTTAGAAAGTGATTTAGAAACCCGAATGATGTAGCAGTCAAAAATGCCACTCAACATGGGCAAGGTATAGAGGAACCACTAGAAAAGGCTATTTTGGAATATGAATGGGGTGCACATTTTAGTGGTAGAAAATCTGATCAGGAAACACTTTTGCTGTGGGAATTCTACAGGTCATGTCTTAATATTTTCAGTTAGTTGTCTTTAGTCAAAGGTAGACATGAACTCTAAAAAGACCAGCAAGTAAATAGGGTGTGGCAGCCACAAAAACCACCTTGCTGGGTCTGCCTGGGCAGACAGGGAGTTGAAATGGCAGGGAAGGTGAATCAGTGGGATCCTGAACATTTTCCTGGGTAGAGAAATCTGTCTGATCTCTGGGCTATTTGAATCATGGATATGTTTAACATCGACATTTCTGTTCAGACACTATCTGTTATTTCTCACAAACCACCAAGCACTTTTATCACGAAATATAGAGCTGCATACCAGCTGTAGACCACCTTCTATGGTGTCACCAGCCTCTCATGCTCTTCAGACTGTAATCCATGAACCATAAATGCCTATGTGCAACATAAATAGGGAACAGAAGGGCACCTAGTTTTTGTCATCCTCGTCTTTGAAAAGGCACAAGTGAATTCAGCACCTGGAGCTTGAAAATTTGTTCCTCGATGGGTCTCTTACTTTCATTTAGTTCTTGAATTGATGCATATTAAAAAAGTGATTAGCTAAATTTATTCATTTAATACTTCATCAAATATTATGTATTATTTCTTAATTATGATATTGCTAAAGAACACTGTCTAACATTAAATGAATTGGTGACTGGCTTCTCAAAAGAACTTACGTGGCAGTACCTGAATCCAAAACATAGAGGATCACAACCCTACACCATTGCCACAGTCATTAATGCACACACGTTGCTGTGCACAGGACTTACTAACGAGCATCCACCATGATCTGTGGTAGCATGGGAAAAGCCCAGCCCCCAGCGCTCCTCCAGGCTGGCAGTGTTTGACACCTCAGCTGCCATGAGGTCCGTGTAGAGAGAGGAGCTTCCTCAGGGCAGCAGCTCCAGGGAGCCACGGCCAGCACAAAGCCAGAGGAAAGGCTGGGCCCAGTGATGCTGCCACTCTGCTTCCAGGGAGAACCTGGGCACTGGATGTGCCTGGGGCTGCTGCCACAGCAAGAGCTGGATGGCCTCCTGGAGGACGGGCATGCCTGCAGGGTTGAGGGTCTCTCTTGCTCAAACATAGATGCTGAGAAAGGTGGTGGGGTTTGCACTGTATTCAGGGACTGAGAAATGTGTTTCCTCTGCCCAGGACAGTGCTCTAACTTAGAGGAGATGATGCTGAGAGTTGGAGCCAAGTAGGAAAGGAGATCAAGGAGGAGTAGCCTCCATCTGTATGACGAAGGTTTTGGTTATCAACACAGATAAAGCAAGAATCTGAAATCCTCGTGTTAGCAACCAGGCAGTACTGAAAAACATACATTCTGGATTGGGTTCTTGTACTGGAACACTGGACCCAGACTTTGCAGGATTTTTTATTTCTAGCTCATCTTTCTCCTTTTTGTCCCAAAATAGAGTGTTATGTGTCTTTCACAGTTCTGGTGTGAACTTTCATGGAGTTTGCACTGTATTTCTATTATTTCTTTTCCTCCAAAATGTAAGAAACACATTACTCATAAAATATTCCCTGCCTTACCTTTCAGTTTGCAGTGAGATAATAAAAGGCCTGTCACAACTTGTGTGCTTTAGTCCTCATAATTTCTGCCCCATTTTCAACAGCCACTTCTATCAGAGAGTATAAAACCTCCAGATTGAGCTTGTAAGCCAAAGAAAACAAATGCAATTCACAGAAAACCCTTAATAATTTCAGCAAAATACTGAAGGAGGCATTTTTAAATTAAAGGTTTCATATTTTCTTACTTTCTTATTTTCATTTCTTCACCATGTTCTGTTATGAGGTAGGAAGATTTTTTCCTACTGATTACATGACACCGTGCTGGGGGGAAAAATGTTTGTACAACTGGCAAGTTTTTTATTGAAATAACTTTGTCATATTGTTATCTCTTGAATTAATGGAATTAAGTGTTTATGTGTATCCTTTTTCCAGGCAACCTTCAAATCAACATTTTCTTCATTAGATTGTTGCAGCATTTAGATTAAGTGCTTTGGCAGAAGACATTAATTCTATTCCAAGTTTCTGGGTTAGCGTTTGGCAACCTTTAATACATAACAAATCAATGGGATTTTATCAGGATTCTGTGCCATGCATCCTGTGAGCTAACATGCAGAGGGTGGAGGATGGAAAGAAGCAAAACTTCTATCATAGCAGAAGCTCTTGTGAATCTGATACCTTAAGAACTACTGCTCTTGCTCTGTCTATTATGTGTGTGGTTGTTCTTTCCACAAAACCCCTGGGGCTCAGCCAGGAGGAACTTCCTGATTTCTGTACTCCCATTCCTGTGTTTCAGGGACATAACTATTTTCTTTCATGGGATTTAAAATGGAACTGATGTTTATATAATACCAAGTTCAGTAAATAATCATTTGAAATCATACGGGATATGAAATGCCTTCCTGGCTGCCACATAGATATGGCCAGACAACCTGCAGCTCACTTCTAGTGAAGCACTAGACTTCAAGGACAGCCAGGCTCTTCTAGGTCCAAAATGTGTAAACCAAAGCCTCTAAGGGGGGAGCAAGCTGGGGGGAATTACATCACTGAACTGGGGCTTTATGCAAATGAACCAAACCTATAAAGGTGTGAAGAACTCGTGACCTGTCGTCCATCTTGGGGTCCATTTTTGGGAAGCAGCCTCTGGCTCCCCAGGGTGTACCTTGAAGGCCCTTCAAATAAATACCTATCTTTATTCCCTTACTCTTGTCTAGTCTCTGTTTCTAGGTGGCTGGAGAAGGCATCACACCCAGATGCCTCCTGTCCAATGGCTCTTTGTCTTCAGTGAGATTATTCCTTTACCAATTGATGAAGAAAATGAATTTATTAGTCCAAGCTGGAACACCTGCATATTACTTCTTTGTGAATTTTGTACAATAATTCTTTCTTGTGCCCTAGACTAATCTGTTTTGCCCACAGAAAGTGGTGTAATCTTAAAAGATAACTTGGTCCCTCATTTTCTGAGCATTTTCTGATAGGAATGCTTACTGTTGAAAGTGCTGAGAGCTCAGTCATTGGAAAATTGACAGCTATACAAGCCTTAAGAAGTCAAACTGAAAAAGGAGACAATTCCTATCTCCCTATTATTAATTTGTATGCACATCTGTAATAACAGCTAATAACCACTGTCATTGATAAAGTACACAAATAATTAACAGAAGAGGTTCAATACATTATTGCAGCAGATTAATTAATGACCAACCATAAAATAAAATAGGAAATGTAAAGACAACTTCTATAAATTACAGTTTTCTCCTCTGGTTTCTCTCCTTTCATTAGAACTTGGTTTTAGTAGCCTATTTCTAAAACTCTTATTACTGCTGCTGTGAAGTGATATATACTGTTGCTTATTATTGAATTTCAGTACTTGCAACCAAGCCATGCAGAAATCTCCCCTGAGTCAGCAGAATGGCAAGTGCACAGTTTCTGCAGAGAAAGGCATCACCTCCCCTGTCACACTGTCACAGACCTAGAGCACAGGCTTGGCCTCAAGCCAGAGGGAGGGAATGTTTGAGGCAGGCTTAAATAAGGGGAAGAAACGGGAGAAAACATAGAAAAATGACGTTAAAGATGACTTTAGTTTGCTTGATTATTATTTGGAGAGACATAAAAATTTGATCCAATGTGGAAAATTCTTTTGAGAGGAAAGTTGGGATGTTTGTGGTATATATACTGAACTTACTGAAAAAGAAAAGAGAACAAACAGCTGTGGTGTAAACTTTACCTGAAAAAAATAGAGTATTCAGTACGAATACATAGATGTATGCTGATGAAGTGTGCACCCATATATATTACAAGAACATTATGCAGAACCTATAGCAGAAAACATGCTCAAGATGTAATGCAGATTTTACTCCATTAGGCCAGATTTCTGTCTCCTTCCATATTTTAATTTATGTTTTTACTTGCAACTGCACCCTGTCACGTCATCATCTGACACCAGATTATGCCCATTTCTTTAGATTTACTCAATTTCTAATGAAGGCTATATATCTCTATTCAATGTCCACATATATCAATATCACAGTAGCAAATGTACCTGTGTGTTCATACAGAATAATTTAATCTTAAAAACACAATTACATGGCTTAATTTCTTATTTCGCCAACTGGGAAATTAAATCAGTTAGTCTATGAGAAATAATATATGATTCCTCCTTGGCTCTTTTTTGCACTCTTGCAATTTGTTCAGACTAAAATAAGAAATCTACTGTGTTCAACAGCACAACTTCTAGATGCTTCAAAAGGAATGCAGCAAAAATAAATGTTCAGACTGTGGACAATCTACTCTGACTAAAATAATTAATGGCTGTCACACTGTAGGAGTAGTAACTATTGATCAACCTCTTTTTCTCATTCTTTCTTTGTAGTGTTGAAGTACAGTAACCAGCTGCATTTGTAGAGGGCTGAGTGAACTTGGCTCATTCACTAAGGCTCAGACCCTGCGAAGTTGATGAGGCTGCTGAACTTGATGACTTCACAGAAAGTGAATAAAGGACACTGAAAGATGTGTGTTTCTTCCATTTTATTAAGGTACATTTTGTAAGTTCAATAACTGGTACCAGTAGCAAGGCAATTAGTGTGAGGAGTCAGAGAAGAAGCCACATTCTGTGGCTGGTCATGGGTTAATGAGTGTCTCATGGGAGAGCTATACTGCTGCTGTCTTGGTCACTGAAGATGCATTCTGCTAGCTTTGAAAAATTCCTTCAGTTTTCATGAAATGTAACCCTAATCATCCCTTGACTATCCAGTCCTTTATCTTGGGATCAGTCACTGGACAGATCAGAAATCCTGTCTTCAAAAAAGAAACAGAAAATTCCCATCTGTAGCTGCCATAATTAAAATACTGTATTCAAACCAGACTTTAACATTTAGAGATTAGATATAATATTCATATAGAACATCTTTGGTTTTAAGATATCAGTCTTTGGCCCTGCATTATAGGGCTTCTTAAAATCTTTGTCTTGGCAATGTAAATTTCCTTATATTTCTTCTTACCTCTCTCCTTTTGCAGCAGTAAGGGGATGATTTTTTAAAAATTATATTATACTTTGAAGGGAAATTACAAAGCTCCCCCAGTGATACACATTTGTCCTGGTGTTTAATTCTTCTGGGTTTTCTCAAATCTTGGCCTCCTTGCTGAGACAACCAGTAAGGATGACAAGGAAATCCATCTGTTCAGGATACAAATACTACATCAGTAGGAATTATGCATAGTCTTTCAATTTATAAAGTAGACTAAATACTCTCAACCTGACAGTGACCACTTGTCACCTGCATTTTATCTAATGGTGCTAAAATTAAGGACTTCCTTGCCATCATCATTGTTATATTTAATAGTAATAGAAAAGTTATGCAATGAGGACTTCATGGTCACTGCTTTGAAGAACTCACAGGATGGTGCAGGCTTTCTGCTGATTCCTATGAAGCATTTCTCATACTTCCTCTGAAAAATATCATTGCTTCTCTTCAGTCCTAATAGATGTCTCTGACCCTGCTGTTCCCCTTCAATTTTCTAACCCACGTTGGAAGAAAGCCTGCAAGAAACTGATGGAAAAAGCCAAAGTCTAGACCTGTCTTGCACTCTAGCTGTGCAGAAAATGCAGAGTAAGAGTGTGTTTGCTACTATCATGTCAGTGGCTTTCTTAAAAAAATCTATTGACAACCTTTTTTCCCCCTTTTGATACTGAGAAAGGGAAGAGTCTCACACAATTATTCTGCTTTAAACTCTAATTTTGTCTGTCCTTCTGGCTTGTGCCTCATGCTTATCAGGGTGATGATTCACTGATGGGGGCAATGCACCCTGGTTGACATGGCTTGTAACTCCTGCGTGGCTGCTTGAGATGCCCGTGGATCATCTCAACCATTGCTGGAGTGGATTTCCTGACTCCACACACAGCACATTGTCAGATACACTACACACTTCCACCATGCTGAAGGGGCTCGCTCTGCTGATATTTCTCATAGAAGTTATGGAAAAGGGTAACATACAGAAATAAAGCTGGAGGTAACCTCAAGTATTCATGAAGTTCAGTTGGCTACCCCTAGACAGGATCACCTATAATTGCAGTTTTTCTCTTTTTCAAAGATTTCTGGGGATGGATATTCAACAATGTCCTTGGGCAATCCCCCTAGAGCTTCATTATTCCTGCCATTAAAAAATTTGCCCTAATACCAAACCTGGATCTTTCTCTGCCATTAAAGTTCATCAGAGTGGGGTGCCTTGCTCAGTAGAAGTCCCAACAAAAATGTTAGCTATTTCCCCTGGGAAACACTGTGTGTGAAACTTTAATGCATGTTGTAAGCCTGCCTGTGCATTTGCATTTCTAAAACATTTTAAAGTACATGTAAAAAGTCAAGAGAAGTTGTACTGCTCATTTAGTGTCTAAAAGCTCTGTTCAGCCTGGAGAAGAGGAGACTGAGGGAAGACCTCATTGCAGCTACAACTTCCTCGTGAAGGGAAGAGAAGGGGCAGACACTGATCTCATCTCTGTGGTGACCAGTGACAGGACCCGAGGGAATGGCCTGAAGCTGTCTCAGGGAGGTTTAGGTTGGATATCAGGAAAAGGTTCTTCCCCCAGAGGGTGTTTGGGCACTGGAACAGGCTCCCCAGGGAAGTGGTCACAGCACCAAGCCTGAAAGAGCTCAAGAAGCATTTGGACAGTGCTCTCAGGCACTTGGTGTGACTCTTGGGGATGGTGCTGAGCAGTGCAGGGAGCTAGACTTGATGATCCTTTTGGGTCTCTTCCAACTCAGCTGACTCTGCGATCTTTTCATTATAATGGGCTGCATCCAAATGCAAGGTCTTATGTTACCAGTGCTTGAAATAAGGTTGTGCATCACTATCCCTCAGCTCACTGGGATGAATCAGACATTCCAGCACCTTCTTGTACCTATCAGGATGGATAGTACTGGGAATCATTCAATGACTGCAAAAGGGGAAACAAGGGGGATTAATATCACAACAAGGAAATTGGGAAAGCGGCCTACACACTAGATACCATCCCTTAAAAAACTGACCAGGGGCCAAAATCAAAACCATGGGATATTCTTTTTTAGAGGTGTAAAATAAGAATAACCTGGTTTTACTTGAGTTGTCAAACCGCCTGTCGAAATTTCCATATAAATTCTTTGCCAGAAAAGGAACTGGAATAGCAGATAGATCAACAGGACAATCGTGCAGGGTTACCTCTGTGCAGACACCATGACTGGCTGACTGATAGCTGACTGATAACTGACTGATAATTGACTGATTACTATGTCAGCTTCTGGTCAGCATGGCAGTTAACACAGTTAATTTTCATTTGGCTCTAGAAGCCTAACTGACTACAAGGATAAAAGACTAATGGGCTCTTACACACTTAATTGTTTAAAAGTGGATTTTGTTTTGGTTCTTATCTCATATCCAAACATGGTTCTGAAGCTGAGTGAGCATAAACTATTTTGAGATAAAATTCCAGATTTTGTCGTTAGTTAAATACGGCTTATATTTGTTTCAACAGTAGATAATGCATATAGCTGACCTAAAAACGTTTGCATGGCACATAGAATTTTTCCTCTACTTAACAAGAGAATATTGCTGCCTAGATTGCAAAAACAGAGCAAAACTTTACAGATAGGCATCACGCTGTGAGCTTTTATTGTCTGACTGTGTCTAATGGCTGAACTGCCAAAACTAGCAGTGGGATGAGAATAAATTATTAACAAATGAAGAATTCTCTCATTCTTGTGTGATAATCCAGATTTCCTTTATCTATAAATAATGATCCTAGGGTTTGAAAATGAGAAGGACAAACATTTTATGAACAAATGGTAGGAAGATTTTACATCCTTCTTAGACTGATCTTCTCTGACAAATCAAAATACCAGATGCCTAATAAAAACAGGATGGAAACCCTGTGAGTGAAGTGTCCATATGAGATATGGACACTTATATAAAATTCTTTATATTTCCAAACTTGGTGTGCATGAATTCTTTGTAACATTAGGGTTTTGTATTCATGAGTATGATGACCCTATGGGTCATAGTCAGTGTTCTCTTTTTTGTCAAGAGGAAGAGGGTGCATTTTGCACAACAGATTGCCCAACCTAGCAGTTTCTTCAAATAAGCAATACCATTTAAATCAATAGGTTTCCTCACAGTAATTTGATCCATGTAAAGATTAGCATGTTTATTTAAAACCTCATATACCAACATCACTAATGCTAATTCTTCTTTGCATGGATTTATACCCATATAGTTGTTTCCATGAGGAAATCACACTCAGATCAGGGAAGTACCCTCATACAAACAGGACTAATAAAATGCATATTTGTGCCTTTACTGTATTTGATGAGCAGAAGTTAAAATGGGACATGCTTCAAGCTGAGTATGATGGGAAAAGAAAGAGAAAGAGAACAAAATGTCAGTGAAAAGAGGGCAATAACATACAGGATGACAGAAAAGGTAGGAGGACCTTCAGGATGTTAATCTCTTCAAGTTTCGAAATATTCTGCCAACTTTAAATTATTATATGGCAGAATACATCAAATGGGACTTATTTTGACCATCACCTCAGGTACCTGCCTTCCTCTAGTTCCTATGGTCTCCTTTTTTGGTTTTTTTAATCTTTTCTCTTGCTCTTCATATCCTCGTTTAATCTTTTAAATCTAAACTAGCCCAGTTTTTTAGCCAGTTTTACCTACATGAAGATTCTGCTGCTGTGTAGTCCCATTGTTTCACAGGGCAAACATCATGTCTTTTTCATGGGCAAGAAGTTCCCCACTGGACTGAATGCTGATGAATTATTTAGGCAGAATAACCAAGGTATGCTACAATATGAATTATTCTTTACCTACTTACATCAATTTGTTGCCTTGGCCCACTGGCTGTACAGTCTGAATAGAAGTCAGTCCATCTGAGCCTTTTAACCGACATACATATGATTAGGACATTTGGCAAGAAGTTGAATGTGGACCAGGAGATAAAATATACAAATAGCATTAACGCTTCTTCATGCAAGTAATTATATAAAAAAAAAAATAATACAGTAGTTTTGTATAGGAAAGATTGGTAGAAACAAAGGGGAAGATTGATACATTTCCTAGTGCAAAGCTGTTGTGTCAGAAGATACCTTTAGCTACAAGTCAGTGCATGGATCTTGAATTTTGCAATTTGTTTCTTTTACTTAAAGTACTACTATAGCTTGACCATATAGATTATATACAATGTCCACAATATGTTAGACGTACTAAGCATGTAATCACTTACATCGTGTATGATGTCAAGGATCCAAGTTCAGATCCTGTATGGAGGGAGGGCTCTAGAAATGAGAAGAACGTCAGATTTGTACCCTGGTTGAAATATAAAATTCTTGTCTTTGCCTTCTTCTGAAAAGACACCCAGAAATAAAAATTTCCTAGACCCTCTCAGCGTGGAAGCTAATTAAATCAATCTGTTTTAATAACTCTGCAAGAATTTAGGTGCTTTTAAAAAATAACTTTGTTTTTGCAAGATAAAAACTGCCTAAAGAAATTGTATGAAAGAGCTATTTGATATGTACCTTTATGGGATGCGTGCAACATTTACTTTTGCATTACTAGAAAATATAGAAGTCTGGTAACATAGGTAAAGTGATTGATAACATAGTTTGTAGAGGGGCTTGAAGGACACAAAATAAAACATAAAAAAGACCAAATTAATAAAGGACCAGTATGGATTGCATACAATTATTATATACCAAAAGGTGAGGTTTGGGAGAGATCTGCAGTACAGATTCCATGTGAATCCCCTGATTTCCAGTGACTACAGGGTCATAAGATCTGTCAAATCAGCATCTTTATTTCACAGAAGGTACTTATGGGATACTTCAGTTCCTGCCTAGCAAAATAAAAAAGACAACTACTGTGACCTCTGCTTTGATGGTTGCAAATAGTGGAGTGATCAAGAATGTCTGAAAGGAGATTAGCAAAATCACTACTACTGAAGTGAAGCCTTGCCAAGCTGCATTTACTATGCAGGATAAATTTCCTTTGCAAAAATGTGGAATATAGATTACTCAATTAATGAATTACAAGAACAGACCTTGCTGTCTGTCTTTTGCTCATTTTCTGTCTTGTGAGAAGAATAAATTATATTTTCTCTAATCACTGGAATAATAAAAATTTTGAAGAGCATGCAAGTACAGTACTGAATAGTTACTTATCCATTTGCAATTTCGCTAAACTTTCCTTGTCACAAAATGAACATCAGTGCCTGCACCTAGTCATTAAGAAGAAATAAATGCCCTACTCAAACCATATTTTTTGTTTCCTGTCCCTCTGATTTAAAGAGTGGGTCCAAACTGGGATTTTGGAATGATTTTTTTCCCCCCATTTCTTGACTCATTGCAATTTTTTTTTCCACTGACTTTGGGTCCTGAATTGATTTTGCATCTGTCAGTGAATATTTAGAATGTTGTCTGTGAAATCTGTGGGAGGGAGACCATCTCACACAAAGAAAGAATCTGGTGAGAGGTCTTTATCCAAGGCACAGTGGAACCTGTGAGATCCCTTCTTACTATTTCTACGGACACGCAGGCAAGGCTAGAACACCCACTGCTCATCCCAGAGAAGTAACTGTACTTTGAGGGGAGATAACAGTACCAACAATGATGCTCCAGAAAATAGGTACGTACTACAGCATATTTGATTATGTGAGAAAGAAGCAGGGCAACCAGCAAGGAAAGACAAAAGACAAGAGGTTGTACGTTGCATGATATTAAGAAAAAAAGAGCGACTTGAGGCTTTCAGGCAAGCAAAAAAAGGGGCTTGGTGCCAAGGAGAAAGAAACTCCATTGCATTGTTTGATTCTAGATAAGGGACTAAAGAGAGATTGGATGTGGCACTCAGTGCCATGGCTTAGTTTAGTTGAGGTGTTGGGACAGAGGTTGGACTCGATGATCTTGAGGGTCTCTTCCAACCTGGTGATTCTGTGATTCTGTGACTCCAAAGCAGATGTAGTCTTCATAGAGGGAGAGGAGCAGTTGCTCTTCTCCAGCTGCAGGGAGGTGTTGTTTTACTGAATGGGCTACTGCAATGAGGACCACAGGTCTACAGCCTCTGTGCTAAATCCCTGTTGTGAAGGAAACATGAGTCCTTGCATTTTTGTCATTGCTGTTGAGAATAAATGGGATTGCATATAAAAAATACATGACTTCTTTGTCAAATCTTTAATCAATATCTTTATCAATTGTTTCTGGTAGAAATGACTTATTGGACTGCACACCCTGGCTGATAGCCCAGCCTCTATATATAGATTCAGTGTATGAATCTCTATGATGGTCCCTCTGCAAAATGCCTATTTCTGTCAGTTTAGATTAGCCTTTGAAACTTCAGAGCCAGCAGCTAACAAGCTTAACAGCACAGCCTAGTAAATCATCTGTCTTGCAAAGGCACTTATGTGGAAGAGCTGAGCATCTCTGAAAATCAGGCCATTTCATTTTACTGGCTATATATGGGTTCAGCAACTTAAATTAGGCATACAGAAATGTTAGCAGTGGAATTTTCTAAAGACTGATTGCTATTCCATTATTAGAGCATGCTCCAAATGCTTGTTTCATGCCAGAAAAGATATGACAGCAGTACCTCACCAGCCAAATGGACATAATGACCTTTTTGAAATGGCTCCAGCACGGGATGGGGCTGGCAGTGCAGTATCACCACATGTGGATGGGTACTCAGAAGTGCAGGGTTCAGCTATCACAGTGGGCAATTTTCATCTAAGAAGATGAACTCTAGATTTGATACATTTGTGTGACCATCCCACAGCCCTGAGGAAGTGTGGGGAGCTGGCTTGGACAGGCTGGTGGGTGATAAGAGTATATGGCTGAGAGCAGGGGTCGGACAATACTAAGTATGTGCTGTGCCAGTCACTGGCAACCTTAAATTGATAGAGCACGTATCTTTCCAGCTCCAGGATAATGTTCTCAAGGGAGCTGGGATCTTTTGCCTTTCAAAAGAAGTCCTCTGTAGCTACTGCTTTTGGAGCAGTACTACTGCTTTTCTGATCTTTTGGAACTTGCAGCCTGGTGCCAGCTCAGCTGTCTGGCAAGTGAAATATGTTTGTGCAATGGGCTGCTGGCTCTGCCACCAGGCCACTTGCCCAGAGATGACTATGTAAGTCATCCCCTAAAGGTGGGATTGTTGCTACCCACAGGCTCTGTCTGGCATTGACCAGTGACATGATCTGCAGCATCCGCAGATATTTGGTCCCTTTCCCACAGAGTTCTGCAGATCTCTGAAACTACCTTTTCCCAAAGGAATGATCAGGCACAGCCTGGATCACAATGTATGTCATGGACTGTTCCTAAAAATCAGCGCAAGCAAGGGAGTAAGTCATGCACAGGTTGCAAGGTGTGTTCTGCCAGTTAGCCTCAGAGTCCATGGTTCCTGGACTATTTTACTCAGTGGTATAGACAAAGCTAGAGATTACAAAGATAGGATCTTTTTTTCCTGAGTCTGAGAAGCAAGAGCATCCATAGGATACCTCATGTTTGTTACTCGAATGACAGAACTGCCCAGGAATTCTCGTAGCCTGAGATTTTAGAGATTTCCTTCATCATAAATGCTTAGGCTATGTACAGTTTTATGCCAGAACTGGTTGATGCCCTTTCTTCCAAAGGCTCTGCAGGAAGTCTGCAGCCTTTTAAATCGCAGCAGGGCATGCTTGCTGAACCACGGGTAAGGTGAATTCCAGGTAAAGCAATAGCTGCTGGCAAACGTACACTTTCTGAGCCATCCTTGCAATCAGAGTCAGTCTGCAGTTTTGCCATGGTTTACATAGCAACAAAAGTGATGAAGAATTGTTTACTTATTTGGAAAAAAAGTGGTGTTTCAGCTGACTGGATTACCTTTAATACCTTTGAAGTTTAGCAGAGAGATTTTCACCATGCCTTGGGAACTCCCAGTGAGGGACAAACACAGCTTATGAACAGCTTTCAAAGAGCCTAAACTTAGCTAAAGCCTGTTCGTGAATCCCTTCGATAATCAAGAACAACAGCAGAAGAACGAGATTGAGAAGACAAAATCTGTAGCTTGACATTACACTGTGTACAAATTAAGGAGCTGACTCTCATATTTGATCTTTTAAGTAAATAGATAAACTATCTTTACATTAATACTTCACTTTGCCTCTCATCACCTCACTCCTGTCAGAACGATTTGAATGGTGCTGATTTTTGATGCCACTGCTATATGCATCAGCCCAGCTGGACTCCACCTATATTTCCACATTGTGCTGTTGTCATGTCCTGTCTTTGAACTGAAATGTTTGCAATTTGTCATGCTGCAGCTTCTCCCATTGACCACGAATGCACAGTCTGTCAGATATTCTTCCATTCTTTTTTGCTACCAAAGAATGAAACATATTTTGGCTCCTCTCCTCAGCAAGTAAAGTTAACAGTTAATGGGAGCTTGAAGCCACACTGATCCCTGAGCTCCACCCTGATTTCATTGAAAACCTGGGATGGCAGCACTTCACAAAGCAGAGCCTTACGCATTGGCAATACCTGCTTGTAGTGAACAGACTACAAAAGGGACCTGAAGGGAAACAGAACTCATGGGCAGGCTGTCTCTAATGTGTCTTCTTTATAGAAAGAGTTACGGCTGCTTTGTTGCTGTTGCTTTGTTGTTGTTGCTTTTGAGAAAGAGAGAGCTCCACTCTTAATGTACTGATTGAACTTTTCTGTTTGGTAAGCAGCCTAAATTTCCTTCATTGACAGCTGCTGCCCAATGTAACTGTAATTGTGCAGATTGTTACAGAGATCACTGGAGTTTTGTGGTAGGATGTATGGTGATGAATTGTTTTTCAGAGAAATTTAACTGTAAATGCAACAATATATGAACAGACTGCATGAAATTTGTGATTGTGATACAACCATTTTTCTATTTTAAAGATAAAAAAGTCAGGTTGGGTGACTACTGAACAAATGAACAGATTCCTTCCTCACCACTGAGCACAACGAGTGTGACACTGATTTTTATGACCTGGAAAGGATGTATTTATAAAATATTTTGCATCTGGAAAAGCACACTAATTATAAGACAAATTATTTAAAGTTTCAGCACTGAAGCATAATCCGATATTTGACTGTAAATGGTTTGATCACCTCTTCAGTCTCTTGCTAACAGGAAGACTGTTGCCTTGAGCAATTGTAGCAAGAGCAAGATAACTGCCTTAAAATGGCTGCAAGCCTGGATATGGCACTGTGGTGGTTTAGAATCAGGTGGGAATTAAACTCCAAATAAGATGCTCCCCTTCCCTGCACCTCCTTCTGAGAGAGGGACAAAGGTGGAGACTATGGGCCGAGATAACAATTTCCTGAAAGCAAACAGCAATGGGATGAGTAATAAGTAATAGCAACAATATTAATAACAAAAGTATACAAAAGAGAGGGTGATTTACCCACAAAAAGGTGCTCACCACCTCGACTCAGTTCCATGTGGCCACTGAGACAAAAACAAGATGGTGGACATTTCCACATTCCACAGCTGGCATTCCCCTTCCCCAATGAGAAAACGGCAGGAATTTTTCTTCCTATAGCTTGTTTTGTAGCTAGACACTGTAGCTGTCACTTCAAAAAAAATCAACAGGTTTCCAAAATAGGTGTTATAAAAGCAAGAAGGAAGGTGTTACAGTTCTTTCGTGGTGGGTGAAAGGGAGAAGTCAGTCGGTATGTTATGTGATGTAACAGCTGGATTAACTATGGAAGGACACTTTCTGCTGCTTACATCTGAGTGACATATTGCTCATGTGAAACCCTGAAGTAAAAATTTTCCCCAAAAAGCTGAGATTCTTAAATGACTCAATGAAAGCTTGGATTTTCTTTCAATGCATTAGAGACAGGAAGATCTAAAGACAGTCCCCGAAGAATTAAAGTGTTAAACCAGCTGAGTCCCTCAAATATGCAGCACATCCTTGTGCTAGTTTAAAATTTCACTCTTAATAGCACAGATGTGAAGCCTTCCTCTGAAGTCAGTGGAGTTGTTCTCAGTTACAGTGATGGAAGAGAAAGCACATATAACTCACTGTGTGGGAAAAAACCCAAAAACCAAACTTCAAAACGTGCTATGACTGAAGCTGAGAAAATGTTTTATTATTTTGTCTAAGTAATATCTTGACATTGCATTGTTTTTTGAAAGACTTGCTGTTTCTTGAGTCTGAGATAGCACCTGCAGGGCTGACATACGCATAGTGAATGAGACATCTGGTCTGGGACAAAGCTGTCTTTTAGCTCAAAAGAAATGTCACTTTTTCGTCAACCACAAACAGTAGACAGAGGTAGGGATGAAAGCCAGGTGAATGTTATACAGTGCGTATCAAAAGTGATAATAATAATAAGAGCTTACAGGGCATGCAATTTAATCACCTCTCCAGAATCCAGGGCATTTTTCTGCTTTTTTGTTTTTGCAGAGACCTCACTGTGGTTAACCAGGCTTGTTTTAGTAGCTGAAGATGACACTGCAGACCACCCTGTGAAGCTCTGTGGGACAGTATCTGCATAAAGCCTCTTTTTTTCTTTGCCCGGTTGCCACCATGGAGGGACTGTGGGGGCAGCCTGGGAATATGCTTTCTGGAAGGGATAGCTCGAATACAGTACCCACCTGGTTCCTATGCCTCCCTGTGGTGCTCCTCTCCTGCTGGCATGCTGGCCAGCCTGGGCACCTCGGTCAAATACACAGGACTGCAGAGCGGGAGAGGTGCCACAGTGCCAGGGGATCTTTAGCCTTGTGTCTGTGAAATAATGATGAGGGAATCAACAAAGCCAAGTGCAGGGTCCTGCACTTGAGGAGGAGTAACCCCATGCACCAGCACAGGCTGAGGGCCAACCTGCTGGGAAGCAGCTCCGAGGAGAAGAGGAGGAGGGGTCCTGGTGGCCAGCAAGCTGTCCATGAGCCAGCAGTGTGTCCTGGTGACCAAGAAAGCTGAAGGTCTCCTGGAGTGCCTTAGGAAGAGCATTGCCAGCAGGTTGAGGGAGGTCATCCTGTCCCTCTGCTCAACCCTGGTGAGGCCACACTGGGAGTGCTGTGTCCAGTTCCAGTTCCTCAGCACAAGAGAGACACAGAAATCCTGGAGCAGGTCCAGTGGAGGACAACAAAGATAAATAGGGGACTGGAGTATCTCTGTTAACGAGGAAAGGCTGGGGAAGCTGAGCCTGTTCAGCCTCAAGAAGAAAAGACTGAGAGCTGACCTTATCAATGTATATAAGCATCTAAAGGAGAGGGTGTCAAGAGGATGGAGCCAGTCAGTTGCTGATATTCTAGTCCTTGGTACCCTCTGCAAGGGCACACTATGAATAAAGTGGTATGTGGCAACAAAAGTTTTTACCCCTGAGCCTGTCAGATATTTGCCTCTAAAATCTATAAAAGTGACAGGTTTTGAGTGTAAAAATTTGAACTAGGTTCAGTAGTTGGAATATTTTTGGATGCCTTGCAAATTAGAAACAATTGGCAACCTGCTGGAAAAAATGTCCTTGCTGACTTTTGCAAACTGTGTCATTTCTGATAATACTGGCAGGAAAAGCTATTTTATATCCTGGAGGACTGTTCTTGAAAAAGAAAATAAAATAGCTTCCCTCACTTTTCTTCCAGTGTGGCAACATGGAAGAAACTCTGCAGCAGAGCTGGGTGTATGACAGGGAAGAGAACACCCCTTGCTATTAATGAATACCCACTGAAAGAAGGAGTGTGATGGATCATTGAGGATGAATTTGAGTTCTCTTAAGGGTATGACTTCTGGTTTCATATGGCCTAGAAAAGTAGTGAAAATTTAATTACGTTTTAGACACTGACTCTTGGGAAGGCCACTTCATCTATCCACTAGGATAGATGGATTTTCTTGACAGAAATACTTCTGCAGCCTTCAGTGCAGTGTGCACCTCATGGGCTTAATATATCTGGGGAGTACGGTGTGTGCGCTGGTTCTGCACAGTAAGTCAGACATCCTGAGTACGTCAAGTGTACAGCAGAAACACAGATCATCTATGAAACCCACACACTAAAATCAACCCCCCAACACTCCCAAAGAATCAGACTTTGGAATGGGTGCTCAAGAGTAACCTTCCTCTCCAAGGAGCATCTCTGTGGTTTCTGGATGCTGAGTAAACCAGAAGTCCCAAACAAAAGCAGGAAATCCTCCTGTTCTGCTCAGACACTTCCAAACTGTAGAAGTGAGTGTAGCAAAAGAAGCCCTCTTGGAAAGAATCACTGGATGACAGAGGCAGGAGTTATTCAAAGGAATACCATGAGAGGCTGCCTGTAATTCTTAAGATGAAGGAATTCTGTGGAAGAGGCCTTTTTTCATCTTATTTCAAGCTGGTCCTGATAATTGCCTGAACAAATTTACTTGGACAGTCTGCCATCTTCAGGGATAGCAAATCCTTTGCTTTCAAAGAGCTCAGCAGATATATCCCAGCCTGCTGCAGGGACAGCATATGCACAACTGAGCAGAAGATAGCAGAATTTCTGCTTCAATTTCCACTATAAACCACAGCATGTTTTCAGCACAGATATTTCACAAATATACTATGGTTCATTATGAAAGCAGACTTCTCTCTTAAATTCTCCAAGTACTTATGAGATTGCCACTAACATCGCAAAGACACCCATTAAAGGTAACTGAGACCTGCCTAGAGTAAATGTCTTTATGTGAGACCACAGGGAAAGGGATGAAAAAAACAAGAAATCCTTAGAACAGATTAGCATCACTAGTGTGACTCTCTGTCTCAGAAGGTCAGTGATGCTGATGTTATGTTATTTATGTTCAAATTTTACAGGATTTTATGAGAAAGTGGAAGGTCCTCCCCAGACAGCCATACACCATTATTCATTAATCTTGTTTTGCACTTGGTGATAGCCATTTGATCTCTCATGATCTCTTGTTACCTATTGTTGGAGGTGGCTGTAAAAAACCAAAATTCCTTGGTACAATGCCCATGTAGAAAAAATTTAATAATTGTTTTTACCTTTAGAGCTCTTCTAAATACAGGTAGTTCTCAAAGCAGCCATGAGAAGTATTTTTCTCAGTGTATCAGTTGTGTAAAACAGCTGTCAATATACATCTCAGACTCGTTAGACACAGCTAACCTGCTAAGTTACTAACCAGCAGTTGAACACCAAGTGAAAAATTTCCACCTCCTTTCCTCTGTATGCCAGGTACCAGAAAAAGATTGCTCCTAAGGCTAATACATGAGTCACAGAGAAGCTGGTTTGGCCACAGTAAATTAAGCCTCATAATGGGCCTGTTGAAGTGTGTAGACAGCTATTGCTGGGTGATGTTAAATGTGTGAAAACTGCTGCAGGAGAGGACTGGAGAAACAAAGGGAAAACATGTTAAAATTTGCACATTCAAGTCAGGTAATGACTAGAGTAAAATGCAGCACAAAGGAAAAGGTTTCTAATAAATTCACGTAAGAGGTACAGTCATACTTCTTTGTGTGGATAAAAGATTTGAAACTGAAGACAGAATCTCTACCAGCTACACTGACAAAAGGGAGCAGGAGTAAATAGCTTCCAAAAAACCTGTACTTAGCCCAGATGTGTCCCTACTGCCTCTTATTATGGTCATCCCCTCCTCCTTCAGGCTTCCCAGTAAAAAGAAACAGTGCTAGAAAGATATTCACGTGTTCACGGAAAAAAGTACAATTGCATTGCAAGAATAAATGTTCTCCAAAAGTGGAAGTAGTCTTAAATTGCAAAAGGCCTTTGCAGGATAATAAAGGGATTTGGGTTGAAATGAAAATGCACATTAATATTTTGAGAACAAAGCCTAAATAAATCCAGAAATGAAACTGATTTTTAAAGTATAAAAACGTAAGAGAAAATGAAACTTTAAACATTTTTATGTATATTTTTCCAAAGTGCAACACCTCATCTCTTTACAAACAGTAGCAATACCAGTGTAAAAAGCATGTGACACACTTACTGGTTGGCAATTAAAAGAAAAAAATGTTTAATGTTTTTAGGCATAGCCCCAATGCCTTTTGAGAAGTTTCTCTAAAACTGAGAGAACACAGACATAAAAATAGGAAATTGTAATGGAAATTTGGGGTGGGTTTTTTTTTTATTTTGGTTTTTTTTTTGTGTGTGTGGTTTTTNNNNTGTTTGTTTTTGTTTTTTGGGGTTTTTTGTTTGTTTTTTATTGGTTAGTTGGTTGGTTTATTTTGTTTGGGAGTATTTTTGTTTGTCTGTTTTTTCTTTTTTAAACTAAAAATTAGTTTAAATTGGTTTTGTTTATTTCATAGTTTGTGATGTCTGGGGTATTTATTTTCAAGCCTTTCTCCACAACAGTGACACCTGAAAAAGCTACTGTTTGTTATTTCAATGAGCTGAGATTTTTACATAATCACTTAACTTGAGGATTAACTTTTTAAACATGGCATTTAATGTTATGATATAGCTTGTGTTTTTAGATAACATTATTTCCTTCACAAAACCTATCAGGGAGCAATTGCATGCTCCAGCAAGTCAATTGAAGTGGCCTTGCATGAGAGTGTTTTAACTAGGAAGGAGAGAAATTAGCTAAAAAATGACCTGGTTTCCTATGCTTTCACAGCAGCAACACAGTGATACCTCAAGAGGAAAGGCAAACCCACTGACTAGATGATGGCCTTATCTTGTTCATAGAGTGCAGCCTTCTGACTTAGAGCTTTAGTAACAGCTTTTTTCCCCAAAGAGGAAAATCTACCAATTTAATTGGCCTGCTTGCTTGATTTGAGCAAAGGCTATTCCCTCACATGCTGGTGCAGCAGCTCAGTGATTTAGATAAAGAGCTGTTGCTTGTTCACTTCCTATCAGTCTAGCCCTGCTATGAGAGAAAACAGTCTGGAAACTCCTAAGGAACTGGGGATTAATTTCATGAGGAGCCTGGCACAGGACTTAAAGTCTACCAGATCCTGATGACTGCTTAAGGAATCCTGCATTTACTTGTAGGGATCTTAATTGGGTCAACACAAGAATATTCCATTTGCAGTGCAAATAAACAAATTTAAAAAGGGTTAGTTAGACATTCTCAGTGGTGTCAGATTAAACCCCTATCCTAGCAAAATGCAGATGTTATCCTTCTGCTTTTTTGTGCTGGATAGGCAGCCTGCTAACTGAACAGCATGCCTTGTTTTATGCTTGACAACGAAAAGCTACACTGTTCTCACAGCAGAGTTCACTCTTACAGAAACAGGGAACACAGTTTGAACTCTACAATCCAGTAATGTTAACATCCACCCTGTTCTGCGTCCAGTGCTTTCCTCAGAGCTACTGCGACACTTTAGTCAAATGGTCTTACAGCAAAGCTTTAAAAATTGTGGACCCCAAAAGTCAGGGAGAGAAGAAGCCTTTAATAAACATTCAATTTTAAGACAATCATCAAATAGCTATCGTAACCAGTAATAAGACACAGAATTTAGGCCCTTTCTACATCTTCTGGCAGATTATTCATCAGCATCACTACTATGGAGTATGTCATGAAAGCAGAAACGTCTCACTTTAGACAGCTGTCAGTTTTCAACTTTACAGATTTAACTACATAGCTTAATACAGAGAGATTTTTCCAATGTACTTAACTAACAAATATTACCAATATAAATCCTACTTATTCTACGGGTGTGAATCAACTGAGGGAGGGCTGAAGAATGTATCTTATTATGTTTGCCTCAAATAACACCCTCCAGAAGGGTATTTAGCCTCATCAGATGATTCAATCTTTATCATGGTATTTACCCTCATCAGATGATTCAGTCTTTATCATACATGGGTACAGTTGGTCTAATCCCCATCCTGGTCTTCAGGATTGTTGCAAAATGTGAAATATGTAAAATTTTCCTAAGGGTCTTCTTTAATCCTTGATCTTTGCATACTTTCAAACCCAATCAGTAAGAAGGAAGATTTAAACCATTGAACAGAGAGCAGCTAACAGGGTCTAAGTGATGTCCTTGTGTTAGAAAAGCAAATTACTTGTTGGTAGAATTGCCTTGTTAAGGTTTAGGGCTGGACATGATCTCAGACCTAGGGGGATGTTAACAGAGCTTGGGAAGAAAGACCCATACTGATAGTGGGCACAAAGAATACAGAATTAATAGGGCCACAAAAACAACTGGCAGAACTTCCAAAATAAGGCAGAAACTAATAAATCCAACTCAGCAACTGTGCTGAAAGCAGCTCCAACTGGCTAAAAGGAAATTCTGGCGGGGGGGATATGCAACCACTGACTCACTGACCACCAACCCAAAAAACGCACTGACCCGAAAGAAGAGAAACACTGAGCATGGGGACTAATAAGCATGAGAGGCGAGAGAATCATTAAGCCACAGAAGACAGAATGCTAATTAATAAGAGAACAATGTAACTTGTAGCCAATGAACTCTAATTCCTTTCTTTGCTAAAATGTATCAATAGTAAAAAGTTTTGATAGTTGGTGTGCTTGATTTGTGGAGCACTCAGGCTTGCACAACTCTGAAATAAATAATCAATGTCTCTCTTGATTATTTAATTACTGGCTTGCTGCCACCAGGTAATGAATCCAATTTTTGTGGACAGCACCCCTGCCCTATGTCAACTGCATCTGAGCAGCTGCACTGTCAGGTAATGCCTGGAGGAGCTGCAGGATGCTTTGCAGAGCCCAGCTCCAGTGCACAGAGGTCACCATGCCATCTATCTTTGCAGGATCAAACCTTTCAATATAAATCTACCCTTATCATCCTGGCTGACTTTCAGTTCTGTTTCATTTGTGGCTGATTTGTTCCTGCAAGCTCTTTGGGAGGCATATTCCTCTGCACCTGGCAGGCTTCTGATTTTCAAGGTCATTTCACACATGGAAAGTGATATTTCTACTCTTTTTCCTGAGGGACTTTTACAAAAAAACCCATCAGTACACTGAATTCAGACCACTGTCCAGATTTGTGATCATGGACACTTGTTTTGACACCGTCATTTCTGAGTGAGGCTGTTATCAATCTGTAGGAGGGGAAGAGTGCTTGCTATCTTACCTTGCTGTCAGCTTACTATTTCACGTATCAATGTTATGACTGCAGTTCAGTTTATATTTGTGAAGCCCTGGTAAAATGTTAAGCACTCTAGTAGTGCTGAAGATTAATATTATTTTGCTCTGCAGAGCACACAGCTATTTCAATAGGACAAGGCAGTCCAAACAGGTCTTGACAGTGTCTGGATAGGAAAACAACATCAAGCAATCCCTTGTTGCATTTTTTTATGCAAGCAAAGGGCTGAGTGGTGCCTGCCTGAAGGTTATTCTTTCTGTGTGTGTTTCTCTAAAATACCTTGAGTCACCATATAATTCACAGAAGATAAAGAAGCTGTCTTATTCACGCTTCTTTACAGCCCTGATGCCTCTTCATGTTCACAGTAAGTGCAGAAAGTGTAAGTGTACTTGCTGTGATTTCTTTTGATCTTGGACTGGCACCTGCTGGTGCGGGGAACTGGCGGCACTGTGATGAATGATGGCTCAGCAGCAGCCAGCTACACTGAGGTTAGAGATCATGGAGTTGATGTGCAAAGGTAGGTACAAAGCCCCACTGTGCTTTCTTCAATCCCGTTCTTAATCCTTACAACATTTGATTTGAGAGGCAACAGCTGTGAAAAATGAATAGCAGTTCCAAGGCTGCTTTTTTCCCTGCCAGAAAGCCTTGTGCACTGCAATCAGCATTTCAATAAGTTTGTGTATTTTTATCACTGAGAAGTCCTGGAGGTGCTCCCACCTGGAGTGCCCCACCTCATCTCACTGCTCAAATGGGGCTGTACACTGGGTGCTTCCCAAACTGCAGCTCTCCCAGCGAGCCATGGGCACTTAGACTGATTATTGGTCTCTGAAATATAATCTCACGAGTAAGACAGTCAGAAAGGAAGAAAGTAATTTGGAAAATAACAGAGAGAAGGATAGCAGTACTTTTTAAACATTTACTGCTGCATTTGCACCTGCTTGGCCATATTAATCAAGTTTAATAGGCAAAGACAGAAACAATCTAGATTTTCTAAGAAGTTTTAGAGTAAACCACAATGAATTGAGGAACTTCTTAATGTTTGATTATTTACTTGAAAAAGTTACAAAAAATGGCTCACCACACCCTCACACTCTGACAGCCTTTTTTTTTGCACCCATTACAAGGCACATAGGCAGCACAACCCAAGTTGCCTGAGTTCAGTGGTGGGGTGAGAAATTTGTCTAGACTGCCAGGCCCCAACTCCATGTGCAGTCACTGGAGACTGCAGTTAGGGCATCTACTCTAAGATTTAATTCATTTGCCCTGACTAAAAGCACCTAGAATTCAGCACATGTTTAAGGATTTTTCAAAGCTGTGGCATATGCACTGCTACCTATGACAGACTTGCCTTCCAGCAGTCTTCTTCCCTACTTTGTCTATGCCCAAAGCCAATTCTGAGTCATGGTGTGGGTATTTCTTTGAGAAGGATAGTTTAAATTTCCCCTAGCAACTTGACATTTTTAATTGCATAGCATGGTACAGAATTACTAGACTGAGCATAACACACCAAGTCAATAAACCTTGTACTACATTTTTAACCTGAGGCTTCAGAAATCCATGTATTTATGTAGGTGTGTTTCCTGTACATGCTTTGAAGCCCAGGACATGTATAGCTTAAGGGAGCTGTATAACCTTCTTCATTTTATACAGGCAGCCGTGTGAATGAATGGAACTTACAGCTTTCGTCCACACCTACAATCATTTTTCCGTGGTTGAGAAATGTTCCTTTTTTCAAGTACAGGAGAGCATTAAATAACTCAGAGTAACAAAAATAATGACTCTACTTCATGGCTTGACTTTATAGTGGAGACTTCTGACAACAGAGACTCTGCCCTGAATTTACACCCACAGAGGAGGCACCCACATCTACTCTTTCTGTTTTAGAAGTCACTGACATTTTGTGACACGAAGTGAATATGAAGTCAGGTAAATGTATTCTCTCCCCAAGGAAAAGAATGGTCTGTGTTTAATTCCCTTGATTATTGCATGAAAAGGAATTATATTTTACCATGACATTTCCATCCTGGCAGCTAATGTGCCCCTCCCTGGGGCTCGGGCATGGAGATGGAGAGGCTGCAATCTCAGGCATCCTTGGCGAGACAGAACGTACCATCCTCCTAAACATTGTAGCTTGGCACAGGCTCCCTGATCTCCATCACTCAAAGCAAGGTGCAGTCGGTATTTGGACCCTGGCTCACCTCACTTGGGCTGAGCAGGAGGTGAGAGGGCAGTCCCAGGCGAGGACCGGTGACAACGGGTGTGTGTGCACGGAGCCTCCCAAGCCAGATCACAGCTGGCAGGCAGACTGCGCCTAGGAGGAGGGTTGGGTGCATCGTTTGTTCAGCACTTTGGGGAATTAGCAGGTAAAAGCATCTCGGAGATCTCAGTCTAGCAAAGCATTCAAGTACCTGTTAAAATTTAATCAAATCAATAGCTTGTTGACTTTGGTGGGACTAGTGATGACCCTCATTTTCAGGCTGTGTTTAAGTGCTCGGCTGGATTCAGGTTTGAAATATTAGTTGTTACCGAGTTTTGTGTATTCTAATGCAGGTAAGTGTGGAGAAAACAGAAGGTGACACCACCCCTAACATGAATGCTACTAAACTTGTTTTGGAAGAAACAGATAATTACTGTTCAAGGTGGAAAGCTAACCATCTGTTTTGCATGAGAACATGTTTTACAGTTTCATCTCCTAGCTCACTTTAGGACACTGCCATTACTGTATTTTATTTGCCTTGCCCACCTCCAAGTCCTTTCTACTTGTTTTCTTCATTGTTTCACTGTTCTGGGAACTGGAGTTAAAAGGAGAACAGAGACCCTCTGAATCTGCAGCAAGCTGCATTAACTGGGATAAGCAACCCTCCCTCCCCTCCCCTGCTCTGCTGTTTCCAGCTGAGTGATAACATCAACCAGCCCTTGTTCCTTGCTCTGTCCCATGTGTTTTCTCTTCCTGTTTTTTTTTTTTTAACCTGTCACTGGCTTTAATTCCACATGCACCAGTGAACAGCAGCTGCTAATGCTTGATCTAAAGGCAAGGAAAGCTTTTACACAGGCTGCAACCTGAGCTTCTGCAAACACAATTCAAAACTCCAGCTGGTCAAGGTGCACCTCTGCTCACATTTCCTTTTATCAGAGGGCTGCAGGGGACTGTTCTGGGCAGATTATTTACTCTGCTCTGTATGCAGCCTTGCATTTCATATTGGAGGTTGCTACCCAGTAACTAAACATTAGATAAACAGTCGTGAGTAAAAAATACTTGTCCTTTGTAGAATATACTTATATCATTAGAGGATCACATACTGTTTGTTTACTCAAATGAGCAGGCAGGAGCCAAGGCGTGGATGCTTGTCTGCACCAAAACTCTCTTCCTGTTTATTTTCAACCCTTTTTGCCAGCATAGTTGAGAATCCAATATGGGTGAAAATAAGAATGCTAGGATCCAGCTCCCCCAAAGAACATCATAGGGTATGCTGGTAAAGCCATCATAGTTGATGTATCTGGCTTACTGCCTGGCGGTATTTAAAAGGACTTTGAAAAGCAATCTGACCCACAGTAGAGGCTGGCACTGAAGGTTACTTCTGTATCCAGAGCAGGAAGGTAAGAAAGGTCCAAACACCACCAGAAGATCAAAAGCAGTGAAGGAAAACCACATGTTTGTATGCATGCAGGAGGAGCAAGAAAAGGCTGTCAGGCCTGTTTCCTTCAGGCTTTCTTCCCTGCTGTTATTGGCTGGGAAGAAGTCATTTTTGCAAAGAGGTGGCTGGGACTTGGGCTGTGTCTCACACACAGGCTGGGGAGACCCTGCTTCTCCTTCCCCAGTGACTGCAGAGGAAAGCAAGGAAGCTTTGTCTTAGCCTCTGAAGTGAGGCATGAGTCCAAGCCTCTGCCTCTTTTGTTGATACCCTCTATACTCAGCAAAGAAACAAAAATGTCCTTGAAGCACATGGACATGACAGGCACTTGTTTGCATTGGGTGTCCCCAGGGAATTCTCAGCTAATATACATCCTTCTGCATTGCACCACTTTGGGGAAAATTATAGAGCTCCCTCTTGCCTTGTAACCGTGTTATGTAAAGCATCTGAATATGCTGCCCTCTGAGAAGATGTGCCAGCTCCAAGAATCTCATTCAGATATTTTAGATATGATAATGACCCATTTAAGGAACTAATTAAAATTGGATGAGTTTCATATCTCCCCCAGTTTTAGAAAAGAAAAATCATAGGCCAAATATAAATTTCATAAATGCTTGATAAACCCTCTGCAGGAAGAAATTTGGCAGAGGACATCGAGACCAGGCCATTTTGCGCAAATGAAAGAACCTAAAGCAAGACTTTGAAGTCTGACCTTCAGAGTCCATAATAATACAGTGGATTACAAAGGTGATAAATACCAAGGAGTGGGACAGAATGTATCTAATTAAGCAGTTTTAGCCATACTTTGGCATTCTTTTCAATTATGTTTCTTGCTAGAAGGACTTTCAAACTTACCAGCACGGTTTTCCGGTGATGTTAGTTCTGAAAATAGTGCTTTTTTTTCCTCTATGCGAAGTAGCACATCATCAGTTATTTTATAATCACATCCACTTCAGTGGTGTCATTTCCATTACAGCAGTGGAAATCTGCGACTGTGTCACTTCACTGAGAGCTATGGGCCAAGCACATTTTTCTGAGCTTTCTGTTAAAATCAATGGATAGGTTAATAGGATAGACACTGCCACGTGAACCAGAACACCGATTTCTTCTACTCCATATGGGGAAACTAAACAGTGTGCTTTCTTACTCATTTGTTTTGCCAGAATCACAGAACAGATGAGTTGAAAGGGACTTCTAGAGGTCTCCCATCTGACCCCCACATATTTTTTACAGCTCTGTTGATTGTTTATGCACAGTTTTAAGTAGAGCAGAGGGCAGGGTCTCGTCCTTTGACCTGCTGGCAACACCACTGTTAATACAGCTCAGGAGGTTCTTGACCTTCTTTACTGCAATTATTCAGTGTTGGGACACTCTCCTTCTCTGCAGATCTGCTTTTCAGCTGGTTGTCTCCCAGTCTTTTGGTGAATGGAACTTTCCCTCCCCAGGTACGACACTGCACTTCCCCTTATTGAACTTCATGAGATTCCTGCCAGCCCATTTCTCCAGCCTCGTCAGGTCATGTCATGTCCCTTTGAATGCCTACACAACTCCCTGGTGTGTCAACCACTCATTCCAACTTTGTATTGTCTGCAGTCTTACTGAGTCTTCCCTCTGCCCCAACATCTAGATCATTAATGATGTTATGAGAGCCAGTGTGAAAAGCCCTGCTGAAGTCAAGATAAACATCCCCTGTTCCTCAGTTTCATTGCAGAAGGCTACCAGCTCAAGCATCTTTTTCCTCTTTGCAAATCCTTGATGACTATTCCCAGCCGCCTTCTTGCTCTTTTTGTGTTTAGAAAGGTTTTTCAGGATTATATGCTCCATCACCTTCCCTGTGATTGAGATGAGGCTGTCCGGGCTGTAGCTCCCCATAACCTTTTTCTCACCTTCCTTGAAGACAGTGATATTTGCCATCTACCAGTACTCATGAACCTTTCCCAGTTGCCACGACTTTAGAAAGATAATGGAAAGCAGCTTTCCAGTGACATTGATCAGCTCCCTCAGCACTCATGGGTGCATCCAACTTGTCTTCACCCAGTGTATTCACAGGTTCCCTAAATGATCCTCCTCCAGTAAGGCAGTCTTTCTTGTTCCAGTCTTTCCCGCTGGTCTCAAGGCCTTCGGACCGATGAAGAGCAAGACCAGTAAAGACCAAGCTGAAGGCAGCATTCAGTCTCTCAGCCCATTAACTACATTGTCCTTTGTCACCATGTGCACTGCCCCATTCAGCAGTGGACAAATATTTGTTCCAATCTTCCCTTTCTTGTCAATATACCTGCTGAAGACCTTGTTGCCCAGCATGTCCCCCACATGAAAATTTAACTCTAGGTGGGCTCTGCCTTTCCTAACCCCATCCTTGCACATTCAGGCAGTGTGCCTGTATTTCTCCTGGGTTACCTGTCCCAGCTTCCACCTCCTTGGTCCCTTTTTATGCCTGAGTTTATAGAGGAGTGGCAGTCCTCCTGCCACCTTTGCTTTTATACCTGCTTATGAGGATGGACCATTCTTTAGCTGAGAGAAGATGACCTTTAAAAAGAAACCTTTAGAGTCCCTCCAGATTGTATCCCATACAAATCTGCTATATAACTATCTGAACAGGCCAAGCTCTGCTGTCCTGGAGACCAGGGTTATGATCCTTCTTTTTGCCATGGCTCCTCCTCTGAGAATTCTGAACTCCACCAGCTCGCAGTTGCCACAGTCAACTGCCCCCTGATCCTTATGTTCCTGTGAAGTTCTTTTTCTTTGTAAGCATGAAGTCCATCAGAGCACCTCCCCTCACTGATTCTTGTCTCTGAACTGCATAGCCCTCAGTAGGTGAAGACAGTTGTGTCTCTGCTGGCAAAGCCCAGGAATGAATGATGAGGAAAACCTTACAGGCAGCAGTCACAGATACAGAGGCATGGAAGTTGCAGGGTGGATTCCTCCACATTCTTCATTCCCCGTCACAGCTCTTGATTTTCTCATCTCATGCTATCACAGCACAGTAGCCATACTTTTCAGTCTTTGACTAATATCACTTTTCATTGAAAACACCTGCCTATGTGGAAATTAATTCCTGATTGCATATGGTTTGCCTAACCTAGGTTCCTGAACTGTACATAAGCAGCTGGTGTTTGGTGAAGCAATCCTGCTGAAATGAGGGCTTCATGGGGGCACTGGTTCTCACTGGTTTTTCACACTTCTCATAGACACACTCGGGTGCAGCCTCACATGCCCGGCTGAATCACACACCCTCTGGGGGATGTCCTCTGTGCCCTGGCTGAATTCATCTTTGTGTGCCATCACAACAAGGTGACAGGCTTTCTGCAGACTGATGTGTCACTGGGGCAGTAGTGGCAGATGGTCATTCCTGTCCTCAGGCTTTGAATTATGTGAAGGAAAAAGCTTTTATTCCTTGCTGAGCTGGGTGACGCATGCTTCTTGCAGATTCACAGATATATCATAACTCACAGAATCACAGAATGGCTTGAGCTGGAAGGGACATTAAGGACCATCTAGTTTCAACACCCCTGCAGTGGGAAGGGATGCCTTTCACTAGACCAGGCTGTACAGAGCTCCATCCAACCTGGCTCCAAATACTTCTAGGAATGGAGCATCCATAGCCTCCCTGGTCAAGCTGTGCCAGTGCCTCACCACCCTCACAGTAAAGGATTTTAAAAAACTTTTTAGTATCTAATCTAAGCCTACTCTTTTTCAGTTTGAAGCCATTCCTCTTGTCATGTCTCTACATGCTCCTGTAAAAAGTCCTTCTCCACCTCACTTGTCTTCTTCCTTCAGTTACTGGAAGGCTGCAATTAGGTCACCCCAAAGCCTTCTCTTCTCCAGGCTGAACAATCCCAACTCTCTCTGCTATTCTTTGCTCGTAGCAGAGGTGCTCCATCCCTCTGATCATCTTGGTGACCTCCTCTGGACTCGCTCCAACAGGTCCATGTCCTTCCTGTGCTGGGAACCCAGCAATGTGGTCTGGCAATGGGGAGTGTCTGTGTGGGGCACTCCAGTGCCATTTGTGAGAGCTAAGCTGAGAGACCAGAACTGGTGGATAACCATGGCAATAATTTCTATATGTATCTATGCACCTTCATCCAGTATATAAAAAGATGATTAATAATACAATTTGTAAATAGTTTTGCACTCCATGTGTTGTTTGAGGCTCAGTCATTGTTCCCAGACTTTGCAAAACTCAAAGAAACATCAGTGATCTCCTTGAAATGCCTTGTGGTTTAGTGCTTAATTATTTTACATGCCTCCTCTAAATTAGCCATGGTTAGTATGTACATGTTTGTGCTGTGCACTGTAACATGCACATACCTGAATATTATACAGCATGATTAATGGCGAGTTCTTAAACACCAGCTTTGCTGGTAGGGATTGAGTGCAGTCATCTGTGTGACCTAAATTGCTTCATGAGCTGGGGTTGCTAAGAGAGAGTGAATAAGTGATGGGATGGCATTATGAAATCATGTTTTCTCTTGTGTAGCTAAAAACGACTGCAGTCAAATACAAGTGGCTCTAAGTTTGCTTTGGGGTGTGGTGGACTTGTATATTTGCAGTTTCTCACAGGAACAGAATTTTAAAAATCCTTTTCTGAAGGGCTGCTTCACTAAATCTTAAGAAGATTGGGCAAGAACTCCATCTTCTCACTGACATTGCTATTTGTGTTTGCCATCTGCCAAAGGACATTTTCTCAACTCTTTCGTACTGGAGGGTTTACAACAACCATTACAAAGCACTGCAGGTACATGCAGGCAGAGCTCACCTGCTGTGCCATCAGCAATTCCCGGCAGCTCCAACAGCCCCTGGCTTGGAGCAGCAGCAGCACCAGTAGAGAAGCTGCATTGGAAGACCAGCCTGGAAAGTGCTGGGTATTCTAAATGTTCACTGACACCAAGAAGGACCAGCTTGTTTCAGGTTTTTAGGAAAGTTTTCTGAATTAAATGGATACAACAAATATTGACCGTTCCAGTCAGATCCAGATAAATCACCTTTTAGAAAAGAAAGGAAGCAAAAGATTACTTGCAACATAGTTTACTAGCACAGTAGGGCTTTGCACCTAGATTTGGCACAGCTCTGGTTTTTCTCATTTACTATGAATATATATATGATGCCCTTAATTTGTTAAGTAAAGTACCTATGAGTAACGGGAATGTTCAGAGCACCATTTTGCAGTATTCTGGGGGTGGTTCTTGAATATCCCAGGGAAAATCAAACCAAACTCCTCAAAGACATTTATACGAATTTTCTGTTGTTCCACGGAAATTATGATTTTTACTGTGATAAAGACAAACCAAACTCTACATTCCTCAATAAGAGAATAAAAAAATTTGAAGACATCTTCTCGTTATCAGCTGTGTAAGTGTGGAGCTAAAAGGCCATATTCTCATTTCACATTTCCTGCCTTAAGCAAAGGCTAAGAATTGCATAAACTGTTTATTTGCTCTAATTATGGAGCAAATGAAGATACTAGCTGAAAAGGTGCATTTATTAGTAACTAGAAAAGAGAAAAAAAATTGGTTTTGAGGCAGCACCCAATTGCGTTGCTGCGTGTTCTTAGGATCATGGTAGCTCAATTACGGGAATACCAGTTGTCCTCAGAAAAGCATTACTGAGTAGCTCTATGGTTTACGTGACTCCAGAGAAGAGCATTCAATGTTTTGTTTCCAGCATCCTAAGCGATGTGTGTAAAGATACATTTTCTTCATAAACTCTGAGGGAATCCTTTCAATGCCAAATCCAATATTCTGGCATCTAGCCCTAGTCATCACTGTCCCCTAAAGAGAACAGGTTTTACATTTGTTTCTATTTCTCGTGACAAAATGACATTGCAGTCCTAATTCTTGTTTCACTGAAAAGATAGTGAGGTTAGAAACCTCTGTAGTCATAGATTGTACCGCTATTTTCAGAAGAAAGCTCTCAAAATTGTCCACTGAAACCTTTCAAAATAGTTGAAAACAAGTTTTCAGTGGTTCCACCCTTTTGATCTTGTACAAAATGAAAATAAGACCCATTAATATTCAGGACTGCATGAATGTCTGTAGTATTTTTTTTCCTAAGATGAAAATTTGATTTTTTTATTGTTCTAGGATAAAAGCTTCAATTCTTTTTTTTCCAGTGTGTTGTATTTCATATCAATAATCCCCTGATTAGTTAGCATTCAAGGGGTATATGAATACTGTGAAGAGTTTATTATTTGCCCTTTCCCTTGGCTTCCTGCCTAAATGAGATTATGACTTTGATCAACTTCCAGTTCAGCAAGCTTTGCTGCTTCTGTTATGTAAACACACATGAAAATAGCTATACATATTGCAGTGATTATTAAACCATTAATGTCTGCAAACTCCAGAAATGTCTGTGTTGTGATATTCATTTTCATTGCTAACCAGACCGTATTAGGGGAAATCCATTATTTTGTAACTGATGTGTCAGTTCTTCTTTCACAGTGGTGAAACTCTCTTAGGAAAGACACTGAGGAATTCTGAAGAGAAATGGCTCCTAATGGGAGAATAAGGCAATTGAATGAAAAGAGACATGATAAAATGATAAAATCTTCATTTAATGGTTTAGAACATTAGTCACGTTTTAAAATTATTTATGTGTCTGCCTTTCTTTTTTCTTATTCATCTATTCATTCATACTGCTCTCCAAAAACTGAACAGTATTTCTAATTCTGGAGAGGACAAGAGTCCATATGTAGCTCTGCTTTACATTTCAGGTTGCTGCGAGTATTTTTAAATGTTATTAACTTTTTATGGGTTGATAGATCAGAAACTGGATGAGGAATGCACATTTAGAAACAGGCCTTCCAACTGCCCCCCACCCCTGCCAGAAATAAAAGGCAATAAAAGAAATGTTGATGTATTTCATAATTCTGTTGTGTACCTGTGCTTTTTAGAATCATGAATCTTTATCAAAAAAGAGACTGAAAGGCTTTGTCACTGTGAACTATGTTCTTACAGATTTTATTTAAAGCTGGGTTCAAATCCATACAATCATTGCTCCAGCACTGCTGATATCTAAGTAGTGAAAGAACAGTGAGAGTCTATTCTGAAATCTAAATATCCAGGGTGTGTTGAGTCTGCATTTGAAAATATTATAATCAGGAAGCAAAAAAAAATCTGAAAATTTTGAATTATGAACTGCAGGAGACACGTTGCCAATAAGGGGTGGATTTTCATGTGGTGTTTCTGCAGAACTGGACTGTCAGACATGTTGGCCTTTCTGAGTCAGTCCCTGTGTTCTCGGCAAAAGCTTGGTTCTACAGTTGTGTTCAGGCAATAAAATGGGACCTCTTTTCTTTCAGAATTACAGAACTTTCACAACTGTTAATGCCTTTAATGAGGTCTGTGATTGAGTAATTAAGTTGCCCAAGTGTAGATTAAGATGCTAGCAGGATTTTGAAAATGCTGGCTTTGTTTTGACTTGCATTTGTTGTTTTTACTGTAGCTGCCAGACATTTCTTGACATCTCCTAGAATGTGAACTGCTTTTGTTGCAAATACATTACTGGCTTGTGTTTGTGCCGTGTCAAGCACTTGGGGATGCAGGGTTTGAAGGCAACATTTGCTGGTGCAGAGAGCAGCATCCTACAGCTTTGGGTGGATTCTGAGCTGTGTGGGTGCATTTCCCACACCACAAGCCTGGTGCAGAGTAGGTGGCTTCCTGATGGATTCACACAAATACTGAAAATTGTCCCAGTTACATGTTTTGCCCTTAACAGCTTTTAATCTTTGCCAGTTTGTCAATTTTTGTTCCTCAGAACATGCTTGGTTTTAACTAGCCAATAAAATATAAATACCAATCCATTTAGTCCTGTATGGTACCTTCAAAAGTAACCAGTTCAAGGGACTTCAGCAAAAGAGTTAAATGTAGATCAAAAAGAAAAAAGCCTTTAGGTCTGAAGAGCTGATGAAAGGACCTGAAAAGCTATCAAAAAGCCACTGCTTAATTTTTATTAGATAATAATAATAGATATTACAGTCTTTTTAAAGAACCTATTATCATTGCAAACCTTTATTTTAATAATCAAGCAGACCATTATTCCCTCTATACCAATTCTCTCATGACATAATATCACATATCTCTGGTCAAAATGTTTTTTTCATTCCTTTGATCAGCAATTCCCTTTTAAACTGTCTCCTCTCAGCTCCTTCTTTGATCACCTTTGACAGACTGCTAGAGTCTGGAGGACTGGTGCATTTAGAAGAGCACGAAAAATCTCTGGATACAAAACATATATATATGAAATATGACTTAGACATGTCTCCGAAGCAGAAAGTCAGGATAAAAGACATAAATGCTAGTGCAAGGAAATAGCAGAAGCAAGAAAAATGGTCTGGTGTCTCTCTGGTGCTGCAATTCATAGTTTGCCTTAGGGTTTCAGAAAACAGCAGCTGCCCGAACCTTGATGGCTAGAAATCAATAATATAGATTTCATCTGCAAACAAATGCAATCTCTGCCCCTTTATGGGAGGAGCAGCCAATACACAGGGCATGACTTTCAGGTACACCTAGTGAATGCCCTGGGGAGTGTTGTGTAACCTTGCAAGCAGCCTTATTTTCATAAGCAGAATGAAAATCAAAGGGCCAGATATGAGGGGAAAGACTTCTGGGGACAAAATAGGAGCAAAGTGTAAAATTATTACTTTTAAACTGATTATGAAAAGTATGTAAGCAAGATTCTAAGAAGAGTATAATTTCTTCAGAAGGATAGCTGAGCTACCAACAGGTCATAGGCTTTGTTTTAAAATATTTTACTGATTTCTATTTCCTAGACATTTTAATTTCAGCCTGATATTGCCTGTGATTCCTTCCTTCCTTCCTTCCTTCCTTCCTTCCTTCCTTCCTTCCTTCCTTCCTNTTCCTTCCTTCCTTCCTTCCTCCCTCCCTCCCTCCCTCCCTCCCTGTTTTTCCTTTATATTTCTCTTTCAGAGATAAAAAAAATTCCCTTTAGCATCAGCATGTGTTTCCTCAATTGCAAGGGAATTTTCACTTCTTTTTGCTTCAGTTTTCCACACAGAAATAAAAATATCATTGTGAAATAATCTGAAAGGGTGTTACAAGACTTCCTGGATGATTTAAGAGTGTTTCACAACAGACTTGGTTTTCATAATAGCAGAGATAAAGCAATATTTAGAGACGGTACACAGACCTTTAGAAAAAAGAAAAAGATAGCTGGAAGGGAAATTGCCTCTAATTTCCTCTCTGACACAACTGTATTTGTTATATACAAAATACTTTATCAAAGCACACACAAATCACAAGTTGCTGACAGTAACGTGACTGAGAAAACTGCAGAGACTGAAGGCATTGTTCCAAAGAATCTTTCAGTTAGTTACACATTAACAGCTTCAGTAGTTGTACATTCACATATTAAGATATCATCCAAGTTTAGAGTTCAAATGAAGACTTCCTTTTCAGTGCATTGCACTTTTTCTGGAAAAAGTAATGGCTCTTTATATTGCACTCTAATGGCCTGAAACATATTTGTCTGACTGGAATACTAATGAATATTAAACTTCAATACTAATAGATTTCAGAAGGTATATGTGTATACTGAAATGAAGGGGGTACCATGCCTACACCCAGTAGCGTACTACTTAGTACAGTTTTGCATTAATGGTACAATGAGAGTTCTCTAAAACTCTTATCAGTAGTTCTGGCCTTTACCTATAAAAACAACAACAACAACAAAATTTTTAGCTGAAGAATTACTAATTAATTGTATTCAACTTTTCCATGATCCCCCTCAAGACCAAAAAGAACCCAACACCCAAAATGAGCCTATTTTTGAATACACCAGATGCTCTGAGTACACCAGATGCTCTGAGCATACTGCATCCTCTACTATGTATGCGATGTTTTGCTTTGACCTAGACTGTTCTTCCTGGCAAAAAAATATTCATTTTCAGAGATTTCTGATTTTGTTGGTGCATAATTTTTCTGGGTTTTTTTGGGGGGAAGGATATTAATTCAATACTTCTGTGAAAAACATTAATTCCATAAAAAGTAAGTTCCATTATGAAATTATTTTTGTTGGAAATTTTTTGACCAGCCTTACCATTTAGATATCTAGATTTATGTACACTAATGACTCATATCTCCTTCCTCCGCTGATTTTTAACACCTTTGCTATTGTTTTCACAAACTGCTCCTTCCTCTTTCATTCTGAAAATAAAACAAAGACAGTTGTATCAATCCTTGCCTTTATTTTCCCTGCCTTTCTGGCAACTGCTTCCTTTTTTGGCTAAAGAGACAGCTCTTTTCTGAAATAGGACCACACCACTTGATTTTTCAGGTTTGCCTTCTGTGGTGCTATCATAAGGATAAAGCAAATCATACCATGTCTCAGCACCACTTTAACCTGCTGGTTGTGAGATTAAAATAGCCTTCAAAAAAGAGATTGAAGGGAGCAGACAGCAAAGAACTTGTTCTAGACAGCCACACTCTGCAGAAGTTAATTAATCTGCCAGATATTAAGCTTATCCTTAACTAACTTGCCTATTCCTAGATAAGTAAGGACATCTTTTACACTTCCTCTCGACATTAGGTTACAAATTGTGGTGTCACATTTCCCGGGCCCACCTAGCCTGCAGGCACCCAACATCCTTTGCCCTATTGGGACTTTCTGCCAATGACCATGTTGGCTCTGCAGCACTTCTTCCATTTGTCAAAACACTCAGTTTTGACAAATTTGGGATTTACCAAGCTGAAGCTTCTTCCAGCCACTCTTGGGTGGGGATTTTCAGAAACAGTAGGCCAAAACAGCGACTGAAATATTTTACCTCAATAAAGGACAAAAAAAGTGACAGGCCTTCTCTAAAAATCTCAGTAGGCTTTATGATTTCAGACAAACATTTTCACGATGGTACAGCTTATGAACACCAAATGAGGGTGGGATTGCTCTTGTCTAAGTTTAACTGGCCAAAGGTTAGTAGTCTAGCCTAAATCAGTCACCATTGAATCAGTCAGCAGTGAACTGTAGGTAGCTGCAGAAGTGATTCATTCCAGGTCTATCTGAAGACAGGGTGACTCACTGGCTGCAGACAGGCCTGCTGGGGTAGGCAGGTGGGTGAGATGTACTGTGCTGCTGGGCACTGTTTGTTTTAGCCTGCCCTTAGAACAGAGCAACAGCCTCAGTGGTACAATACCTACAGGCTGCATCACCTCCCGTTTGGAGCGGGCCAGGAGCACACTCTTGGACAGTCACGGCAGCTCACAGGACAAGTGCTGGCAGGTTTGGCTGCCAGAGCTGAGTCATGTGGCTGAACCCTTAGTACCGGCATCTGTTTGCAAAACTGGCTCTGAGATACTTCTGATAAAGAGAATTATTTGGAAAGGTTGTGAGTTCTTGTGAAACACTGCACCATTTCAAACAGCTCAAGCTGTGACCCAGTATCTTAGCACTCCCTCTTCTTGACTGCAGTATCACATGGCTCCTTCTAGCTGTAACTACTACTAATAATTGATTAACTACTCAATTAAATATAGTGAGAATCTTTAAGCATGAAAAGCAAAATATTTTATAAAGCCAAAATCTATGACTTCATTAAAATGATTTTCACATAAGCCTTCTTTTACCTTAGAAGCTCATCAGACTCAAACAGCATAGTGGATCCAACCCAACTATTAATAAGGAACTCAAACAGTCAACATATCTTTCAGTTTATCCCTGATGAATTTTCTTGCTTCTTCCACACAATGGAAAACTCCCATCATTACAGCTACATTTTCTTTCTACAGTCTGAGAGCTTTCTAGTTCACCTTATTCCTCATGTTTTAAGAATCCTCCTTGAAGTGATTTCATTTTCACCTCCTTTTTTAGCTACACTGGCTTTTCTCCTACTTCTGATGGATCTGTTGCTATGTGGCACAATTCTTCCTATGAAACGCATCAGTGTATGATCAACTATTTTGTGTTTCCATTGCATCATCCCATTTGATTTCACTCAGAACCACCCACGTTAACTTCCTGCTTAGGTGGAATTTGTTGTCTTTGCTTTACATTTCATCCTTGATCAT
Organism: Machaerirhynchus nigripectus; assembly: GCA_013397975.1. NCBI lineage: Eukaryota > Metazoa > Chordata > Aves > Passeriformes > Dicruridae > Machaerirhynchus > Machaerirhynchus nigripectus. The sequence continues at coordinate 203,680 of VZRQ01001699.1, read as the reverse complement.
AGTGGCAAAGGTGTGATCCTTACAGTGTAGAAAACATCGCTGTGTCTCCAGCTATGTCTTTGAGGTTTGTCACAACAAATGAAGCACTAGGGAAGGCTGGGAAGGCTGCAGGAAAAGGACATCAGATATTGGAAATATTTGTACTGGGCAACATTTACACTTTGCAGTCATTCCCAGGATGTTATCATGCTCCATGTATACACCTACAACAAAACATGGCACTCACCCATGACCAGACATGCTACATACCATATGTTCCTTGTGACACTCCTGCCTCCTCCACTGAACTGTGAATCTGGATGAAAACCAGGCTTGTAGCAAAATGTAAAGTGTAACATTGGTGTCCTTCAATTTCTTGTTCACATTCAGTACCTGAACAGTCCTAAATGTTTGGATGGTTTTGATCTGGATCATAACTGTGTTTATAGAACTATGAAAAGTTTTTATTTCAAAAGAAATATACCTATATATGCCTTGAAAAGATATCTATGTAAAAGAATGTTGAGTATAATCAACAGAGAACAAGTACAGGAGACCTTGGTCAGTGTTTAATTTAGGAATGAGCAAAATAATCTTAAGCTGGGCTCAAACTGGAAATATGTATTTGTGATCTATTTAGAGGGACAAAGGTAGAATTTGAAGTAGGGCATTCATTTAGATGAACAGAAACCCTGTCCTCTTCCTTTTACTTACCGGTACATATTCTACTTAAACAGCAGGCACAGGCCCTGAAGCTGGAACAACCACAGTTGAGAGGATGATACCTGGCAACCACTTTTAGACTCCAAGTCAACCCTCTTCTTCTGAGCAGGCCTCCTTTCCCAGCAGTTCCCACTCCCCCATCACCTCCTGCCACAGGGACAAGAACTTGAGAAGATGCCCAGATGTGCTGCAGCACTAAAGCAGGGCTGGAGGTGGCCAGGCTCTGCTCTCGTGGACCTCTGCACACCTCCGAGACTGGATTTGCAGCTGGTGGAGGGTAACTAGCTCCACAGCATTTGATAGCCAGATCTCATTCCATGGCCACATCTCAGCTAAATGAATGTTTTAGAACTTCAAACATTTTCAGCTGTTTCTGTTCAGCTGAGCCCTGTGCTGAGCTGATTCGAACTAAGCAGAGGGAGGACTGCTGAAGGACAGTTGAGCACATGGACATTTGCAACACTTCTGAATCAATTTTATTTTACAATTAAAGTAATATAAATAGATTTAAATCCATACTTCTAATTAAAACACGTTTCCTGTGCCTCTCAACTGCAGGCAGAATCTGAGTTCTGTTCTGTGAGGAAACATCTCTTTTGCAATTTACTGCAACCTTCCCAGATCTTGCCAGCTCTGCTGAACCATTAGATAGGCTGTAAAAGCATTTCTTAAGGTACACTGAAGAAAGACAAAAATACATCAAATTGTGTAACTTTAGGAGTTAAACATTCCTCCAAAGTAGCTTTCCTTGTTTCCTTGCATTTTGCAGGACATTTTTTTTTTTACTGCATCACACTCATTTTTACCATAACAAATCTTACAGATTATCCTATGTACTGTGGTTTAATCAGCAGACTTAAGATTTTTAATGTACGCCTGCTTTTTGTACAAACATTTTACATATGAGGACTGTTGTAATATTGGCCTCTGTCCTCAGGTAGAACAAGATGCTAACATAATACAAACCACACTGATTTATGTTGTAAATATTCGAACATCAGGGGAATTTATTTGTGACAGTTTGAGATCGAGCATAGGTAAAAGGGGATTTTAGACAAAGCAGCCAGGGAAGAAAATCTTCCTCTCAGACAGTGCAGGATAAGACTCTCAGGCACATGGATGTGATTCTTGGGATTGTCGTGTGCAGGGCCAGGAGCTGGACTTGATGATGCCTGTGGGTCCCTTTGAACTCAGCTTATTCTATGATTCTATGATCAGTGGGCAGAGAAGTCCTCTTACCATCCCATCACTTTGTTTCTGCAATTGTTTTAGAGCAATATAAGACAATCTATGAATATCTCAAGCTCTAGAGGAGTAAGATGGTCTTTCTACCAACCGTAGGGTAATAAAATTATACAATCTAAAAAACTGAAAAACTAGGAAAATTTGAGCAACAATTAGTCTGTTTTGGAATGTTGTATCAGAGGCTTGTTCTCAGAAATTACACAATTTTCAGCCTCTTTATAGTAATTGACATCAAGGAATTTAATCCTTTTTTATGACATGGAGAAACAATGGAATCCTATTCTCACTGCTGTCAGAGCAGATGGAGGCAGCTCTGCAGATGCTCTTCTTAAACCTAATAGATGCCTGGAGAGTCACCTCAGTTTGTGTTTGCAGGTGAACCCAATAGACTAGATCACCATTTGATGTTGGTTGACTCTTGCATGTGATAAAGTTCTTAAATTTACTTTCCTGCAGGAAATAAATGTTGAGTGAAGATGCATTCCCAAGAAATGAGTGGCGAACTGCATCTTTCCAACAAGCTCAAGAGATACTGTGCTGTCCTGGGTTCCACACAAAACTGCTCCAGTCTTTTTCAGTCCTGCTACTGCAAAGCTTACCCAATTGGTTTTTGCTGTCCTAATGCTCTTATTTGGCCACACCAAACTTCCTTACAAGGCTTAAACTATACTAAACCATGAAAAGATTTGTGATTTGGCATTTGATTTTGCAGTAGCTGTACTCAGAGCTCTTAGAAGACACAGCTTAACCACAGCTCTGAAAAACTTACAATCTAGAAGATATAAACCAAGCCAAAGATGATGTTACAAACAGGTACCGAAGAAGTAAACAATGAAAAATTACATGCTAAATTATGCAGGAAGAGCTATATAGATGAAAAAGGACTAGAGAGTTGGTCTCTGCTCTTGTAAGCTTCTGCTTAACTACGTAACACATTCATTTCTTGACTTTTTGCATGATTAGTTCTTAGTTTCCTTAAGGTAGAAACAGAAAGATTGAGCAGAAGGGTGTAAAACCTAACTAAAGCATTATTCAGAAAGAAAGATTACAAGAATGAGGATGAATAGAACACTACCTTGTGTAATGATTGGCACATTAATGAGTTCATTGGAAATGTAAACATGGAAAGGGACTGTCAGAGAGGGCGTAAGATGAGCAACTCAGACCGATGAATAACTGCGGAAGTGGTTAACATTTCCTGGTCACCAAAGAGAACAGTCATGCAAGAAGAGGTTGGGCTAAAAGGAAGGAACAGGAGCAGCATTCCCCTTCGCGTGCTCAGCTGTGCCTGCCTCTGTGTGTGACTAAATCTTGGTGCTTGTTGCTTCAGTGCTCTAATGCTGATCAATAACCAACCAATAATCACGTGGGTAACTGTTGATTGCTACCCTCTGATTCTTGCTACGGCCTATGAAAAAGAACATAAAAATTGGTACTCCTGTAGAGCTCCGGATGATTGAGGCAAACTTCAAAACCCAGAAAATCACAGCTCATTTTTTTTTATGATTCAAAAAATCACAGGTATTTTTAATCATAACTGCTGAGGCAACTCAAGTTCAGTACAAATGTACTAGCTAATTTTACAGGATTTCATGTTCTTTCAGTAACTAGACTGATTCCTGGAGAGGGGTAGATGTAGCTGAGTTTGATCTGGAGGGGTTTTTTTTTTACCATTCTGTTTGTTTTTCTGCTATATCACAGATTTTGTTGGCAAGTGTAATTGACCAAAAGTCTCAACACGTTTTGTCATGGAGACCTCAACAAACTGCTGTTACACCACTGACTGCAAATGAGCTGAGTAGTCCTTTCTAAGCCCATTTTATTTCCAAGGATGGGGCATTTACCACCTCTCTCCACAACATTATCCTTATATGAATTGATATAGTCCCCTTCATTACCACTGGATAAAACCAGGATAAATGCAGCCCAATCACAAAATGCCCTCAAAATCTGAAGGCATCTCTTTGCAGAGTAAAGCCAGGTCCTGTATTTGCTTATTTTCCTGCTGTTGACATAGGCCATTCTTTGGCGAAAGCTCTTGGAGATACTAAGTACATTTGCAGTTGTGTGTTCAGCATGCCTCAACATCAACAATACACCTGAAAAGGAGTTCTTTCTGGTGTCTTTCCAACACCTATTTACTACACAGAGACAAATCAGAAACAAAGCACTGGATTGGTAAGCTGTGGACTTTTAAAGGTTGCTTGTACCAGACAGTCTGAGAGCAGGAGCTTGCCAAACCTTATTTCTTGGAGAAACCCACTGAACTTCATAAAATAATGGGATAAATGTGTTATCTGAAAAATGACTTCAGAGCGATGTTCCTAAATGTTCAGGTGGGTTGTAGCCCAAGGTCATTTCAGACTACGATGGTTCTGTCCTCCCTAAGGCAGCAAGATCAGCAAAGGCTTGCTATGGGAGATCAACCTCCTTAGGAAGGGGGATGCACATATTGTCACCCTTTCCAGACTCACTTTGTACCTTGCACTGACATAGGTCACCCAGGACTTGTGAGAGGAAGGTTACATGTCAAAGATAATAAAGTTGCTCTTGGGTTTTTGTGGAAGATCCCAATCTGCACAGCAAGCATCCTTTAGCTCTACCTCAAGTTGCCTTCAAATGCTGGTTGGTGAAACACTTGTGTCTGAGCAGATGAGATCATACCAAAATGATAACTATGAAATGGAAGTGCACTGGTTTCTGGTAAAAGCTCACTGTATGCAACCATTATTTCTGCTGCTTTTTTCACAATATAAATGAACAAGGATCTAGCATAATATACTGAATTCTTTCTATGGAAAGAACAGTCGAACAACAGTTTGTTTGTAAGATTCTGGAGATAATATGTTTTCCAAGCAGTACTTCAAACTCCCTCACACTTTGAACACTGGCTGAGATGAATGTGGTACTGCCTGCAGTGCACTGTAGCTTTTGACATAAAGCAAAACCAAATGTAATACTAGAGTTTGGAAAAAAATAGTACCCTTCAGAAACAAACACTATCTTTTCAGACATATTCTGAAATGAAAAATATTAGGAGTGTTGTAGAACAGCCCTAGCCTCATATAATTCAAATTTACTGATATCGAGAGCTAACAGTTATTGTGCCACCTCCCTGTGGGACTCCCCGCCTAAGTTCTCAGCCAGGGGTCTGGGCATGGCTCAGGGATGCATGGCACTTTCAGACGTTCACAGTTGAGTATCAGCCTCACTCACAGAGAAATTAATTCCCTAATGGGATTCCAACTTTAAAATAATAGTACTTTAATGGAGACAGCAAAATAGAAGTATACTTAAAAAAAACCAAACATTACCTCTCAGAGTGGTAGTTTTATTTGTATGCATTCAGTAGCACACAGGTTTTTTTCACAGTAGTATAAGCATAACAATGGTGAAACATCCGTATCAGATCTGGCCTGTATTCCATCTCAAAGGATTCAAAAGCAGATGCAAGAAACTTCACAGGAGGCAATGGCAGGACAACCTGCTCCAGAAGAAAGTTTCTGCTTAATCCCCACTGATGTAACGCTTGGCCGATTTCACAAAACGTGTAGACTTATATCCCTTAGAAAAGCAATATACATATAGAAAAATCTGTATTTCTTATAGATTTCTGTACAGTAGTATTTACAATATATTGCAAAGATTTCAGTCTTATCTCACTGCAAATACCTGCTTCCAGGCCATAAACCCCAGACTTCGTACCCTTCTCCCATGACGTTACAGCTGTGGACATTGCCCCTTGTCACAGCACTGCAGAACCATGGAACACTTGGGTGTAAACAGCAGTTTGTTCTGCACGCTTGCACCCCATTTGACTGTTTTTGTTTACAAAGTTCTAGTCAAAGAAAATAATTGAATTTATGACTAGCCTTTGTCATCATCTGCCGTTTTAGGCTCCCCAGACAACTGGAAAACCAACTCTGTAGCTAAAACTTCTGTTCAACAGTCCACTTTTCCTCAGCTTAACACCAAAGCTGGAAAATTCCACCCATCCCAAAGGATGTCTTTTATAATCAAATAGTTAAAAAAAACCAAAAGCCAAAACCAAAAAATGATGATTTTTTTTTTGAGAAAAAGATAGGTAATGGCTAACATTAGCGAGTTTTTCTCATTTTGAAGGATAAGATTGAAAGACCCATCAGAAGAAAGGAAAACCCTTCATATGTAACAGTAATAGGAGCAGAATGAACACCAGAGCTTTCACCATTTCGAAAAAGCACTGAATTACCCATTCCCAAAATGTATGAACACAGAAAGACTGTCATTTATTTTTGCTCTGACATATAGGAAATGTAAATTATCAGCTTCCCCAGAAGGTATTATTAAATAAAGGGAATCTATAGCTTATCAGGCAAAGATCTTAAGACAAGTCCACATCACCTGTGAAATAAATGGGAATGCTTGGGATTCCTACAGAGTTTGAACAAAGCCAGAGAAATTTTGCCATGTTGGTGTGGAAAGTCACCTGAACTCTACTGAACTACCCACAGAGACAAAAAGAGGGATTAAAAAAATATTCAGAGTGGGTCCACTTCTGATTTCACTAACCTCTGCCATAAAACCTTCATCGATTTTCAGAAAGGCCAATGTTCAGGATTTTCAAGCAAATTAAACACATTCTTTCCTAACATTAAAAATTCATGAGCAATATGTCTTTCATCTTAACTTTTAAAAGCTGCTCAACTGAAAGAGCAAAAGCAAACAGAAGTTTGAAAATGAAACCAAAAATTTCCTTGAAAACAAAACAAATTAATTCTCCTGTAGCAGGGAACTGGACTGTAACTCTTTTATAAGAGTTTTCCTGCACTCTGAGCTGTCTACAGTCATCCATGTTTTCAAAGAAAAGCAATCCTTAGCTCTGATATATAAATATGTATGTGGTACAGAATCTTGCAAAGGGAGCATGGACAGAACAGATACAGCAGACTGTGTTCTCAACTAATAAACCTAGACCATGCTCCTTAAAAACCTGCACCTTAAGTTTATAAATCTTACCATATGAGCAGGACCTTGAAGTTTTCTGAAAATCACCCTTTTATAATAATGTAACAAATATACACCGAGATTTCATTATGTAAGAAAATATCCACATATACTACCTTCTCTCTAATTTTCAAGGAGCTCACACAAACTATTTAGCTGTTTCCCAACTGAAAAATGGGTTCAACAATTATTTTATCTGGAATTGTAACCTAGTTATCTTGAGAACTTCAGGCATGTAGACCTTAGTACCTAACACTAGAAACAGAAGACAAATGCCTTGCATTTCCAAACTGGTGCTGTAATTGAGAACTAACCATCCAAGGACTGACAAGCACATTTAAAACCCATGGAAATGCAACTCAGATTATATTTAGCTGATGTTGACAAGCTCTTCAAGGGCAACTCTTCCACAACTGTGGTAACACAAAGGAAGCTTTTAACCTCTGCCGGACCAACAGGTGAAGTCAACATGATGCCAGACAGGCAGATTCCACAGACGGGCATCAGTGCAAATGAAAGGGAAAAAGGCTTTGGCTTTTTTTTTTTTTTTGGCATTGTTTTGTGGTTTATAATGTCCACATAGAAATGCTTTGATTTTCTAGCAAGTAATGACAGATTGGGGTGTTTGAGGCATAGCCAGCAAATGCCATGAGTTATAGCATAGGCCTCGTTCACTACACTAATGATCCAAAGTATCACCTTTTAAAACCTGCTTAGCTCAGGGAGCCCAAATGAAGCATCTTACTGATGATACTGAGTTAGGTGTTGTCTATGCTGGGCGTCATCAGGACATTCCCTGGCCTGGCTGTGCCCTAACATGCCTTCCTGCCTTGCAGCGCAGCGATGCCCCCTCGCACAGCCCTACTGCAGACCCACACCAGGGAAATGTGGCTTTGCACAGCCTGGCACAGTTCCCTAACGTGATTCTCTAAGAGCCTGGTCACTGCATCAAACTAAAGGTATTACACAACTGCCAAACCTTACAGTGCTAGCAATGCAGAGTTAGGCACACATTGCAAACAAATTGTACCGTTCTGCAAGGCAGAAACAATGCAAAACCTCCCTCAATACCTGTTTCTTGGAACCATGCTCCTGGAAGTATGTCATGCTATTCTTTCCCGATGGCTGAGCAAGCTGTGCGACAAACTAGCAAGAGCAAACTAGATGGATACAAGGTACACCAATTTGGCTTGCACACTCTCATAGAAAGAGAGGTTTGGCAGGGATTTAGCTTCCAACATGTTTGCCAAGTATCTCAGGTAAGGCTGCCACAGTTAGTCCTCACCAGCCAAGCAAATGATGTTGAATGATGTCAGGAGGAGCTCTGATCAAACAGCCGTGGTAGAGCCTTTGAACATCCAGGTGGAGTCTGTCCACAAGGGAACACCTGACCCATAGGTCACTGCCACTTCATTCCCACTTTCTCCCCCCATCCCTGTTGACAAATTCATTGCTGGAAAGAGATGGGTGCACAACACAGACCTTCTGTCACAGCCTGGAATGACATCCTGAGGCAGTGAGCTGATGTTGAATATTTTTGTGGATGGCAGCTGCTAAGATGCTTCGCCTTTTCTGGGGCTTTTGTTTCCTGCTGTCTCGCTAGGGCACAGTTCACAGTCTCCACTTTTCATTACAGTCTTGGACACACTTGGGCTTGACAAGAGTGAGGTTTCCAGGGGATGGGGGCAAAGGTAGGAAGCAATAATAAAATACGAAACTTGGACAAAGTAGACATAAGCCAGATGAGGGAAAAGTTTCTTCCTGCGTCTGGTTTTGTTCAACTTCCAAGTCAACAATTCTGAAGAAAAAAGAAAAAGAGGGTCATTTGTTATTTATCTCATCAGACAAGCATAAGGTGATACTCTAAAGCTTTTATTCAGCTCCCTATGGCTATTGCCAACATAGTAAATTACCCTCCTGGGAGACTTCCACTTGAATAATGCCCATCCATTTAAGAATGATGAGAAACTCAGGGCTGAATAATCTTGATTCAACTCAGGAAGGAGGATGCAAAGCGAACCCTCTTCTTAGAATCAAGCAGAACTGATAGTGAGAGGAACTGAACTGCAGAAGTGAACCCAGGAAGCTTTCCACCAATAAACAGCAATGCCCAACTTGCCAAGAACCTCAGTTTTCTGAAGCTCACAACCCACATTCTGCAATCCTCACTCTGATGAAACAGGCTAAAAAACGTGATTCTTCAAACAGCTCTTTTATTTACACGGTGCTGGTGCTCCACCAGGTCCCAGAGAGCTCATGAAAAATTAAACAGAGAACATAAAATATGAATGGAATGATCACTGGCCCATAAAAGCTCTGCAGTTCTTGAAAGGTGTCTTATATGTAACAAATGTTGGGATTTCAGAAATGAGGTTTCTGCCTCATTGTCCAAAGAAGGTGCAACAATTTTCAAGCCTCTGTACAAAACAAGAACTTCCAAGGATGTGCCTAGGAGCACCAGGAAGAGTACTTTGCTCCCCAGCACAGCACAGCAGTCCATTGCCCTTTAATAAGCAAACTTAACAGAACCAAATACTTGGATATTGTGAAAACATATAGATACCTGACTTGATGCTGTATTGTCTGAGAAAGTGTGGGACTGAATGAAAATTTAGATCAGAACTACAAGACTCATCTTGCAATCATGTGGTGATAACAATTCTCTCCTTAAATTCTGTCCAGTAAATCTAATATTTAACTTATGGTAACTCTTGATGACCCTTGTCCTTTATTCTGGGTATGGTGTACAGGTATTTTTAGCTGACCTTTCTGAACTTCCCACTTCTGTGGCCTAAATGATAGGTATGTTCTCAGTTTTCAGAAATTACCCTACAGCTGAGATTCAACAGTTGAGAGTCAGCCCTAGTATTCTTAAAATTAGGTTTATAAACAAGGACCTTCTGAATTAGTCTTTTTTAGGCTGTCAAAACATTTTGGTGCCAAAGGAAACTGCTAGCATTGTAAAGTGCTCCCTTTTTCTAGGTATTAAAGTTATTACAGAAATGAACATAGACTCACTTGAATAAACTTGCTGTTTACTTCATGGAGATGATTTCACCACCTTGTTAGGCCGGTGGTATACTACCATTTTATCTTATACGGTAAAAATAAAAAGCCATTGACCAAGCCCATGTGAGGTTACACTGGTTCAGCCCCTGGTACTTCCCACCCTCCTACCCTTGCCTTTGCCCTGGTGCAGCACCTCCTCTGCAGACTGGATGCTCCCTGGGCTGCTCACCAGCATCTCCTGGCTTTTCCTCAGCCCTGGACATGCTTAGCACCCTGCAAATGGATGGAGAAAGGGCCAGCTGCTCCCTCTGGAGCCAGCTCTGTGGTGACGACCATGGCTCTGGCCCTGGACCCTACCCCCATCAGGGGCATTCAGGAGCAAACAGGCTTTCATTTGGTTGTTTTTCTTGCGTGGTTCATGCTTGCTGGAATCTGCCTCCCACCCTCTCATTTGGCAAGGCTGACAACTGCAGAGAGATTCTCAAAACCACCACCTTCCTCATTTTGTTTTGCACATCTCCCTGGCCTTTTATCACAAAAGGACGAGAAAGGAGAAATGATTAGTTCAGGACAGCCCTTTCTTCTCTCTAAGGTTATTTGGGAAAGGATTTGTTACATAACAACTTTTTTTAAGTTGTCAGCCGGATACCTGAGAACATTCTTATCTGCAAGGCCTTGAAAAGTTTGAGTAAAATGGCTCTCTCCCTGTCTTCCTCCTCTTGCAGGAAGAAAATAGGCTTTTGAAAAAAATTCTAATCCTAAAAGTGAACCAAATTTCATATCATTAAAACCAGTTTCAAGTAAGTAAATGGATTTTTGCCTTATATGGATTAAAGGAATTTAGAGTGACAGCCTCACATCCACATAGGAATGAGGCTCAAGCAGTACAATTCTCCACATTCGTAAGGCCCACATGCTCTATCAACAGCTGTATCTACACCAAATGATGTTTTTCTCACGCACCAATTATGAACTGTCAGAAAATATACATGTAATCCTTCATATCAAGACCTACTCATGCAGTTTTTAAATACCTCACTGTAAGCTGCGGTAGTTACCCTAGGGGCTTTAGGTACTAAAAGAAGAAAAGCTGTTATCTCATAGATTATCAATACCACAGGCTCCATGAATATAGTTCTTTTTCAGGAGATCATATGCAAAATAAACACTGCTTTTATTAAACCCAGGACATCAGCTTTTCTCAGAGCTAAATTTGTTCTGCTTCTGTCTGTAAAGTAATTGATTTCTATGCCTAGATCCACACTTTTGTGTTAATTATCTTTACCTTCAAACAGTGAAGTACCCCTTTGACCAAGGCAAACCGCACAAACCATTCCCAACCACCACCACCAAACCACATGGCAAAACCCACTGCAGAGGAAAAACCCAAAGTCTGTGAAATGCTGTGAGGTCACCTGGAACAAACTTTTATGGTCCCAACAGAAAGCTGTGGAGGAAATAAGATTGCTAGCAGGGGCACGGACAAAGTTTTGCTTTCCTGATACTTGGGGGTGCCTATGTGTAAGGGGAAGGAGAGAGAGTGAAGGAAAGTGAAGAGGGGGAAACTGCAGCAGTGTGGTATAAATACAGTACACTCCTGATGAGTAATAGTTTCAGCAGTACAATATAAATACAGTGTACTACTAATTACTAGTAGTCTGTTCAGTCTGTTATCCAAATAACTGTAACTTAGAGTTGAATTCTTTTCTAGGTTTTTTTCCAGGACTTAATATAGCAGAAATTAGAGGAAATAAGCTATTTGCAAAGCAGAAATCTGCAAAGTGCAGGCATCCTTCACAGACACTGACTCTTTAATTTCCTGTGGGGAGTCTGATCTAGACCTGGCAAGGTGCAAGCATTTACTTGTTTGTATTTTGGTTTTTGTAATAACATGGATTTCTGCTTTGCAAAAAAGCCTTACTTGGAACACTTGGTAAACAAAATACTGTTTCCTTCAGCCCTTCCCGGAAAGACAAATTCAAACCATGAGAAGTCAGGTGCCCTCTAAAAAGGAAAGAGAAACACAAATTGCCAGGGCGAGGCTTTGCACACACCTTGAGTTCACCAGGCTCCAACGTATGCTGAATGAAGCCATCATGCCAGTTCCTGGATCACCTTGTTATTCTCCTTGGCTTTCTTACACGTGTACAACCATTTGATTATCCGAGCGTTGCGCTCAATCACGGAGGTGCTGCTGGGGACCTGCTCTGTGAGTTCGTCCTCCAGCAGCCCCTCGTCCCCGCTGTGCCTCGTGAACTCACTCTCGGATGTTGCCACGCTGATGCTGTGGATCTTGAAGGAGACATTATCAGACACCACGGAGAAGTTCTCTCTCCCAAGATCCTCAATGACCTCCTGCTCCAGGCCACAGTACTTGAAAAATGTTTCAAACTCAGCAAATGACTTGGAGTAGCGAGAGCTGATATCCGACTGGGAGCGATGGAGACCTCTCCTTTTCACCTCCTTGACCTCTTCAGGAGGTGTACTCAGTTTTGAGGGTCTCTCATACTCCTTTGTACATACCCCTGCCCCTTCAGTGCTCACAGGAACAGTCTGCACTGCTCCAAGGTCGCTTGGCTCATGGTCACCATGTTTTGCTGAGAGAGGCTCGTTGCTCTCGCTGGCTACGATGTCCTCCATGACACTGGGCAACTCAGGGGAAGCCAACCGCTTCTCCTTTATGGACCCATGTAAGATCCTCCTCACCAAGTTCCCCCGTGAGCTGTCCTGGCTTTGACCTCTCCCAAGCTCACATTTCTGACGGTAGATCACCAGGGAATCCGGCCGCATCTGCCTCTTGGTGCTGCGCCTGGCGATGGGGGGGCCGTGCTGCACGGGGGCTCGGCAGGAGTTCACCGCCTTGCCCAGCTCCAGGGGCTTCGCGCCCGTCCCTCTGCCCAGGTCCCTGCTCGCTGCTTTGCTCTCCACGGAACAGGTCTCGCTGCCGCTCTCCGAGGCTGAGCTGAGCGCGATGACGGGATCCTGCCTGGTGCTGATGACCCGCTGGCTCTTTACGTACTTGGCCTTATCGGCGGCCAGTCTCTCCACGGCACTTTTCCTGCCCGGCTTGCCGGCCTCCAGCTGCCTGCGGAGGTACTCGGGCCCCTTGTTGAGGAGCCGCAGGGGGAGGGAGGAGTGGAGGTCGGAGATGGCGTGCATTCCCACGGCCCGGGAGAGTTCAGCTGGCATAGCAGTTTCAGGGACGCGGATCCTGCCTCCAGTCNAAAAAAAAAAAAGAAAGGAAAATCGCGGTGCAGGACAGCCCGGGCGCGCAGGCGGCGGCGGCGCGCTCCCAGGGCCGCGCTCTCCGCTCTCCGCACCGTCGGGGCGCCGCGTGTCCCGCCCGCCCGCCGCCAGGCACAGCCAATCCCGGCCGGCAGGAAGGGAGGGAAGCAAGCAGGAGCCGCCCTGGGGGGGGCAGCGGCCCGGCCCCCGCCACCTCCCGGGGGATTGGGGCGGCCGGGGTGCCGGGGGCACGGCGCTGCGGGGGGCGCCGGGGCACTCGGAAGGTTTGCTCCCCTTGGAAACAGCCTCTCCCGGGCCGCCCCTTGGGTACGGGGCGCTGCTTTAGGACCGGACCCGGCAGACCCCAGCGCATGTTCCCCTTTGGGGAGCACCGCCTTGTCCCGCTCCTTGCGCGGCGCGTTCCCCCCGGCGGGTTTCACTGCCCGGCCGTGCCGGGCGCTGCGCTCCAACGGGAAACCTTGGAATGATCGGGAAAGGACGGGACTCGGACTTCCAGCGCACAGCGGCAGAGCAGGGTCCGGGCACGCCGGGCGGGCAGCACAGATGTGCCCCCAGCTGTGCTGGCGGCATCCTGCCCTTCCCGGGGCAGCGGCAGCAGCAGGGACACGTTTGTCCCTGGCCCACAGCTGTGCTGCGGCTGTGCACGTGTAAAGTGAAGTGGAATGGCATTAGTCTGAATTCCGTGTTGCAAATCCTTGCCCTTCAGAAACATAGGGCAGAATTCCCATCTGGGGCTGGCAGTTCTGAACAGGCAGGACAGAGCCTCTGGCTGTAATGTAAACTCCTGAAAATTAGACTTGTAAGTTATAGATAATCACCTGGGGCGGTCCAACTTTAACTCGTGGTCTCATGTGAGATGCACCGAGGTCAATAATAACTGAATTATAGATAACTCTTCTTTTAACAGTTTATATCTGCAAGTTTTTTCATGCATATGTTTTATTGGTTTGGTTTGGTTTTAGTTTGTCTATTACTTCTGGGGGAATACTAGAATGCTTTTGTGGGGATTGGTTTATACTTCATCTATACAATCATTAAATTGTAGCTAACAAGCTTAAAAAGGAAGAGATGAGCCTCCCTGTCCTTGTTACGCAGTTTCAGGGTACACCACTTTATACCAGCAAGGTTCTCACTGTGACTAGAGAAAGGTTACGAGCAACCCTGGAGTCAGAGTTTGGGCTAGCTCTTCAGTGAAGACCTTAGAAACACAGAAAACAGAAATATTCTCCTGCTGACATGGTTGTACTGCTGATTTCCCCCTTAATTTTACATCATCTTTGTTTCTAGATATGTAGGTCTGAACTCCAAAAGCCCCATAACACATATGACTGCTTGTTCACAGATATGATGCTTGCCTGAATCAGGACTGAAACTTGTGATATAATTTGAGCTCACTTAGAGTGAAATTCTTATTGATATTGTAGAATGGGTGCAGGTTTTTGAGAAAGATTTCTTTTTTACAGGTATACAAGTAGAGCTGCTTCACATAACAACTTACCTAAAAATCAATATTCTCAGAAACTGAGAGACGATAATAAAAGTTTAAGCACAGTTAATTACAAGGCAACACTTTCCTGTTAAAACAGTTCGTGTACAGGTGGGTAATAATGTAGTTAATATCATTACATATTTAAATTCTCCATGGGATGCTGGGCATATAGGGAAGGCTGATGTCTTCTGACAATGAATCTGAGCAATAAGCTGATAGATGTAATGAATTTAGTTATGAGATACTAAGGTTTCATTCCCGTATTGACAAATCTGCCTTAATTTTTTCTTTCAGTATTTTCCTTGGAGTTCTATGGCACTGCATAATGTAATAACACATATTCACATTTCTCCATGCATTTGAATTTGTGTTTGTTCCAAATTCTAGTGTCTTGTAGAAGCTTTAGGAACTTACAAAAAAAAATTGTTTGCATTCATTTGAAATTGTGAGAAAAATGAACACACAAGTATCAGCGTTCTTATTAAACAACTACCATTCATTTCTTTATCAAAGCTGTTCATACACTCCTTGCAATATTATATAGTTTTTCTCAGTGGGCAGTAGCTTTGTGTTTAGAGTTGATATACAAAACCAATTTAAAAACATTGGTTTTGATGAAAAAAGATTTAAAACATAAAAAAAAAAGAGACATTTTCCTTTCTCTTAAAATGTCCTTGGTTTTAAATGCATGCCTGAAAGACAAACCTGGATGCTTTTGATGGAATATTTTCATTTTTCAGCCAGTTTCATCCTTGTCTCACTGACAAAGGAAGAGGTGAGTTTTGATTTTCCACAAAGTGTATGACACAAGAAATTTCTCATGAAAAATTGCAACAGCAATTTCCAGCTGACTTTCCAGTTATTTGAGATGCTTTTCCTTGAGAATCCTGGGTGATGACAACAACATTTAAGGGGAAGAAGAGTCTTCCCAGGGTCAGAAATCATTGTGAGCAACAAAATTTTATAACCCTGTCTCCCTTTAATAAGGTATATTAATAATACAGCTGCACAGTTATGTGATGTTTTAAATATGTTTAGGCCACATACTTTAAAACCTAAATGCATCTCAGTTTAAAATATTATTCTATGATTTGAAATAGGTATATTTGTATTTCTTGGAATTAGCTCTTATGTTTATGGATACACTCTTAACAGTATTCAAAGAAGAGGAAGTCATTGCATTTCTTCTTTCTGGAAAGCAGAGAGAAAGAGAATGTATTATGAGAGCCCCAAGCAAACCACCTTTGCCCCTGTCCCAGAACAGGCTTGCAGATAATAAAATGGAAATAAAAATGGGTGCAGCAGCACCCATCCCTCAGCCTGTCAGCTGCCATCAGTCTCCCTCTGGCACTAATACATTACACAAAGCTAAGAGAGGCAAGTCCTGCACACACTAAGCCTGGGCTGACACAAGAGTTTTCCCATGGAAGGGGAGTTCTATAAAACACCTTTGAGTAAGCTGGCATTTAAAGTTAGCACGAAACACAAAGCAGTTGAATTTGATGTGGGGTAAGAGAAACCACTTCTCACTCTGTTTTCATGAATAAGACATGTTTTCAGAGCACAGCTAGAGTCTGAGCCAGAGGAAAGCCAGAAACAGAACTTGTACAATGGCACTGCAAGCAAACAGTGCAATGTGTGCAAGGCTTAGGTCATTGCTGTCACTGCTCCCTCCCCATTGCCAGTGTCAGTGACACTCTGATTTATAGTGGTCAAAGGGCAAAAATGAAGTGGAGGCAGTGGAAGGTAAAGGCAAGGCGGAAAGAGAAAGGGGAGCTCAAGCCCTAACAGAAACAGGATGCTCCCGTTTTGGAGACTGCCAGAACAACTGTGTCCCAGGACTGAGGTTTCTCCCCCCAGCAGCTCTCAGTGCTGGACTCAGGTGTTGTAGCCCACATCAGAGGGTGGTTCACTTCCCCTGTGACATTGAGTGGTGCCACTGAGTGTCCTGTTTGCTGCATTAGGGGAATGTAAAGCAGCCACAACACAGAAAAGAACAGTTTCCTAACAGCTGTCTCCAGCAGGGAAATTTTAGGCCTTTTAACATGAAATCACTGACAGTCCCAATTCTCTCAGATTCACACAACCAAAGATATAGGCATGCCTGCACATCTTCAGGCAGAATTTTAAGACTCTGGGCTTGAGCACTGTATGGCAGAGGCAGACACACATCACTTGTATGTCTTCTTTTAGCCTCTCCCACCACTGCCAGATTGCTTAGCATCCTTTTCCACCCTTGTAATTTTGGGTTGTTTACTTCATTAAACAGCTTGGCATCTTAATCAGAAAACATCTTCTAAAATCAATCCAGCTTGTTCACAATTGTCATTAGTGGGCTTCATTTTTTAGTAGAATTTTGGAAACCCCAGGTGTACTGCTTTCCAGGTTGAACAACCATCATGGATCTCAATGGGACTGTATAATTTAAATCACAGTGAATCATGGCAACATATGGGGAGCCATATTAGAACAAAGAGCAGAATAAAAGTGATGGAGTATCACAGTGAAAGCAAGAGATGAAAGGGAGAACAAATGCAACATGCATTACACCAGGCAGTGACAAGGGGGAAGGTGCAAGCCATAGCATGCTTCTTTCCCTTTTTATGCCTTCTTGTCCCTTCAGTGCATCTGAGCCTACACGAATTCTTTTTTTTCATACACCTCTGACATGCCTAAAATGTAAATATAAAAAAATAATCCAACCCAGGTTTGGTACCTAACATATTTCAGTGTGTGTTAAACTATTTAGAATGAATATTTTGATTTGAAAAGACTGATATGTTTATCATGCTGTCTGATCAAATTCACTGAGTAATTTGGAAAGGAGGGAAGAGGCCGGGGTTTTCACAATAAAATACAGCTATGATGCTGCAAAGGAAATAAGTAAGTTAACTCCCAGAACCAGTCTGTTTGATCCTGAAAGGGATTCCTTGAATTTTGAGTTGAGATACTTTATGAATGAATGCGTGTTACACATGTTAAAATAAACTTCGCACTTGGTAAAAGGTTCTTACTGTTGCTTCTGTCACGTATGAGTTGGATAAATGTTCCCACAATGTTCCCCATAGGCACAGTCATAGCTTGCAGTTGTAAAACTGCCTCTCAGTGGTTGCAACACCCTTTACCTATCAACCAAGTTCATACACAGTCACTTCACCCAGCACAGGGATTGGTCAGGGCACTGCTTAAATACTCTATGAATTTTATAGGCAGCATTGCTGCAATCTTCAGCACATTTATCCACACAGTTATCCTCTGTAAAGGTCCTGCTAGCCTAGTCTCATGTGTAGCTAGCTTTGGTCACAGAAAAGCCCTTTCACCTAATCTAAAGCTAAAACCCATAAAGGGTTTAAAGCCATCTCTGTTGTTTTAGGGAACATCCCTAGGGAGCATCTGTGTGTCACCTCTCTGCTGTCTGCTTGCCTGGCAGATGCCTAAAACAATCAGGGCAAAGTTTTTGCTGTTGCTGTGACAGGCCAGTACATGTCTATCCATGGGCCTGAGCAGGTGAGAGATATAGTGCACGCTTACGTCCCGTGAATTCCGCTGTGTATTCACACACAGGCAGATGAGGAAGCCTAGGAAAGGTCACTGATTACTGAACTTCTGACAGAATTGCCTGTTGTCTGTTATATATAATTTATATAGGGGTAGTTGGGGTACTCACCTGGCAAGTGTGAGAGACAATCTTCCCCTCCCAGATTTGGAGCAAACTTTCCAAACTGGATTTCTTGCTTCCCAACACAGTAATTATAATGTGGGTCTGTAATTCATTGTCACACAGATTCTGTTGCTGCAAACATTTCTATTTTGCTTTTCTAATTAGAAATTTACTGAAGGTAATGGACAGAAGATACTAATTCTACAACCTAGTGTGCATGCACCTAGAAAGTACATGGATTTTTAGTTACTCTTGCAAAGTGCAAGAATTTACACAGGGAAGGCTGAAAAAGTCTCACTTTCAATGCTGTTTAAGTTGTTCAGTGGAGATGTGCATTCAAATCACAAAATGGTATCTAACAACTTCATCTCTTCTACCATACTTGCTGACATGCTGTTATAAGCTCTCCCAGTCTCATTTTCAATGATACAGACTTGAGTTTAGAAATCAAACAACAGGATAATATTCATATTTGAAAATCCCAGTAATGCGTAGGAACTGAACAATGCTCAGAGCAGTCTTCAGACTTTTGAATGTCCTACCAGCTTATGCAGGTGTTGCCCTACTTAGACAGTGACTGCTGGAAATCCCATTCCCTATTGGTCTTATCCATTTTCTGTAGAGTATATTAAATATTTTGTAACAAGCGGTGAGTCACTAAACTCAAAATGTTTCTATTAAGGCAGGAATTTTGACACATTTTCCTTGAGAGAATGCCCATCATAGAGCTCCTTTTAAATGTAACTGAATAAACTTGTCCAAGACTATGATGGACACAGCTCCTAATGTTTAAAGCAATCAATCTGTCAAACACCAAAACACTGGATATATCACCTAAGGAGCAGAGCAGCAGAACTTGGAATGCACAGATATGTATCGTGCGTGAAGTCTGTCATCTTCTATCTAAGGTTTTAATAGCAAATTGGATGAGATCATGGTGCTTCTTTCACAAGGATTTCTTGTATTATCTCTGAAGGTACAGCTAGCAGTCATTCAGTCTTTCTCATCAAGTGATTAAAAATTTAAGTCTCTATCCTTATGAAATCTGTGGCGAAGTGACCAGTGTTTTATCTGTACTTCCTATGTATTAATTTGGGGCCAGAGGAGCTCTTGCATGGTCTCTCTAGCAGAGTCATTGGCAATTGAAGTCTGCATCTTACCTTTCCGCAGAAGGAGACAGTGCTTTTAATTGCTGAGATACCTTGTGGTTTTCTATGATTTTTCAGTGCTTAGAATCTTTCCCAGATGCCTAAGGATGTGGGTTTGCAGTTCAGTTCTCGATGGACATGTGATAATTAAAGGAGACTCTTGGAGTACAGGCTGTCTAAGGACTCCAAAGGGTGATTGGTTTTTTACTGTTTAGGTGCAAGAAATATGCAAATATAGGAAAACTGATAAATGTGCTTGTATGTATTAATGCAGCTTTTTTGCTCCCCCTTCTAAGTATTTTCAGCTCTCCTTCAGTTTGCTAATGCAAGAGCTCCTTTCAGAGTTTAGATGAGAAAATGAACTAATTTATCAAGACAGTTGCCCTGCCAAGGACAAACGTTTACATTTAATAGTCATCAGTCACTATACCTCTGAAGGTGTGGTGGTTTGTCCTGTCACTTTCTAAAGGACTCTTGTACAGTTCAGACATAAAAGGCAAATATCTTCCAGGCTTAAAAGGGAGCCTGCACCCTGCCCTGTCTGTATGTACAGAGGAGATACATAGGCTGTGTATCCTTAGCCTGGCTTTGGGAATCAGCACAGGCTGTTGTCTCTTCCCAACTGTTTTATTTGGCTAACAAGTGAGTTAAATAGTGTAGATTGTCGGTTACGGGGGTGTTCTGGTGGGGTGCTACGACCTTCCAAACCGACCCCAGCAGAAAGTCGCTCGGCAGCCACTGCACTCACACACACACGCACCCACACACACACCCACACTCACACCCACACACCCACACCCACCAGAGAGCTTCTCGACAGATCGATGGCAAAGAGGCAGGAAGGGTCCTTGTGTGGAATTCCACAGCAGAGGTTTATTCCAGCCCCGTGCATAAAGGGTACCAGTGACAAAAGACCAAAGAACAGTGGAGGGTCCAAGGTTATATATGGGGGAGGGAAAGCACCAGGGACCAGTGGTCTGGGGGCACAGGGGCGGTGCATAGGCGGGACTGGGGTACGGGAGCCAAGGGGGAAAACCTGAGGGAGTGGTGAGGAACCAAGTCCAATGGGAGAGTGGGGAAGGGAGAATTTTCTAGGGAAAGAACAGATAAGGCGTAGGGGGGCAGGGAGGCCAACTGGCCAACCAGGGAAGCAGAACTGGGGTACATTAGCATAATGAACAAAGCATCCTGGAAAAGGTTTTTTAGCTCACCCTAATTTGAGAGAATTTCTATCCCTAGGGCTCGTCCCACCAATGGACTTTTTTGTGCTATGGGCCCCCTGGTTCTCACAGTAGATGTTGTCTAATTGCATCTGGTTTAGTGTTGAGACCAGAGAATAAGTCTGAGCCCACAAATGCAATTCTGAATCCTTACTATGAATTTAATTATTTGTGTGTTTGATCTTCTCTAGATATTCACCATGACGTGCAGTTCTATGTATAGGTTCATTCTGAGTTCAACTGAGTCTACTCAATAATTTTCAGCTTTGGTTTAGGGAAATGAGTAAGTTTCTGTTACACTATAGAGTTGTGTTTTAACTAAGCTGGGCAACATCTGTGTTGCAAGTGGGTTCTCTGACACAGTTGTTTACATGGTGAAATCGAGCCTTGTCTTGCCCTTTGCATTTTAGAGTCCTTCTAAATGCACCCCAACATCACCTGAGCTCCACATAACAACAGAAGAACGTTCATAATACTCTTGTGATGACCTGACTAAAAATTCTTGATGTACATTAATTAATCTTGAAAGTTAAAACAGATTTGTTCTAATCTGATTGACTCCGAAGATTAAATGACATCTTGGATAAAGAGAGTAAAATAGCTTAGCTGTTCTGTATAATTATATCAATTCCAAAGCTATACAAAACAAATAAACATAAGCCCTGGTATTCAAGTTTCATTAGGTTTATGCTGCAACAGCTACATTAAACAAAATTAGAGATTCAGTAAGATCTTATCATGCTGATGCCGCAGCTGCTCTGCACAGGATCACACAGTTATTCTTATTTGCAGGTTTTTCTAGGGAACAATATTCCAGGCCTCTTCCATGAACAGCTCCACCCCTGCCCTACAAACTTTAAGTCAGGTGCCAGCAAGATGCTAAACCCCAGCTGAAAAAGTAGATTCAGTGAGCAGAAAAGTGTTGGAGATTTTAATCGTTCATCCCATGTGACTATTCAGTGTCCATCCAGGAATTTACCTGTCAGAAAATGTTCTTCTATCTATTTCTTGTTATTTTCCTTTTTTACAAGAACACCTGGTACAGACATCTTATTTATGGTACCCTCTCAATAAACTAACCTATATATTTAAGTCTTTCTAAGATAACTTTTACAGACAAATATAAAATAGAAAAAGCTTCCTGGATTTCTAAAGCAGATGCCAGGGCCATTTGGGCTTTACTAGAGCCTGAGTTGCAAGGTGGTGAACTAAACTAAGGGATGGGTTGTGACCTGATCGGTGTGAGGGGGTCAGGGAGGGAAGGTGAGCACTCATTTCCACACTAGCTTTGCTTTGGAGCCTCCAGTCGCTCTTCTCCAGAACAGGCAAGTCCCCTGGGTGCTGCTCAGAGAGATTTCACCCCCAGATCCACTCCAAAGGGATACATGGATAGGGCTCGCCCTGGTCCAGCTCCTTCTGCCCTCAGTCTCCTTCACCCTACACCCTCAGGCACGCAGCCCGTGGTCTCCAGCACAGATAGTTCATCCTGTGGAACAAGCACAGTCCTTGTTTTCAGATGTTTTGGACAAAATGACCGCTCACCCCCTCACACAGATGGTAATTATGTCTCAGAAGTAACGCAGGAATCTGAGCAGAGAGGTGTTGGGTGGGTGTGGATTGGCTCTAGGAGTAGTGTGGGTATGCCCATGGTACCCATGCATGGTCTGCTTTCACTTGCTGGTGCCCCTCTCCACCATGGGTACTGGGGTCAGCCCAGCAGTGAGTCCTGAGGGATTTGGGAGTGTAGGTATCGCCCATGGGCATGCTTCGGCTCCAGAGGGGAATAAGTGGAGCCAGCACAGATCATAGAACCAGAGGGAAATTCATGTTGAATTCAGGTCTTCTAGTCCAGGGCTCTAGTCCAAACTCTTTCTGGAAGGAGGCACAGCTGTGAGACCAGAGCAGGTTATGGCCTAGACCTCAAACTAGTGTTGTGAGGAAGGATTATGTAAAGACCAACAAGATTTGGCAGAACAAGAGGAATAAGGCAAAAAAAAATTAATAGTCAATAATACGATATTTTTGAACACCTATTTAATTTCCATTCTTAATGTGATCCATTCATTTAGTTTTTCTGAATAGATTTAAGGCTTCTGTTTTGTGTATTTAACTGGTCTGTAAATTGCCTGCAACACTTTAGGCATAAAATAAAGAAATTCTATCAATATTAAAACCAACTGATGTACAAAGAAATGTGATACGCTATTTATTTACAGTCTAAAGTAATTATTTATCCCCACTGAAAGTGAGCCTTCACTGAAGAGAAAAATAACTTCATTTTATTGTTCTTTGGCTTTGAATAGTAAGACTTTATTATTTTAATACCAGCTGAACTTAGAGGGAGCCTGTAATGTAGGCCAATAGAACTCATTTCTTGCTCTTAAAGAGTGATTGCAAATAGTAACTTCATAATTATTTTAAATTTCTCCTAGAAAATTGCTTCCATTACCCCATCTGCTCAACCCACCAAAAAACCCCTCACCCCTAAAAAACCACTTCTAAAATATTTTAATGATTCTATCATTGTGGATTTTTTTCTCTTTCACGTGAGATTAGCTGAGTTGGTTAGAACATGGTGCTAACAACACCAATGTTGTGGGTTCAATCCCTGCACAGGCCATTCACTTAAGAGTTGGACTCAGTGATCCTTCTGGGTCCCTTCCAATTCAGAATATTCTGTGATTCTGTGAAAGTTTTGATTATTTTATGGTCCTGTTCAGGATTTGTGTCCAACATTTTATGAAAGGGATAAAAATAAGGATTAACACCTATCAAGTCATGCAGTATGTTGTAGAATAAAAGTTAGTTGAAATCCTTGTTCCTTTGGTTTAAGACTGGTACTAAGTAATGAATGAACAGATAATCTGGTAATTCAGGTTAGCATTCTGGATTAAAAGGGAAAAAATATTTCAAAAATACCGTAATTATTAAGTTTTCTAATCTGGGGTTTTGTGCACCATGTGTGTAGTTCTCCCAGTAACCCCAAATACAGAGCAAATGTGATCCATCCAATTTTGCAGCATTGAGCAGACTGTAGCATTCAGCCCAGACTGAACTAAAGCTGTTTCCCAGGAGGCGAAAGCTGTGTGCAACCAGGCACTGACACACAGGGCCACACAAGATGTGAGTCTCCTCTTGGGCCTCCTGGTGCCCCTGTGCACTGCTGGCCCTCAGCACCTCTCATGGTCAGCCCTGGCACATGGTGAGGGGAGATGGGGCAGCACTTGGATTAGCACATCTCTTGTCCAGAGCTAAACGCATCCAAGGCTGGAAGAGCAAAGTCCAACCATTGCAGGTATTTTGTGGAATGGGGGCAGCGCTCCAGGGGAAAGAGCGGGACCCTGAGAAATGTGCATCCACCAGAGCCCCTGCAATCCCAGCACTGGCTCTGGCTTCGTGTGTTTTGTGTGGCGCCTGGAACTGCGCTTTATCTGATTTCAGCAGAGACAACATTTGCTGAACCATTTGTGAATCACTTGACACTTGCACAGACTTGTCAAGAAACCAAAGTCATTTGCCAGACCACAATGTTCCTGGCTTTTCTTTCCTTCCTTCTTGAGCCTGCTGCTTCAGCCAACTGAAATTACGTGAGCATGGCAAAGGTAAAGAGGTAGGCTAAGATGGTGAAATAGAGTTGTGTCCTCATAGGTTTCCTTGCAAAAATGAAGGCTTTCTATCAGTGTATCAGTGAAACTATAAACGGCTCCAGTTCTCACTGGCTTCAGTAAGAGATAAGGACACGAAGCATCAGGCAAGTTTGTTTGCTCAGAGATACAATCACTCAAGAAATAAAAATAACTTGCATCCTGTCAAGTTAGCCAAAGACATCAATGCTCAGTGAACCTTTAAAAAGACTTTTCAAAGGAGATAAATAGTATAAAGGGCTTAACTTATCACTTAACTAATTATACTTTATTTTTAAATTATTTGAAGCTAATGAATTAGTAAAATATAATTTAATACTTATTTAACCTTTTGAGAACCGTAAAAGTACTGTAGACAAAATAACACATTCAATTGCTATTGTCTTATTTGAGAGGTTTATGTTTTGTTAATACTGTCTAGGCATTCCTAATGTTGAATATGTAAATGGATACAACATCAAAGTGTGAGGTTGCATCTCTGAGATTCAATGTCAGAACTTTGCCTTTTATGCCTCTATACAATTCTTTGCAAAGGCTGACATTATGCATTGGTCACTAAGTTGCCTTACTATGTTTTAAAGGATTTTAGAGATCGAAGAAGGATGATCAGCAAGGATATCATCTGGCAAAATCGACTTCCAACTCCATACTGCTCTACAGAGCAAGGGAAAAAAAAAGCATAAAATCTTTCATTTTCTAGACAAGAAATAGAGATAATAGGCAGTATTTTTAATGAACACTTGGATCTTTTTACACATAATTTTAAATTGTGGCACTTCCAAAGCCGCCTGCTAGCAGAGCTGTTACCTAGTGAGGGTCTTGTGTTTCTAGCTGTTGAGTATAAATACAGCTCTACTGCAGCTCAGCCCTTGGAAGGCACCACATGAAAGCTGTGGTCCATATCTGCCCCACCTCACCTTTCTAACGGGGCTCACCACCCTCCAAAGCCAGAACTGGCCTCTTCAGTGAAGAATGCATTTTCCTCCATAAGAATATGAATTTTCCTTCTGTTGGAAACTGGAGTGCCATTTATATGAATGATATTTCTCCTGCTTCATGCTGATGGTCTAACCAAGAGCCCTGGTGTACACTGCACAGGTTTGAAGTCTGGCCCCACAGCACGGAGTTCTTTGTGGCTCAACACAAGAAATGACAGCAAAGCATGTGGAAATGGTCGGGGGCTGTGTTCTCTAGTACAACAGCAGCAAGGGTTTGCTTTCTTTGCCAGCAAGACTCAGCTGAGTTGCTCAGCTGAGCTCTGTGTGGCTTGAAGGAAGGAGTATTAGATTACTGGCAAAGTCACTGGACTAAAGCTTTGCACTGGGAAAGGCTGAAATGCATTTACCGACATAATGTGGTTGGTATTTTATCTTAGAGCACACAAGCCTGGCTGTCCATCTTTTCCACTCCCTTCTCCCTCTCAGCTCTCCCCCTCTGTTATCATTCTCCCTCTCTTCCCACTGTCTCTGCCTCACTGCTGTCTTTGGCCAAGCATTCAGCAGCCTGCAGGGGAGGTGGCCTCCCTCATCACGTTTGTGCTAATTGGGGCCTGGTGAGAGGCATTTGCTTTCCCTTCTGTGCTGATGGCTCCCCAGCTGGGGCCCTGGCTGGCTCTGCCCTTTCCATGTGTCTGGGCTGTTCCAGGAGGACAGCAGATGCTCCCTGCTCCTCCACAGAGAACAGCTGGCTGCTATTCCTGCTGTGTCATGAACCAGCCTGTGCATCATGCCACACAGCCAGGACACTTGGAGTCCTCCACCATCATCCTGCTCCTCAGGAAGAGCCCCATACTGCAAAATCATCATTTTTCCTCACAGAAAAAACCAAAACAGTTGTGTCCTGGTCTCAGTGTTTAAAACAGGAACCTCCAAGGACAGATAGCATCTCTATTGAAAAATGCACACAGATAACTGCAAAGATTGCAGTGAAAATGTGTTGGGTTTTTGTTTTTTTCCTTTTTTAAAATACTAATTAACATAGCTCCTGAAGAGAGCCGTATCTGATGGCTAAGGGCAAGGCAGGACCTCACACACATAGAATTCAGTTACAGGGGTAACCCACTGGAGTTTCTATATCAGTTTTTATTCAATTCAGTCATGAGATTTTATACCCAGTCTCCTGATCATCTGCTTTTACTGCACTTTGGTTTGTACTTCAGTGTGATCTCAGATTTCTTGAATGGGATCCTATTTGATAGAAATACCAGGGCACCCTACATCCCAGTTACTGACAGGCAGTCGATGTGTCCAGCCTGGGTGGCAAGTTGGTGGATGTGCTTCCCTTGGGCTGAGCTGTCTGCTGACCTCACCCTCATGTCCCCCAGAGAGCCAGTTCTGGCCTGGCTCTGCCCAAGATGGTAACAAGAAACTTGACCTCCAGCCTCTTGTTTCCGATGGCCCAACAGAGCTTGTCCCCCTTCTCCTAGCTGTGGACTTGTATTTATGTGTGTGCACTGTGCTGGAGGGAGAGTGTCTTCAGGGCCTTTCCCGAGACCGCAGCAGCATTATTACTCTGCTGGAAGCAGGATGCTGGCAGGGGCTCCACACTCACTACAGCTGCAATCAAGTTCATCCTTCAGGTGGTTTCTTCAGTCCTGTTGATTAGATCATTCCTTCCTGGAAACAGCTCTATCTAGTTTGAAAACAATCTATGGGAAATTTTTGACTTCATTGTAAGAAGTCACTGAGGTTTTGTTTTGCTTTCAAGCAGAAGAATGCTAAGTTGGTGGTCTTTAGCCCTTAGTGCACTGTTTGTAGAGCAGGTTGTGGCCGTTTGGTCTGTGGTCACTGAGGACACTCGCACAGAGACCCTGACAGCTCCACCTCAAATAGGGCCTGATGCCAGCTTTCTTACAAGCCAGCAGAAACAACGAGTTTTTGTCAAGTATGAGATCTCCTGAGCATGTGGGTTGGAAGAGAATAATGCTGAAAGAGAGAAAACTGTTGTCATTTGAATTTTTTTGATCTTAAAATATTGCAAGTGGCTTTAATCACTGTGTCACCTAACTGAATCAAAGAAACCAAGGTTAGAAGGCACTGAACACTCCTGAATGTTTCCTTTGAGCTATTTATCCATGCAGTGCTCTGCAGGATTGCAACCAGCGGAAATAGTATCTGATTTCTGCAAAGCCTACTTAAGGTATATTATGTTGTCAAGGCAGATCTGTAAACTAACTCTTGCTGATCAGGAGCTGTGTGTTTCATCTTAAATCTTCAAAACCTGGCATGTTACCTGAGGGAAGAAACCATCACTTAGTCTTTGTCCCCTTCTCCATTGTGCTGCAGTAAGCCTTTGAACCAGGAGAGTTTGAAATCCTATGATCAATACATTTTTAATAACCTATTATGTATCCATATACACTAACTCTGTGGCTGGATTCCTTTCACCTAACAGTACCAGTGGGGTTCAGCAAAGGACAAAATGTTGTGTCCCCATGAGTGTCCCTATGTAGGTGCCATGAGTCTTAGCTGTGCCCATGGCCAGTGGAGATCTAGTCAACACAATCACTAGGTAGTTGTGTGGGTCACCCTAAAGCCCACCTAAGTTCAGATGCTTAGATGTGGAATTCTGGGCCATTTGAGCTGCCTGAGGGTCAACCCATGGGATCTCCAGCTCCTGATCTAGAAGGAAATTGGTGCTCTACAGGATATTTGCCATATTTGATGGCTCCATGATGCCACGGTATACATCCTGTTGTGACTCAAATGACATCAGATGCCTATGCTTAGGCAACTCAGTTTCCATGTAACATCAGCATAATAAGACTTCTACATTTGAACTGGTCCTTCTGGGTTCCCTCTCTGTTCCCCTGTTGCTTGCTGGTGACACCTGTTTCAAGGAAAAGTGTGTCTTGTAATACTTCTTTTACTGCATCAGGACTGCCTAGGTCATGGGCTTCTATGTTAACTGCTGCAGCTTTTTCTGGGAATATGTCTACTCAAGGAGGGAGCAGCCTGCAGAGGATGATACTGGGTGTAGTCCAGGTGTTGTGTGAAAAAGGCTCTCGAGTCACAGCCTGTTCCCACACCACTGCTCTTGTCATCTGACTACACTTCACCCTTTGATGAGGACTTCTGGCAGTTTTGTAATATGTCCTTGGCTGATACCATGGCCAAGTTCAGCCAGGGTGTGGCATGGGCAGGTTTAGTTGCCTGAATTGCTAAAAAAACAATGTTCAGAGAAGGTAAATTTCGGCAAACAGCCATAATGACAGTATAATAGCTGTTGTTTCAGTTTTGTTTTGTTTTGTTTTGTTTTGGTTGGTTTTGGTTGGTTTTGGTTGGTTTGGTTTGGTTTGGTTTGTTTTTACTGGATTATCCTGAGTTTAAAACAGAAGCACTGACAATTACACAGTCTTGCAGCCTGTGGGCTGTGTCAGTATTAAAATAATCACCTATACTTTCCTCTGCCACATGTTTCCAGCTATGGCTGACCAGCTTGGAAGTCCCCTTGAGTGTTTTTTTTCCTCTAAGGATATGCCTGCCTGGAAAAGGTATTCTATAGAAAACCAAGATGTGAATTTGCAGTGCAAATAGCAACATTAGGGTCTCTCCATTTGAACAGTCGTGTTCCCTCTCCTGGTCACATCTAAACTGATGGGTCAGTGGCACCTTGTTCTCCCTGTCCACGCTTGGTTTGGGCAGACATGGAACTATTTCTGTTGTAGAAGTCATGTAAGCCCATTGCTGCAGCACTGAGCACGAACTGAGGTGCTGATCTGTGCTGACATGCCCTGTGAACTTTGTGCACATTGACTTCATTCATTTCCAAAATTCACTAAGCTAAATGAGACAAAGAACTTTTTGAATGAATTGTTGAACTGAGAGTCAGCAAAATTTATCATTCTGGACCATCTTCTCATAAAGAAAGGTCCTAGGAGAAGATCTCCAGACTTTGTGTTTCTGGAAGACTCCTGTCACTCTGCTTAGCTGTCAGTGAGATAAAGAGCTACTTGCATAAAAAAAACCCCTAACAACTGTGGTTTGGAAATTTTAAAGGATCACACTCTTCCTGGGAACACCAAGAAGACACTTTGTTCAGTGGCTGTATCATAAAAATGAAGGGGCTTGAGGGCTCCTATATAAACTTTCTTCAAAGCCAGTTCATCCCCAGCGAACTGTTTTGCAGATGTGAAAAAGTACTTGAGATATTTCTTCTTTTTCTTTGTGAGACCCTGATGATGGATCTAAGGCAGCAGTTTGTGTTCCTGTGCCTTGGCTTGTGGAAGGCTTAAAATCTGAATCTTGCCCTTTATTCTGGTTATACATTTAAAGCTACCTTGGATGCAGCAGGGCTGCTCATGCAGTGAGCAATGTTTTGCCCTTTTTGGTTTGGTCATACGTCTAATAGGGATGGGCTCTAACACAAGGGTAAATTGCAGCTGCCTGATTACACTAAGTGCACAGACAGTAAATTAGTATTTTACATTTGGCCTTAAGCTCAGCCTTTTTTCTCCAGGCTAATGTGGTTCCTCATACTGCCAAAACTCTTTCAGAAGTCTGCATCACACAGACTACAATATGTTATATGTTATGTAAAATGCATTACATCTTGCTTCCTTGAGCTACTATTACTATTTTATGTTTCCACCTTTACAGTTTCTCTCTCTGTATTTTGTTCATCCTGAGTGACCTAGGTTACAGTGTAAGATGTAACCAATAGTATGTATTCTGTTACCATCTTCACAAGCTGTTAAAGCAGGTGGGGCAATGTTCGTTATCTCCTACCATGATTCATCCCTGATAACTCCCTCCGGGGGGCTACCTCTGTTTAATGGGCAATCAAGGACCCACTGCATGACTCATAGAATCACATCATCCCATTGTGAGATGCTCTGCCCAGGGGGAGGAGCCAAGCATTCCCACCTGGATATAATCTGGGGTTTGGAACAGCACAAGCAGCTCTTACTTACGGGCTTCCCAGAGAAGAGCTAGCACTGGCCCCTCAGGTGAAGACCAGCCCCTCTTTTTACAGGATCACCGCTTCAACAGAACCACTTCATCTGGACTGCGACCACCACCCTGTCTAACAGGGTGTCAGGTTGTATCCTGACTCTTGTCAGTCTTCTTGTACTATTGCATTTATTTTAATTTTCATTTTAAATTATAATTCTGTCTTGTGATCTCCCACTGGTTTGTTTTCAAACTAGTACACTGAGAAATTTTATTTTTTAACAACAAAGTCAGCAAAAATACGAAACCACAATCAAACAAAAATATAGCTGATGCTTTACATTTGGCTATTTGTTTAGCTGAGTATCAAAAAGGTGTGCTAAAGGTCCCAAAGTGCTGTCAGTATGGTGTTTTGTGGTTTTTTTCCCATATTGATCAATTTTCAGCTCTTTGTGGTTCTCTGAGTTTAAGTCTGCTGGTTGAGATGACCCTGTGGAAAACAGAGGCTCTTTAGATGGTAAAAAGCACAGGTAATTAATGTCTTTAAAGACATTCGGAGTGAATATACACAAGAAAGTAAAGAGTGCCAGAAGCTGTCAGTTTCCAGGGTTATTAATGGTATTCTTTGGGTAGTTAATTGCTCTTTTCTTTAGCTGAAGACTAACTAGATGACAAGACCACCAAGACTCCATTTATTCTTCTTCTCACATAAAAAGGCAATATGCACCTTGAAATAGTGTGCAGACACATAAAAATCAGATCATGATGTCAGGTATTTAAGGATATTTTCTAGTTTTTTCTCAAATATGCTGGAAAATTGATGTATAAATTGATGTAAACATTGATGTATCACCCATAATTAAGTAGGATTGAAACCAGGATGTTTTCTCTGCCAAATTCATAGGCAAGATATATAATGGTGGTGTAAGTTTACATAAGCAACTGCTGTGTGAAAGCGGGAGGCTTAATTTAGTGAATACTAAAGAGAAGGATGGGTTCTAGCGGCAGATGAAAATGGGTGTATTAAAATCATATGAAGGACAAAACTTGGTGAGACCAAACTCCAAGTGGCCCAGTATTCTCCCACTGGTAGGGTCCCATAATGGATGCTTAACACTCATGAACCTGGCTCAGGAATTCTACCATGCATCTGTGTCCCTCTGGTATAAACACACTTGTTTTCATTAAGGTATAGACTGTCTGCATTGTGCTTCTCCTTGCCT
Source organism: Machaerirhynchus nigripectus (assembly GCA_013397975.1). Taxonomy (NCBI): domain Eukaryota; kingdom Metazoa; phylum Chordata; class Aves; order Passeriformes; family Dicruridae; genus Machaerirhynchus; species Machaerirhynchus nigripectus. The sequence continues at coordinate 172,216 of VZRQ01001699.1, read as the reverse complement.
GGCTCATCCTGTGCTCATCAAGCATCTTTCTCTAGACTACCTGGAGGAATATTTTGAAATGAAATTTTCAGAAATTCTCCTGAACTGCACTTATGAGAAAAATTAAAATAAAAGGGAAATCCTAGTGTAAGTGCAGCTGGGAAACACATGTGATAACATCAAAGACAGGTTTTAGGAAAAGTCTCAGAGAATGGGCATAAAGATTGCAGAAGGCAAGGTCTTCATGCAGTGGAGTGCAGGACAGCAGGGCTTTGACATTAACATAGAATTCCACCAAAATCTGGCACTTATGAGATGTTTTAGCCTGGGGCTTTAGTGAAACATGTATTAGTAGAGCATGAAATTTCTATGGCAGAAGTGACATCTGTGTTTATTGGCTGTTTTCTACTGCTAATATTTGTGAGTCTGTAGTACCCTTAACTAACCCAGCACTGATGTTTGGGATGTGACTGAGTAACGGACAGTGGGGTTGTTGTCAAAGTTTACAAACAATTCATAAAGGAAAGGAGCAACACAGGAAAATAACAACCTAGCTGCTGTTTATTTCATTTAGCTACAAATGATACATATTAGAAAATATCAGTGTGTTACTTCTGCAATGATAGCAGGGTCATAAAAGTTGAATGATTACATGAAACTGGAAATAACTGTGAGGATGGTAAATAGAAAAATAATAGTGTCTAGAAGATACAGTAATCTTAATCTTTCAGTTTTTAAATTGCCTAAAATCATAAGTTTCTACACCTCTTAGATAAAAAAACAGCTTAGATGGCTCAAACTATATTTACATAACATGGAGTACCTCTGGAAAAGGTGTATGACAACAGAGGGTACCACTGCATCTTGCTTCGGTGTTACTCAAACCTTATACAGAGTGCCAAATTGTGCCATTACACAATGATGCAAAGGTTGATGAGCCAATGTCTCGCACTACTGTCTTGTACTTGTCACCAGTAACACTTCTTTACTCCTCCAAAAGTGATACCATTACACAGTGAGGAAAATGGTGTTTGTAGCCACGGAGTCAAACTAACTTATTCTAAATTATATAGGATTTTTTTTAGAGGCTACAGGAATGTTTATGATCTCTGCACTCATCTGAGTGTGGGAAGTGTCTCCAGATACACCTCTCTGGTTGGTGAGGTCTCCAAAGCGAATCGTGGTAGAAGGAGTATGGTTGTTTTCTGTTCTTTCTGTTTAGTTTTTCTACCTTGTGTGGTATAACTTTCTGATACCCATTTGGGGCTTTGGTATTATATTGAAGAATCAGACTTCAAGGTAAACTGAAAATTCTCACTGCTAAAAGGTGGGGTTTTGGCACATTGGACACCAGATGCGTTGCGCTACCACACACAAAAAATTATGCTCACTTAAATGAGTATGCATGCTCCAGGTGTAGTAGCTGTCTCTGAAATAACAGATGCACTTAAATTATGTCCTGAGTATTGTCTCATGGACTTCAGCGGGGCAGTCCATGTGATTAAAATTAAACAAGTATAGGCACTTTGACAGGTTGCAGTCATCAAGATGTCATTACATGCCCCCAGGAACTCTACAGCTCAGTGAAATCAGCTTTCTTTTGCATAAATAAATAAAAGCTTCAGGATTAAAAAATCTTTTTTAAGAAGAAGGGAGAGTGACACGGCAGGAAACTGACTTTCCAGCTTGACTGACAGATGCTGGAGTGTGAAGAGTGCTGGTATGGGCCTGTTAACAGGGGCTCAAGGTCTGCTGTCCTGGCACAGAGCTGCAGCTCTGGTTCTGTTTCAGAGGGTTCTGTGGGCACAGGCAGCATTGCCTGTCCCAGGGATGAGGCAGCCTGCACAACATACTGGTAGCCAGGGGCTGCAGCTGTCCTGGGACTGGCTTCTGTTTTGCTGGCACCTCTACTTTTGACTAGAGGTTTCAGAAGCCTGGGATTTAGCTCTGTCCTGACTTAGAAGATGTAGCATCCTTTCCTTTGATGATTTCTCAGCTCGGGATTGTGCATTCCCCAATGGATGGAGTTTTAAGAAAAATTAAAGGAAGAGTCCTCCTTCTCAATTACTTTGTATGAACTGATATGTATTTGTATGAATTGATATGTATTTGTATGAATTCATTCAAATTTGGGGCCAAAATCATGGTCTATGTCAGCAGTTAATTGGGTCAGCACAGGGTGATGTTACGAAGCTGTTGTATAGCTTTTATGTCGTGGTTGGCTTGGCAGAGCAGGGTTAATGGTTGGACTCAATCTCAAGGGTCTTTTCCAACCTAAATGCTGCTAGGATTCTACACAGTCAGGCAAAATGCAGCTACTCTGGCTTACAAAAATGTTCTTGTTTGCTCCAGGTCAGTTTGTTTGAAAATCTGTCCTAATTGTGATAGTGCATAAAAGAGACTGCAAAGCTTTATGAAGATACAGGGACAAGGCCAAAACTTCATTGTTAAGCATGGGCCAAGTAGACTTTTTTTAATGATCTTTATGGTGAGAAGGAGACAGAGTTCAGTGGAAGCTGCTTGTTCTGCTGAGGGTGAGAAAGGATATCCCACATGTCAGAAAGCCTCTTATTCAAATTTATGGGTTCCTCTACCACTGCATTTTCCATGTAGCAAAAACATTATCAGGTGATTAGTTAAAATACCTAAATTCTACTTTTTGAAAGAGTAAACAAGATTCAGAACTGACATTTGAGCAGTGCATAGAATACAAATCTTGATGTGGTTTGAATAGACCTGAGTATTATTGGATGTACCCCATTCAATGCATTGTTTTGACAGCTTATCCCTTGGAGTCTGAATGAGTTGTAACTCTTTTATACAGAGGCTTCTTCCTCAGATGTTGCCTTAAGGGAATGAAAGATTGGTTTGTAACAGTGGATGGGAAGCTGAAGGTCGGGAGTAAATTCTGTTTACTAAAACATATCCTGGTGCTTAATCTAATCCTGGGTGAGCTCACTTACACAGCAAAGTTTAGAGAAAGAAAGGGGAAAAAACCCTGGCAACTTCATTAAAATGATTGGTGGTATGTGCAGGGAAAGAGGAGAAGGGCAAAGAAAGGTCCTGCTAGTACAGGAAGGGTAAACACTGGAGAAAATGAATTTTACTTTCAAAATAATAACTGTGTTGTGGTCAAGTATGCCCATAAATCTGTAATATAGCCTAGGATTTCAGTTCTAAACCTTTTTTCTTCCTGAAATAAATTTTTGAGAATACTTCCAGAGATCTTTTTAAGAATCTAATGCAGGAAAACCAGGACTGGTATATATAAATTTATTCAGCAAACTAAAATTGTATTTTTCATCCCTCATTTAATTTATTTATTTGCAAAGATCTTTCTGACACCAGCAAATTGTTATTCAGTACCACACATTACATTTTTTTCAGAATTGTCCCCTGACCTGAAAAGAGTATGTTCTGCTAAAGCTCCTGTTTGGAAATACAATGCAAGATGTCTGCCCCTCTTTCCATTGTTTAACATTTTGAGGTTAGTTGGTCGAGTCTTTTTAAAAAAAATACGGGTTATTTCATACTTCTCATTGCTAAAATGGTGTGGTTTTTTAATTTTATGAGCATCGTGATCACAAAAAGTTCAGTGGGGGAGGGACACGGACACCATCCTTAGAAATATGCTGCATAGAAAGTACCTACGGGAAGTGTCTCTGCCTTCTCCCAGCAGCACACAGGCACGGTGTTTGTCCTGCTGAGAGGCACTCTCAGAGCCCCCATCCAGCACGGATGCCAGCCCGTGGCAGACTTGGTTCGCAGCTGCCTGTGTGCAGCCTCCTGTCACTGTCCTGATGTCTGCTAATTGATAGAATCAGAGTTACACATTGCTGTGGGGAAGTTTTTAAACTACTTTTTGGTCAAATTGTAGGTGACACAGATCCTGACATATTTAGCATGAGGGGACATGACTGCCAAGTCTCTCGAGAGGCTGCTTTGTAATTGCTCTCACTGAGGCATTGTCATTATCACTAATAAGAGGGCTGAAGCTGAGAAAAAGCACTCATGTTTGGAAGCTGGATGTGCAAGGGGGAAATGGAGTGAGTAAGGAGATGTCAACGGTTGTCAGCACCCAAATTCTCCAGTGGGGAAAAAGCAGGAGATGGAATGTTAATTGCTTTCCTGGAAGATGCCTTCTAATATCGGAATTGCTTATATGAGTATTCTGTACTGGTACAAGCTTTATTTGAAATTCAAAACGAGCTTTTCTCATCCGTGCATACCAGCCAGAGTGACTTTTAATTTCATGTTACCCTACAGACTTCCACCAAATGTTAATAAGTGATTGTACACAGTGGTTGAAAAAGCCACCTCAGAAAAGGTTGCAGAACCACGTTGTGCTATAATTTATATCGAGATAGTGTCCTGGGATCCAAAATTAATTTGTATTTTTGCAGTTTGTTTTCTGTGTGCTTTGCATTTTAAACTCCTTCCATATACGAATCCTTCACTGCCTCAGCAGGTCACAAGTATTTAATCTCTGTGGTGTGGAGGGAGAAGAGATAAAGGCAGAGTGGCTGCCTGGCCGTGTGTGCACCTGCACGTCAGGGTGCTGGTGACTGAGATGAAACAGGAGGATATTTGGAGCTGGTTGTCTTAGGCTCTGTGTAGATACCTGATGGCAGATAGTGAAATAAGGAATTTATAGTTTGAAAGATGAGGTAAACAATGGGAAAAATGAAGAAATTCACTCCAAATGACTCCAAGTGTTATGCAGTACCCACTGTACATTGCAGTGCATTTTCAGCATCACACACGCAAGCAACAGCTGGTAGAAGGGGTTGCCTTCTTTGCCTCTGTTTTTCTGCCCGAGGGTAGCAGTAGCAGAGATCTATGTGTGCTTTGGGTTCATAGCCCGGCACTCACACCTGGCTGGCAAGGCTGAAATGAGTGCAGCTGACCATGAAAAGGAGTCTGAAAAGCGTAAGTGTCCCTTGTGCTCTGCTGCCATCGGGCTTGGGTGGGCAGAAGCCCCCAGTAGCCCCCGGTTGTCCTTGCGTTCCTCACTTTGCCAGCTCCTGGAGGAGGGCAGAGCACACAGCCCCCTCCCCTGCAACATCCCCACTCCTGCAACCATCCCACGCTGCTGCAGCTTTCAAACTCGCGCTGCTTTGATGGATTAAAACCTAGTAATAATTTACTGATCCGTGAAGCCTGATATTTCATCTGGGAAATGAAAGAGACATTCACAGGATTATGCACTCCCACCATCTCATATCATCAGTCTTCCCTTTGGATTTTTTCAGGTAGCAGCTATACTGGGATTGTGTAGTACATAGAAAATGGGAACTTGAAACTGAGCAAGGCTTTCAAGTGCTTAATTTGAAAACAGAAATGAACATACAATAACATGCAAATTTTCCTGGAATTTGTATTTCAAAATAATTAACAGGGATGAAAACATGTTCATTTTTCTCTTCAGATACTTCGAATGGTGCTTGCCAGCTGAAGACACAGTCATATATTTGGACTTTTTTTTTAATACAATGATATTTCAAAGAACTATATTTTTTATCAATTTGGCTAAGGTTTAGTTGGCCTAATTCATACACGGAACTCTAGAGTCTCAGGAGAAAGAAATTAGAATAATGTAAAAATGCAGCACATGTCAAAACATCTTGAAAGAGATGGAAAGCCTTAAATGCTGTTTTAAAAATGTTTTTTATCTAAAAAATCAAGGAATTTTGAATTAATTAGCCTTAGAAGATTTAAAAGTCCTACACACCCCTTTAAAAGCATATTTTTCTTGTGAATTATTTCCAGTATAATGCAGACCCTTATTTTTCAAACAACTTTACGTCAGAAATGTATTTACATCTAAATATGAGCACAAAAGAATTACTTATTTGTGAAAGTATTTTTTCATCACCACTAAAATAATAGTCACCAGCTTACTAATTTTACTTCTCCCAAAACTTGAAGTTCAGTGTCCAAGCCCTGCTCAAACTGGAGCCTTTTACTGCTGCCAAGAATCCATAATCAGGAAAAGGAGTCTCTCACCTATCTGAGCATTTTTGCAATGACCAAGTGTCATGTGTGACAAACAGGTGGCAGTGAGCAGGGGAGCTGAAGACTGGAGAATAGTCTGAGTCAAATAGATCACTGGCTCCAAGACTGACCACAAAATAGAAGTTGCCCGCTAAGTAATTTATGTAATGATGGTAAAATTACCTTGATTTTCATGATGATGGTAAAACTACCTTGCTTTTATTTCATATCCTCATTTTTGTTGCATCTTCTTTTTATGTATATTCTAGATTGGCTTTAATATATATTCTAGCCAATTTTTTTCTGACAGCATGATAATATTCTTTCACTCTCAAAAAAGGTCAAACCAGCTTTTTTGTCTGAAATTTTGAACAAGAATCTCCAGTCACTCTGCAAGCTGGTGCCTCCCCCATGCATTGCAGTAGGTTATTAAACCCAGAAGCAAATGGTAAACATCTTAATTTCAGTATTGTGAACAGTTGCTGCAGAGGTCATTTTACCACATTCCTGCTATAGGCTGTTGGAACCAGAACTCACTGCTAGGTTAATTACTAGAGAAGAACTGGATGAAAATGCCACTGCCCTATGTCCATGGCAGTTGACAGAGGGCAAGAAGCCTCAGGATTCTCTCTTCCTGCACATCCAGCTGGCACGTGGAGGAGAGCTGGGGTGGGATTCTGGGCTGTACCCAATGCAGGAGTTTGCCCCCTTGGATGTCCCTAATTAACACCACATATAACTGGCCAGCACATGCAAAACTCACACCAGGGCATAGCATAAACTTTGCCACACTGGTGTTTGGGGACATGGGGACTTGGATGGGAGTGGAGGATGGGTTGTGTGACACTGAGAAAGAGGCATAAAAGGAGGGACTATTCAGGATGGATTATGCTGGAAGGAAGGGAGGGGCAAGACCCTGCTCTTGGTGGCACATCAGGCAGTAGGAAACAAAGCTCTGGGAAATCACGCTGGCAAAATTATTTGTTTTAGTATATTTGAACTTTAACCAGCTAATGACCTTGAAAACTAGGAACAAGGCTTTTGAAGTAGTTATTGGAAAGATGCAAGAGGCAATAGAGATTTCCTAAGGAGGAAGCAGGAGAGTAGACACCCAGAACCTTTGCTTTCGAGAGCAGACTCGCCAGCCCCAGGACATGGTGAATGAAAGGCTGATAATAAACACAGAACTAAAGATACTTCTCATCTCCAGGGCTTTAATTTTACCTGTACCAGGCTGTTTAAAAAGATATCAAGCCTCTGGAAGGAAGCAATAGGAAACTTTAAACTCTAACAAGGAACTCTTTCTTTTCTGTCAGAGGAAAGGGCAACTTAATTACCCTGTTCTGCTTTGCTCAGCCGTCACGGTGTTCCTGCTGAATCCAAAGTTTTGAGCAGGAATGAGGGCTTTATAGAAGAACCAGGACTGAGCTAATTCACTCTGAGAAATGGCTTATTATTTATTTGGTGGTATCAGTTTTGCCATTAGCTCTAAAGAGAGAAGTAAACGATATTTTTCTGATGCACCCATCAGTCCTCCCTCAAAATGCACAATTCCTCTGTTCTTAACTGGAGTTGTTTTCAGTGTGGGGTTGCAGGTATTTTAGCTGCCCTGCTGCCCCTTTGCTTATGCCCAGTCTCTGATGCTGTTGAGACTTTACTGGGCCTAAAAGTTTCAATTTTTAATGAAAAAAGGTTTTCTGGTTATACCATTAATCATTTATGTACCTTCCACCCCATTTTCTTCCCTGTCAAAAGACTCTCTAATCTCTTGCAATGATTTAAAAAATGTGAAAATAGTGATTTTCTAATAGCTGTTTCTGTAGCTAATTTACCAAAATGTGCTTTTCAAAGTCTTTTTGTTTTTTTCTTGGTTCTTTTTTGTGTGTTTGAGGGAGGTAGGCTTGTTGTTGTTTAGGTTTGGCTTTGGGTTTTGGTTCATGTTTTTTGTGTGGTTTCCTTTTGGAGGATGTTTTAGGTAGAATTCTCTATGGTCATTAAGTCCACTGCTTTATGCAGCAAATATAAACCAGATACTTGTTGCAGCACACCCGAAATAAAGTGAATGACTGCCAGAGAGATTCAGCCCTTTAAAGGGAAGTTGTAAAATTTTATCAATGAACATGCTGGCTGAAAAGCTAACTTTTAAATATTTAAATAAAAAAAAATGAAGGGTTTTAGTCTGCTATCATTGTTTTCAACCTATTAATAAATAATGTTAATCTTCATAAGTTTATCTAACTCTAGTATGGACATTTTCTTATCAAAGGGAAAAGAAAACAAGTCCTTTAGGCATGCCAAAGAGCCATTTACAGAGGACCATTTTCTTTATCTCACTGAAACTTCAGACAGGGGAGTTGAGTCACACAAGGAATTCTGATGTCAGTATTGTAAAAATAGACATTTTTCTACTGGTTAAAGTTCATAAACTGGGAAGTTAAAGCTTTTCTACCATCAGACAAAAACCTGTGAAGAACTCCTGGACTAAGGTGCTTATTTATTATTCTTCACTTTTGACATTTTATGATCCTACACAGACTAGAGTAATTTTATCAGTGCTAGTTCTAACCAGATAATCAAAGTGTGAGTAAAAACATTGCCACTGTGGGACAACATCCCCTCAGAGACCTCACTTATGTTTTCCTTCCTCTGAACCCTTCTTCTGGCTCTCATCTCTGTCCTCCACATCCTGTTACCACTGTAAACATATAGCATGACAAGGCTGGGGAATAATCTTTTATGAGAACAATTTCTGTATTTGAAAGAAGCAGATAAGCTTTCAGGAACACAAGTCCTTCTTTGGATATAAAATTGAAGCCCTGAACTCCAGAGCCAAATCCAGGCTACTTTGTATTTAATTAGATGTGTAAATCATTTAAGACAACTGAGAGTGGCTGGGCAGCTTGAGCCTCAGGAATAGTATGGGGGATGCTAGATAAGATAGGAAGGTGATTATCGCCTACTGGAGAGGAAAAAAAAAGAACAGGTAATGTATTGCCTAAGGAGGAGGGGAAGGTTAATGGGGGGAGGGGGGAGAGATACCACAGCATTCCATTAAAAATGTTCCATTAAAAATTCTGTTGACTCCCAGTTTTATGGATTTGAATTCCTACCATCATCTTCTGAAAGAGTTTTGTTCAGTTAGCAAGGAACACAACAAAAGAGGAAGCAGTGAAATGGGATAAGAAAGCACTTCTGCTCTGTGGCCTCTGGGTTGGAAAGCCATGCTCCCCCCTAGGGCAGGACTCAAAATGGATATGCAGTGTCTAAAATGTAGAGACAGAACAGTACTGCAGAAGAAAGAAGAAAATAAATGTTGGCAGTGGAATGAGCCATTGTTTGAGGTGAGACCAGCTCCACAGCTGGGCTGCTGCAGGATGAGGTGCAATACAATGATTTTCAGTTACAAAAACTTCTCACAGAGCTCTTTTATATGACGTTGTATGCATGTACCTAAAGGAGAATTGCCAAGAACAGCTAAACGGGAAAGAAGAAAATTCTTTCTAAGAAAACAGATATAATAAAGATTATGAAGATGTATCTTACCAAGAAACCATTATTGTAGGGAGGCTCTAAGTGAGATAAACAGTAAGACAGCTTTTTCATTATAGCACACTGGGCATTGTGTATCATAATAACTGCACCATACCTATATTCCAGTGCTTCCAGAAAGCTTTACATTATTGTTTCTCTTTTTTTCTCTGACAGCTTCTGATTCAGGGACGAGATCATCCTGTGCTAACAGAGATTCCAGCATGCAATCCTTGAAAAGATTTGGCTGGTTACAATGCTGTAGAATGTCTTCTCACAATAATGTCTATTCTATAGTTTATCTTCTGACTGTAAATAAAAGCCATTAAAAAGCCTTACAAGTTAACAATTTGGCACAGCTCTATTTATAACACACCTCTCTACACAGAGATTGTCTGATTATGTTTTATATTCTGACATTTTAAAAAGCTGATGTTCCTTAAGAGCTTAAAGCACAATAGCACAAAATAATTTACTGTTGTTTGAAGAAGACTTTCAAACACCTCTCCAGGTGCCTCTGAAGTGACTGTTGTTTGCCTGCTGGTGTGAAAGCTGGAGGATGGTGATGCCCAGTATCACGAGAGCACCTCACCCTGTGGGGATCAGCCTACTTCCATCAATCCACATGAGCCATGGGCTTGACTTTTTCCATGCTATGTGAGTTATTTGTATCTACAAAGAGTGTCGTGTTCAATGACCAGTGGCAGAGACAATAGATAAAATCTGTAGAAATTTCATCTGTACCTCACTCAAGTGCAAAAAATGCCCTAAAAAGAGAGCTGTCCTGGGATATCTCAAATCTGAGGATATTTTTCCAGATTATATTCAAAGACCTCTGGAGTTTTCATGTCCTTTATTGTCTCAGGGGTATTTCACAATAATAGGAATCTTCCAGCAAGAGTCTGAGTACTGCCAGAGGTTCAACAGAAAAGTGGACTGAATACCAGACCCTGGGCTGTATAGTTTCACTGCAGTTTTCTGCAGTATCCAAGGATTTTACTTCTACAGAGAAAGTCTGCTTTTCGATGCCAGCAGGCCTAGGACTGAGTTTCATGACTCCTGCAGCCAGTATTGCCACATCCCCTGTAAAGCTTTGCCCTGTGCTTTAGCATCTCTGACATCAGAAGGAGTAAGACCCACTGCTGAGTTAAAACCCTTCCTTGCTACACCCATTCCAGGCTCTTCTCCAGAGAACGGACTGCACTGCATCAACACAGACCCACTGGGAGCAGTGGTCTTCACAGTTTGCCATCTCTGAGCCACCCAGCAACCAACAAGTGGTTGATGGACATGAATCTCACAGCCACCGTGGGTCATTCTGGCCCAGGCAGTCTTTCTTTGGGAATTCAGCCTGGTCCTGAGCAATGCCCAAACGGGATCTGTGCCTCTCAGCCACTCCTTGCCTGGGAGAATTGTGCACCAAAGGGTCATCAAGAGGGTGACACTTCTACTGCAAAAAGTAAAAAAGGAAAAGCAGAGTTTTCTTCATCAGTGTCAATCCTACACAAAGTCTTCTAGTGGTGTTTGAACTGATCCAAGCCTGTCTTTTATTCACAGCGTATTTGACAGTAGCTACAGCTCTTGAGTCAGTCCCAGCTGGAGTCACTTGGCACTCTGCTCTCAGCTGTGGCAGGTGTATGTGCCACCTTTGGCTGGCATTATTCCCAGAAATACCCTGGGAGTACAAGTGATACTGAAGACACACAGTATTTGTGTTACGTGCTTTTTCCCAAATTGTTTGGTTTTTGAACTGTATTTGCTAGAGCCCTCCAAAGCTGTCATGGACCTTAAAGTTATTTCTCTGTCACAGAAAACTTTCTACTGCTCCTAAAATACTTCTGAGTTTTACTGGGGTCATCAGTCACTTTCTGGAAGAACACAGTTCAGTAAAGTGCACCAGGACACGAAAATTATTCCTGGCAGAAGACACCAGCATGAAGGGTGATTCACCCACAGGAGGATTACAGTAAATTAGAAAGCAACCTGGAAAGCTGACAGCAGGGATGAACACAGGAAAGCAAATATGATTTTATATAGTAGGAATTTGATATACGAAGGGAAATTAAGATCAAGTTTAGAAAATGATGACTGAGCATAATCAAACTACATCCATCTCATTAAAGCAAGTTTATTTTCATCCTGTTACTTTGATATAACTTTCTTATGTATTCATGCTATATCTTTAGTCTTTGGTGAAGGAAGCTGAATAAAACTGTCCATCAAAGAGGGTTTATTTTACTCATCTTTTGAGATGTGTGAGCCATATGTACACTCGGGCAGCAGGCAGTAGCTGCAGATGCATGCCTGAGGCTGCCTCCTCTGCACCCACCTCCTGTGGCTGCTGCAGGGGCAGATCAGGGCATCCTGGCAGCTCCTCCAGATGCAGAATCACAAAATGCACCACGATTGAAAAGAAGGGCAGGGGCGAAGGCTGTGCCTGTGCGCACCAGGAGCACATCAAGTAGAGTGGTTTGGATAAGAAAGTCTCTCTTCTCCTTCATGTGATTATCTACAGATACATTCACACTGTGGGTCACTCCGTGAATCTTACCTACTTTCCCAGAAAACTGCTGTCAAAGAGGCTTTGCTCTTTGAAAGCTAAAGAAAAGAACAGGGTGCATAGACTGAAAAGCCTTTGTTACAAAAGTGTAAGAAGTGGGCTCAAGTCTCGCCAGGGAGTTTGGTTATAGAGGAAACACTAAGAACTCTCTTCAGCTGGGTGACAATACAGTAAGATGAGAGAATACTGAAAAACCCACATTTTGTGGATACAAAGCAGGTATATGTTTCCTTCAGATGCGGGAAGTAGGTCTACACCTTTTATTAGGTACTTATGATGCTCTAAAAGAGGATTTTAACAGAGATTTACACATGGCTGAAAATCTGGTCTATTTGGCCAAATATTTTTTTAATAGAACTCCTCCTGCTCTTACTGAGAAAGCCATTACCAAGAATAATCAAACTTGCTTTAGCTTAAGAGCGAGCCCAGGATCAGCCATCACTTGACTGCTTTTATGACATCCAGGTGAATGGAGGGGAATTGGATATTCTCCAGTGGCTCTTATGAATTTGAAAATCTGTTTGGCTATTAGAGTATGGCTATAGAAACATCAATCACAGTATTATACCCACACACAAGTGCTTGGAAAAAACACAGTCAGGAGATTTCTTTGTTCCTATGCATATTTAATAATAATACATTCCCTCCTGAGCTGCCTCATTTAAATAGGAGTATCTGCCTGCAGAGGTAGGTGCTGTTGGATTAAAGCTACAAAACATGCAGACATCAGCAATATATTGCTTTCTGGCAGCAAGGGTTTGTTGCTCTTGTTAGTTAAGAATTTCATTTTCAGCCCAGTATATTGTGTGCATGATGGGCTGGCCCCTCAGGCTTTAAATTAATGTTTTAAATGAGACAGCATTCCAGGGAAGTGAAATTACCTTAAAATCACACATCTTCTGGCATATAATTCTACTCCATGATTTTGACACCTGAATTAAATCAGATTTGTATCTCTATTCCTATTTCAGAAGGAAATTTTTCTAGGTTTCTGATGTAGGAATGAGAGACCAAAGGAAAGAGAGGTGCAAAAGGAACCAGAGAGGACTTCCATTATAAATACCAAAACAAAACCAAGGTTCAGTAATTACTCTAGAATAATCACCAGAACTTAGAGACAAAAACAGAGCCTAGAACACTGACCCAAATATTTAACAAGATGAAAATTTCAAAATCTGGACGCTTTTGCATTTCAGAAATTGTGTACTGAGAAATTTGAAACCCAAGCATAACCCAAGCAGCTTCATATTGCTGAAAATTTGATGAAAACATACATTTTAAAGATTTTCTATTTCCATACCATTTGAAAATGCAGAAGGCCTGTGTCAGTTCTGTATTCCACATTCACCACTTGCTTTTATCTCATGTCTTTTTATAGCGTGAATTCTGATGTGGTTGGACTGACCAAATGCAGCTGCTAAAACACATGAATTCTGTCCCTGACTTTCAGCCTTCCTAACATTGGGTGCTGGAGTGACCGATCAACAGAAAAGGTAATTTATTTAAATAATGGATTTTGGGGTGAACAGTGGTCACACTGGTTGTCATGATTTTCATTCCCACTTAATATCTCTTCGGGAAATGAACAGTGACACAATACAGGGTGGGAGAGGATGTTGATTCTAGTACACGTTCACACAAAAAAACTTGGCTCTGCAAAAATAATCAATCCAAGTTCCAATTTTATAGCATGACATTATAGTATAAATATACTTTTTAATCCTACTTTTGGAGGAGCTTGCTAGCAGATTGCCTGGGACAGGTTCACAGTGTGAATGAATGGAAATGGGTGAAGACCTTAGGGCGACCCAGAGCTCCTGTTGCAGCAGATGTTTACATGTTTTTCACTTTCCACCCAGAAACATCTTTATTTTGCTATTTCTGAAATGCCTGAATGAGGTACTTCCCAGTGCCAAGCTGGGAGAGGGCAAAGAGGAGTTGGAGGCCAGTGGTGGTCCAGCAGGCAGCGGAGAGATGAGGATAGGGGTGTGAGGACGGATATCTCTTAATATACTTAAGAGAGGTTTCATAAATGAAAATACTGGGGAAAAATCCAGTTTTATATACTACGTACAGTCACATTTTCTCCTTGTGTAGCTCATGGATCTGCTATGTATATTTCAGCCCGTTAGACTGGAATTTTGTGAACATGGAAGGCTTATGTTTGATTGTACAGTAAGAAAGTAATCCAAATAAGTTACTTCTGCCCTTAACTCAGTCTGGGCCACAATCTTGTTGTTTACAGTCAGAGTACAGCAGTTCTTCTTTATCAACTTTGTACACACAGGCATGTTTACTAAAGTTATACTTCTGATTACTGACTGCTAGCCTTGCTTTTTACCAAGACTGCCAACAGCTTCATTTTCATCTGACTGAAAGTTGTTTATACATATGGAGTTTTTTCTCTTTACTTCTCTCAGTTCTTCAAAAAATTTGCAGAGATAGGTAACATTTTTCTCTCTCCATGAGAAACTGTATTGCTTTCAAAGAAATGTTAGTCCTTATAATGAGAAATACAGGGAAAAGTCAACCACTTTAAAATGCTACTGCACTATCAAGGTTCCTTGTTTTACATATTCTGAATACTCAGGAATTCAGACTATGGAGGTGTTAAAATCACTTGTGCTCACTTGGGAATCACTTGGGAGAAATGAGGGTTCACTTGGGAAAGACAGCAGCACAGGGCAGGAGAGTGAGGCCAGAACCCCAATCCAGAAAGTTTGCTTTTCAGACATTCTAGCTGCAATTGCAGGCGAACTTAATTGAAATGGTGATTGTTCACTACTTCTCATGAGTTCCCACACTTTCAGGAACGCTTTCCGGAAGTTACTTCAACACATGTAAAACTTGTGGGGCAATGTATTGGTGTGTCCATTAGAAAATATGAGAAGCACTGCAGAGCCCAGTTTGGTTTTACGCAGTGTAGGCATACATTTCTGTGACTGTTCCTCAAATCCTGCTGTAGTAATTCTTCACGGAAGTTAGAATTTATTTTCTTCTTGCTTCATGTGATTAATCTTTTAGTGAAAGAAGAAAAAAAAGATTTCTTTCCACATTGATTATAATCCAAAATCTTAGCACTGTGATGCAGACGAATTACCATGAGCTTCATTTGTAGATACACGGTCTTGGCGAACACAGCAGGATGTGAGAAGCTCAAGGTCAAACAGTGAGGCAGTACTGAAGGAGAAAACATGCCCTGCTCATCCTGATTCCTGTTCCAGCACCCCTCTGCTGGTTCATCATCCAAATTAGTGTGGGCACAAAGAGAAGGCTTAAGAAAGATGCCAAAAATCAGTTTTGCCAAAAACCTAGGCAGATGATAGAAAGCAGAGGAGAATGTACTACATCTTTGAATGCCTGCCCCTGCCCAAAGGCAGGTTTATTTGTCTCTGGCTCTGCCAGTTCTGTTGCTTTATTGACCAATTTGTTCTTAAAAAGCGACACTGGCAATCCCCTCCCTCCATTAGGCAATCTCTCCTGGGAACTGGGCTGCATATCCCAGGTCTCCAGATTTGCCTTTCGCTGCAGCAGTTCTGGGGAACTGCCATTCACATGCTGACTTGTTGTGGCTAGTTTTCCCAGAACTCCACAAGATAAGGCATTGTGCGGGCTGCTGCCATCCAGGGCGTTTTGTCCATGGGTAAGGGCTGGAGCAATGAGGGAGCTGTTGCATTGGCTGGTGAAGGATGGATGAGAACTGTGAGTGTGCAGTAGAGGTTTGCAGATACACGTAACATAAAATCTGGCAGCCATAGCCCTTTAGCAAAAGTTACAAGGTGCTCTGACCCAGCTAGAGAGCTGGGCTAATGTTGCTGTGGGTAGGCACAAGTCAGCAAAGAGTTTCAAAAGGACTTTCTGAGAGAGCAGTTGCCCCAGTAGCTTTGGAAGCAGGGGAAGGGCAGTCTTAGGAGTGAGCAGGGAATAGAAGGGAAACAAAATATTTGAAAGTTTGTAAATTTGTAAGATGCTACAATACAGAAATGATAGGGCTTTTTGATAAAACCTAAGGGATGGTTTTCAACCTTGCAGCCCTAATGGCAGAGAATAAAATATTAATACATAACATTTCTTTTTCTTTTTTTTATTGAGTCTAAGTGGGTGCTTTTCTAATACCACTCCATATATACCCACTACTTATTCTGTCCAAATATCAGTACCTCAGTTAATATCTGTAAATCAAGACCAACGTGTGTCTCTGAGCATATTAGCCATTCCTAGTGACTACATCCATTGTAATGAATATTGTATTTTAATAATTGATGTTTCACATGCCCTATTTTCCTCTTCTTTGCACTGGGACCTTCTCCAAATGCATCTGAAGCACTCTTGGTAAATGGAAGGTAATGATAAAGTGAAACTACAATGTAATCTTTTCCCTTTTGCAGATGGACAGAATTTCCATGTTAAATTCAAGTCAAATTTCAGCTCAGTCACTGCATCCCTGTTAAAATGCTAAGGAATTGAGGTTTTGTGATACCTTCCCCAAATTCACTGGAAAGGAAATCATGAAACATTCATGTAAGTAAATTACAGCTCCACACCCTATTAGTCATAGAACTTGAAAGCAATTTGGAATCTTGAGTATACATGAATTATTGAACAATGAGTGAAAATGAAAGAAAATGGGGACTATAACTTGTTCTTCCACCATTTGTGTAAATTGCTCCTGTGGTACTTCTGTTCAGTAATTTCAGGGCAGTGTTGAAAGAGCAGCAGAAACCTGTAATATTTTAAAACAGTAGGATCCTCATTACATAGCAAAGTCAGAAGGCAGCAACAGATCAAAGATGAGAAAGGACTTAAAAGGGAATGTGGATGGTTCCAGTTAGCCCCACCTGAGCTCATGGCTGGGCTGGGTTCTACACCTTTTCTGGTTGCCCTCCTTCCATTTGGCTGGTGGAGGAGGACACATTTACACATTCTGTTAAAGGCAGCTGGGCAAGCCAAGAACAAAGGTATGCCCCAGCATCCTCTCCAGAAGTGGATATGAACTCTGTCCAAGAGTTGCCATCTATGGGATGAAAGGGTGAAAGATTTTTTATAACACAGGGATAGGCACTGCAGAATAGCTGTATAGAGATACAGATTCAGCTTTTAGAGCTGGTGTATGAGTAACCTTGAATTTTGTAAAAGGTCTTTTTTGCTGGTATTTAGGTTTCTTACATGTTCCCAATTTTCATGTGGCTATTTACCTAACAATTTTAGAGGCGCTTCTTTAAAATTTTCTCCTTTTCTTGGTGTGAAGGTTTGGGTAGCATTTTTTTCATGTCCAACACCAAAGTCAAATTCAGTTTTCTGAACTCCTCAGCACCTGTGCCTTCACTCATTAGTTCTTCCTGTATCCTACAGATTTCTCTTCTGGAATAATCTTTAATAAGGGCTCTTTTTGTTGATCCTTCTAGTTAATTTAATCCCACATGAGACAAATTTACCTTCTGCAGTCAGCACTTTCCTGATAGCCTTACATTTTAACAAGACCAGATACAAAACCTTTCTTTGTTCAGGAATGTCTTTCTCAATTGCAAATAAATTCCATGGCTATCAAACTAGAAATCGGATTTTAATATCTAATTCATACCTGTGAACTAAAAACCTTCCATTGTCTTTTGCAGTATTTATCTTCCTATATTGTTAATATCTTCTCTAGTGATCTTAAGGAATCTTCTTCTGTGCCATCACCACTACTGAAGAGATTACAGCACTATGCTGTTTATTTGTCTTCTCTCATTATCATTTCAATCTCAGAGATCAAATCTTGATTGCTATTTTATTGTGTTTTGGGGTTCTCTAGAGTATTTCTTTTTACATTCTGCACAGTAGTTCCAGTTCCCAGATTTTCTTTTCTGGACTTCCTGAACTTCTTGTACATCAGTTTCTGTGTTGTTTCTCACTGGTATCTCGTAGTCTCCTGCATGGAAACCCATTAACCATACCTTCTATCTGATGACTTTTACAATAATCACTCTTTCTCCCAGTTCTGCTTCTTCTCTGCTCTCCCTTCCTTCTTTTTTTTCTTCTTTCAGATCAGTATCTGGGGTCTCCAAGACCCTCTACCAATCTTCTCCCTTTAGTCCATAAATTAAAATTCATAGTCATGCACAGACCTCACACCCAGACTTTGACAAAGTTCAAGAGGAGTCTTTGCTCTACAAGAGCTTTCTGATGCTTTCTAATGAAAAAACTTCCTTCTTCTATCATTCTTTTTGCTCTTTAATATTTATTGTTTTGACATGTTATTTCATTAAATCCTGCCAGGCTACAAATGTCTGTTAGTAAATGAATCTTCTAACCCTATCTGTATCAGAAATGTTTCTTTGCTGTTTTCTCTGAGAGGATATAATCCTTCTTTAAGTTAAAAAAAAAAAAAACAACAACAACTTAGGCTGGCAAAAGGCAAAGTTGGAAAAGGCAGACAAATTTTGCATTTGTAGTTAATTTTAGAATGAGCTGAAGAACCTGTTGGCAAGTACAAGCTGTCCTTTCATAATGGCCACCCTGGCACAGCCTATGTAGCACTGGAAGGGCCAAGTGGTGAGTTCTCTCTGCAGAGGTGAAATGAGATACTGGCCCTTGTGTGTGAGAAGGCACAGGAACCTCGGTGTGCTGTTTGCTCATTGCCACAGGAGCCCTGCGTGAGAGGGTTCCAAGCAGCACTTTGGAGACAGGCCAGGCAGCTTGGTTTGCCTGTCCAAATCAACCATTCACAAACAGGTTATTTTGTGTAAGTTATCTGGCACCTAGACAAAAGTCAGACTGAGGGGAAACAGGAATCCTTTGTGAATGTCTTACCAACAAGAAAAGAAACTAATTTAATCAACGCTAGAAAACAGATAGTATGATCAGTTTCAGTTTTAAGCCAGAGCAGTCTTACTGAACCAGCTGTAAGAATATGAATACAGATTTACATAGTGACAACTTTCTAGCTGTCTTTTGCAAAATCATTGTGCCATTTTTAGATAGTTAATTAAGTCTTTTAGGTCTCAGGGCCCCAAGAATTGGTAAGACAGCTTGTGAAAAGACAGCTTGGGCAGTTCAGGTGCTTGTTGCTTGGTAAAATATTTATTAAGATACCTATGGTTATTCCAGGTGAGATGAACAGCACATTGCTATGCACACTATGGCTAAGGTAGGCCAGGACTGGCAATTCCTTGAAGAAAGTTAAGAAAGAGCTCTAAGAGTCCAAGAGAAAAGGGGGAATATTACTTCACCTTTTACCTGTGTGAATATAATGCATGACTTCTTCTTGATTTGTAACATGAAATTTCTATGCATGCACTTCCAGTGTGACTGAAAAAACAGATATAAAAGCTGCTGATTAAAAGTATAACCTCAAAAATAAAAGTGCACCAGAGGTTTTACCCTCCGTCTCACCAAGGACATTGATCAATACTCAGCAAAGCCTCTTCATCTCACCTCTCACTCTCACCCCTGGAGAAGTCACAGAATAACAGAGTAAGTATCTGGCTTCCTCCTTGTTTAGGCTTTTAACCTCATTGTGCAAGACCAGGGGAAAAGCAGCAATGATGTAAGCAGGTAAATTAAAGACTGAGAACACTTCTCGTCTCTGTCCCTCCTCCTTTCTTTCCACTCCCCAATTAAGAAAACAAATACCAGGATTTTTAATGAGAATCAAGGGGTTAAACCAGCACCTGACTTTTAGATGTGACAGAAAAGGGACTTATCTTTCTGTTTTCTGTTCACCAGACTTTTAGGAGCTGAAATGGGGCTGTGGGAATTCAGTTTGCTTGCATGGGGAGTGACATCTACAACATTAATTTTCTGTTGTTATTTAATTTAGCACTGCAAAGGACCCACCAATTCTATTTGAGGCTTCATCAATGCTTTTAATGTTGCCACTTTGGATAGGCTGGATATTTCAACAGATCCTCAGAACCTGATAAATTTAAATGCTCATGCTAGTGTTTGATGTTACACCAGCAGTGCCAAGCCAAAATAAGATTGAGATAACTGCCTATTCAAGTATATGAAAGAAAATGGGCATAGTGAAGATAATATGAAGAAAAAGAAGTATTATGCAGGCATCAATGATATGGGCCCTTGCTGTGACATACACAGTGCATAGTTTGGTGCTGTAGGAACACCAGGAAACTTTCCCAACTTTGTTCTGCAACCCCTCACTGCATGTTCTTGGCAGCACCCTGCTTTTATTGTGGTTAAATATCGCATTGCACAAAGTGCCCAGGGACACAATGGAACATCATTCTCTACCAGGAGACAGGTATTAAATACCATGCACAAAAAAGTAGTCGGCAGTACCCAAATGGATTCCCATGGGAGAGGGAAGCGTTTCCCTGTTTCTCCAGTGCAGGTGTAGGCACAGCAGTACCACTTTCAGATTCTTCCTCCATAAAAATCCCCAAAAGCCAACCAGTTCCCTGTTCTCTGGGAGAAGAAAAGCCCTTTCCTCCTCTAAAACGGCATCTGATGCTTGCTGATGGAGGAATATCCAACTCAGTCAGTGACTGAACCTTTGAAAGAAGCCCTTTTTGCCCTGGAAGTTAACTTAAAATGAGCTGCATTTTTGATGCTGTCAGAAGCTTGGCTGGTTAGTCCTTAAAGGTTACAAACAACAGGAGAGAAGGGAGGGTTCCTGTTGTGCTATGGCAACTGTCAAAAAGTCGTGTACACATTAGCAAGATCAAACGTTTGCTCAGCCTGGGAAAGAGCAGGTAAACACCACGCTAATCCCTCTGGAGCTGTGAGACACACGGGCTGCCAGGATATACTGCTTTCGTCAATAGATGCAACAAGTCAGTCAGGATTCGTTTCTCTCCTTGCAGTTTATTTATTTAAGGTTCATGCTTTGCAAGGCTGCCCCACTTGTTCCTTGTCATGCAGCTGTGCTGATTGAAGTACAAGGGAGCGTAGCACAAAGGGAGAGGAAAGCTTCAGGAGGTCAGCTTTGCACTAGAAGAGCAGAGAGCAAGCCGATTGCAAGGTACGAGGGACCCCTAAGTCCTGGCTGCAAGCTCTGCCCTTCCTTAACCATCAGAACTATCTGGCCCCAGCAATATGTTTCCAATGAGCTAAACTGGGTGTTGAGGATGCATTTTTAGCACACGATAAAATGCCTTTGAGCTGACGTAGAAAGTACATAGTTATCATAAGTGATTTGGTGCCTGAATCAGCGTTTCCCCACGGACTTTCCTTGGATCCAGGTTCCAAAGGCTGGGTTTTGGTTTGATCCCAGAGAAGCTTAAAATGATACTGGTTTACTTGAGTGAGAAATGACCAAGGCTAAGTTTATTTTTATATCCTCCTAATAGTACTGAAAAAAGACCTTGAATCTTATATCCTCCTAATAGTACTGAAAAAAGACCTTGAATTAAAACCTGAGACAGTACTACAGACTGTGCAGAACACAAGCACAAAATTGCTATTGGCCTTGGATGCATAATTATTTTCGGGCCATGTGAATTAAAGGAAAACACTCTGATTCTGAAATGTTGTTAAGTATTGAGGTGGACATCTCAGAGGTGCCTTCACTTTGAATCAAGCCACGTGTATACTATGGAGGAAAAAAGTTCTGGAGAACTGAAAAGGCAATGAGACAATGGAAAGCTGCTTCCTTGTTTATCCAGATCCATCAGCAGCTAGGGAGCAGTGGTTTGGCTTAGCTACCTTGGAATATGCTGAGAGACCTGTCTCTGTGTAAATTGTTTAGGTTTTCTTTTATGTGTCTTTCCAAACTTGTTTTCCTAAAGCCTTAATCAAAACTTAATAATAAAGTAAGGAAAGATACATTTAGCAGAGCTTACTGGGTGTTAGTGGTTGGTAAGGCCTGCTAAACCTGGAGGAAATGGTGATTCCAGAAAATGAAGATGTTGACATGAAACAGTGTGTGCAGGGGGAGACCTGCCCCCTCCACCCATCCTGCTGAGCCAGATGATGTGGGACAGCCAGTGGCAGTGGAGCTGTTGTCAGAGCTTAGTGGCCAGGACATCTTGATAAGTTACGGAAGAAAGCCAGGCTGCATTCTTCCTGCAATGTTTACAAGTGCTTCCTGAGACAACAGAGAGAAAAAATAATTTGGGTTTCCTAATCTGAAGGAGATGATACAGACACTGCTTCACCCACACAACTCAGGTGAAGATGCAAAATCACACATACCCAGAGCTATGGAGAGTTGGGTATCTCTGCACCTTCTGCGTTGAAAATATGTCCTCAGCTGAGGGGCAGCCCAGACAGGATAGTAAGGAATACTCTTCCCTGTCTGAAACTAAGGGAGTTTTGGACCAGAAGTGCAGGAATGCATCTCAATCTGTGAAATTTCTTAAACTGCATCAAAGACATTGATCAAAGTCCAAAATTTACTTTTCTTCCCTTGAATCCCATGGTCTGTTGCTTGTGTGGAAAAAAAGTATGGGTTTTGTGCTCTTAAGGGGAGGAGAGAATGAAAAATTCAGAGGGCTCACAGCCTGTGGTAAGGTTGATAAACTGGCTGCTAATGAACTGCCTGTTCTGAGAGGAGGGAGTGAGTCTTCATGCTGCAACCTGTGACTGCAGTGAGTCTTGCTCTGTGGTGCTACAGCCACCTCACATGGTGAGAGGATGGTAGATGACTCAAAGCAAAGCAAAAAAGCTTGAAAATTATTTTGTGGATTTTTTTACTTTAAAATGTGAAAGCCACAACTGCAACTGTCAGATTTTTAACTTTATAAGAGCTGTCCTTGTTCTAATTTTTTCTAGCATATAGCAAGTAAAAGGGACCTTGGGCTACATCACTTTACCATTACTTCTACTACAACTTGAATCCAGTGAAATTGGTGAAGGTTTTCTGGAATAAAATGTCTGAACACCCTGAAAAAACAGTGACATATTCCTGATATGACAAGTAATCCAGTTTATATTTTGCTCTTTACTTGGTAAGCAGGGAAAGCTTTGCTCTTACAAGATTTTTCCTTACAGTTCTTAACAGCAAGATGAATGTGTGGCACTTTGTGAATGTGACAACTGAGTTCTGTTTCACTGCTCTTTAAAATATTCTCTGCTTTCTCTCTGTTTAAGAAAAATCAAGGAATTATCAGGGATTTGCTTTCTCACCACAAATGCAAATGCACAGGATGACAGCTGAGCCTCACTGATTTAAGGTTTCACAGACCCGTCTCGTAAACATTAATGGCATTTGAGTCATCTCGTCTGCCTCTTCACAGTCGTACAGAAAGTACTGAATGCTGGGGCAGTGGGGGAGGCAGAGGAACCCTTTGGTTTAAGATGCTGTCCACAGTGTTACAGCTGTCATGAAAGTTCAGCCTAACTTACAGGATTTATAGAGTTTTGGGACCTTTTTTATCTGTTTCCTACCTATATAAAATGAATAAAAAACAGACAAGAAAGCTTCCTAATAAGGCAGTCTAGATCTGAAGAGCAAATTAAGGTCAATTCCTGAACAAAATTGAAGCGTGAGCTACTTTTCTTCTTCAAGTAGTTTTACTTATGTTAATAGCCATGGTTCCTTAGTTTATGAATAATTCATGTGCATGACTCTCCACGAGACTTGAGCCTGCAGGTTACAAACTTGTATTAAGCACTGAGTGGCTTAAAGATACATTGGTAAAGAAGTACAGAACAACTTTTATTTGGTGCTAAAGACAATTGCAATGCAACAATTAATTATTGTGAGTAAAGATGGTTAAAAAACCACCATCTACATAAACAGAATGTAGTAAATATCTTCAATATATCTTCAACCTGCTGTATTGCATGTTATGCCTTCATTTTATGCAGGAAAATTTTAAGAAGGGTATGGCTACATTCATCCAAAGGAAAATGCACACACATTAAGCAGTATATATCAGACAAAGGTTTTGGTAGAAGAATGATGACTCCAATTTAAAATCTTATTTATTTTCTCTTTATATCCACTAGTGTGTTCTCAACACTTCCGAGCAAGGTGAGCTACGATTTAGATGTGGGCTTTGTTCTTATGATGTTTTTTTCAGTGGTGGCAATTCCTAGTGTTTCCCAGCACCTCGGTGACAAATGGAGAACAGTGTCAGCCTTCAGGACTCTGGTCCCTACTCCTAACAACTGAAGTCTGTTGGCATCATTCAGGATATTGTACAGCTTGACAAAACAGTGTCTTCAAATGCATGAGGAGTCTCACCTGGAAAGAGGATCCTAGGAGGTCCTGTCTTTAGTCAGTCCAAAGTTCTCCCTAAAGTGAAAGAGACAGCTTGCAAGACCAGATGATCTCGTCCATTTTCCTTAGCAGTCAGTCCACAGTCATTCCCCTCTGCTTGTAGGGTTTTCCCCCCCAATTGTTCTTCCATCTGCTACACACAGCAGGGATCATGGAAGCCGGAGCCCAGCAGGAGAGCACAGCATGGAGGTAGAGGTTAGGCAGGGAAGGGAAAAAAATAATGGCAGAATGAAGAATAATGAGGAGGGCTACATGTCAGGGAAGAAGAAGAAGAAGCAGAGGCTGTAGGAAAGTGGCAAGGGAAAGTCCCGGTGTTTGCAGGAAGCCTGTGAAGTTCCATCTGTCTGTACATGGACATGCTGAAAAGGAGGCTGAAATGGCATCTCCTCCACACCGTGACTGCTACAGATTTCAGTCATGAATTGGTGAGGTCCCTGCATCAAGTAATTTTTTGTTCCATCTTGGCCCTCGTTCGTTGGGTTTGTTTTGAATAACTGACATGTGACAGACTCATCACATGCCAAACCTCTCCATGAAGAGCCGAATGAGTGTTTGTCTGGGTTTTTTTTAATCTATATGCCATATCTGTTACACACTGTGTGCCAAAAAAATATTTAGTATTGCACAACAGGATGCGTGTTTTGGAATTAGAGGGAGTGAAAGAGGTCAACTGTACTTAACAATGACAGGTTGCAGTGGATATAATCCAGTCCTTTGCACTCAAGAGTTTGTGCTTTTGAAAGGCAGCTGCACTCAGCACTGTGAAATTTCAAAAAAAGACAAATTTCCTCAGCCCAAGACAGGTTGTTGATGTCAGCTTACTGAACTTGGGAATGTGAATACACGTTCAAACAGCATTGCATGAAGCAATGCAGCTCCTTGGATGAGAAGGCATGGTGGAGGAGAAAGCAGGATGGAAATTGTTTGTAGTCTCCCCTCAATAAGCTTTTTTTAACCCTGGTCCTTGCCGTGAGTCTGGGGTTGGGAACACTGCACCCACCAGCTGGGAAACCCCCACCCCGGTGGCCACAGCCAAGGGACCTCTGGCCTTTTGCTCCGTAATTTCTGCTGAAACCATTAGTTTCATCTCTTGTATCTGTCCTCTTTGCCTCAGTAGCCCAGTAACTGTATCCCATTCTGTGCATCTTATGCCACAAGTTGGAATTTGTCTCCTGCCAGTTGGTGCTGTTTCAGTTGTTCACCTGGCAATGTCTAAAAGCTCCCTTTGCCCTTGTGACCTGCTCCATTAAACAGTTGTCCCTGGACAGTAAGGGCAGGCTTTAATGACATTTGGATGCTTTCTGCTCTGAGTAGCAGGTAAGACATCAATATATCTGACAGATGATCAGGAGGGGTAGGAGGGATCTGTATGTGCTGGATCTTATTAACATGAAGTAAAGAACTGAGCTCTCCTGCCTGTTTACCATCAGGTTTAAAAGGTCAGGCTAGGGATGACGTCTGTGAAGGGGTTCAGACACTTGAGGAAATTGTCACCAAATTGTAAGCATTGTTTTCCAGTACCCATTGTTTAATTTGCAGAGCAGGTATCAGTGTATTCCTTCCTTTTGCTGGGTGCTTTGCTGACCTCTCTCCTCCCTCTGCATGTTGCACAGACACACAGGGGAGATGGGTGTGTGAGTGCATGGCTCATTAGGGTGATATTGGGAGACTGTCTCCACCACAGGTATTTTTCTGACCTCAAGTAAGTTGCATAGTTTTCTTTCTCCAATCCTTCCCCTTTTAAACAGTAGTTTATGGCTGCCCAGCATATTGCAGCAATGTACCAAGATACCTGAACTGCCTTCTAGCCCCTGTGAGACAGAGGCTGAATTAATCCAAGTGACGTGTGGCATTTCTATGGCTTAGGACTTCTTGGCTAGGTCTTTGATACATGACACAACACTGAGCCATATAAATGCTCCTTGTGACCAGTGTTTTAACCTTTTTCGCTTTGGAACCCCTGAAACATTTCAGAAAAGGTCCAGACAGCTTCACAAATGTCCCAGATGTAGGGTTTGTGTCTATGAATGTCCCTTCCTCAGCCACCACCTCCTTCAGTTCACACACAGGTCAAACCCTCCTGCAGTAAGTGCATTATAACAGGCAATCTCTTTCTTTTTTGCTTTTGTTTTTTTCAATGAACAAACCATACATGATATTGAGGCTCTAAACAGCTTAGCACAGGAAGAGAGAGGAAAAAAAATACAGCAGTGGGGAGGTCTGGGTAATGTTAGTCATTTGAGGAGTCCATGGTGAGCCTGCCCAGCCACCTGCCTGGGGCTGTGTGCCCACACTTCAGCAGGGGAAGGCTGGCTCAGGGCTGTGCCCTCATAGTGCTGCCACACAGGCACAGACATGGGCACAGTGCTTGTGTGCTTCTCCCCATACAATTTAGTGTCCCCAAGACACTAAATTGGATCACTGTGTGAATCTTGAATTACACTATCCATCTTTCCTTTCTGGAAGCATGTTTTCACTGAAATGCCATGTAAAGACTTTTTCTTCTTTATATCTTCTGCTTGATCTTTGTGTTGATGGGTCTGTTGCTTCTAACTCCAGTGACACTCAGAGTTGTGCAAGTGCTTTGCAAACACGGGGGAAGATGAGTCTCTGCTTGAATGAGATTATAATCTTTGAAGGCAACAGCAAACACTGAGCATGTGGATAACTCCTGAAAGCAAGTCTGAGAAAAGCTGGCTGAAAAACAACATTATTGTTAGGAGCAAAGTCTTTAAATTCCAAACATTTAGAAACAAATTAAATTTTCTGATTTCTCTTAAGTTAGCATTTATTGTGTTTATTGTTCTTTGTGCTTTCTTGTGAAGATGTTGTCATAGTGTCTTGATGTCTTTTCCACTGATTTATCAGAGACAGATTCTAGCAGGTAAGCATTTTAGTAACTATTTTGGTAACACTATGTCAAAATATTGGAAGAAAAACAATTAAGCAGCTCAACACTTTCACAAAATAAGGAAAATATTATTGTGTTGCAAGGAATTTTGTTTTGTGAAAAAGTACCTCTTGCCGAAATAATTTACTGAGAGAAAGCCAACTGTCTTTTGTGGCTCATGTGTCTCAGAGAGCCTTCAGCCTGTGCAGTGCAGAGCCTGACCCTGAGGTATGAGGGCTGGTTTCCACACTGTGAGTTGAGTTGCTGCCAGGCAGCTGCTTGTACATTGCTCGGTGTTAATGAGGCAAGTCCACCCCAACCCAAGGCAGAGAGACCTTTCCTATTATACCCAAATCCTGGCTTTTTTTTCCCTGCTGTGTAGTGTGTGACATAGAGCACAAGTTTATTCATGTGCATCGCTTTATTTCCAGCAGGGAATTTACAAAGCAACCATATACTTCCTCCCTGGGATTTAAGGCTCTGCCCAGCAAATTAAAACAGGTTTGGAAACTGGTCATTGGCCTGGAGGCTGGGGAGCAGCCCAGGCACTTTACACAGCATTTGACCTGCGTCTCCTCAGCACCTCATCTCGGGTCTCTGTGCCATCATTATTATACTCTGGAAAGTTGGGGTATTTTCAGTTTAAAGTGCCTGAAAAAGATGTGACAATTCTATCAGCTACATTCTTTTCCTGTGGTAGGAGGGTGGTGGTTAGTTTGCAACACCTGCAGTGTAGTGTGCTGGCATGTGGAGGCATTCATGGGTGCAAATCCCAGCTTAAGCTGGAGGACAGAGCAGAGGGAGACAGCCTGATGCAATCCCACCCATCCTGTCTTCTGGGAACTGGGCCTCACATGTGGCCTCTCCCAAACCTTGTTCAAGCAGGATTTGGGAAAATTTTATCTGGCATATACCAAAACCCCACCTGGAAGCATGCTAACCATTCACCATTCACATCCAAACACTGGGTAATTGGAGAGCCACTGCTCAAACCTGCCTCCTGGCCTCGTGAGCTGTTGGTGCGGATCCTGAAATGCCTGTGTTGAGGAACAGGATGGGACTGCTCTCGGCGCCTGTTGGCATTGGTAAGGAAACTCAAAATGTCTTTCAATTCTTATTCATCTAATTCTTTTTTAATTTCATTTTATTTTGTTGATCTGTTGTTATCCATTGACTCTGATGTTTGTCTTTGAGAATTACCAATTGTCTTCATTCTGAGCCTTCCAGAGTGCTCAATTCTTAGCAAGCACCATTAGTCCCCAGGTGGCCTTTCCTCTTTGCTACTCTCTTATCTTTAAGAAGATCATCAGTTGGCTAATGATTTTAATTTTTTATTCCTCTCTACACATTTTTTTCTGCTACTCTTTGACACTAGGATAGTGCTGCAGGGTAAACTTGCTACCCTGACTTTGTACCACATTGGAAATGGAGACTAGGAACAGTACCTTCCTGATAGAGAAAGTGGACCTGTCTCTAACGAGCCCTTGGCAATAGCCTTTCATTCCTTTTACCTGTCCCACTGGAAGCAGGGTGCTCTTTCTATGGGGCATTTTCCTTGAGTACGCCAGCCCCATGCATGGTCTAGTGCTGCTATACCTTGTTGTAGCTGTGATGGATTTACATTAGCTGATGCTCTGCCCCATTGCCCAGGACAGAAGATAACCAGACAGTGTTTCTCATGCACCATTTAGGTGATTTAAACTTTTAGAAGTTTATATTCTTTTGATGAATTCCTCATCTGCATTCCAAAAAAGAGCCTCATTAGCTTAGGACAGAAGCATTATTTACCTACCATTTATTTCTCAATATTTTGCTCTCCCCCAAGAGCACACTAATGCTTCCCACAGCATGAGCTGCCACCAGCGCTGCCCTGGTGAGTTGACAAATCTCAGCGACCCTGCTTCAAAGGGGATGGGGGCTTTGGAGGGTAAATGAGGGCTGTCTTAGAGGATAAAGTGGCATTTGGTGGCACTTAGCCATAATGCAACAGAGCAAAGGAGGCTTTAAAAAAAAAAAAACAGATTGAATAAATGAGACATTATTTAAAAAATCCTTAGCCAACACACTTGTTATTATGAAACCTAAGATCAGTGTAATCCTTAAAAGGTTTTTAATTTCTGTTTAGAAGCACCTGCCCCCTCATGGCACTGAAAGGTAATCTTCCCTTGAAGACAGATTTCCAATTCCAGTCAGTGACAGTCTAACGCTGTATCTACATCTAGTGGATTTCTCACAACATTGCCACTGGCTTCAGCGTGGGTGCTGGCAGTGTGCAGCTTTGCCCAGGAGAGTGAGGTGCCCTGGCTGTGCCTGTCAGGGAATGCCCTGGCCACACCAGCCTTTTTCCAGCCCATCAGTCAGCAACCAAGTCTGATAAATCTGCAGCTATTCACATGTAAATACTCTAACTCAAATAAATAGGTGTGGGCGTCTCTGTGCAGAACAGCACCCAAGGAGTTCACCTGAGCCTATGCAGTTATGCTGGTGACTTCTGGTTTTCTTACGTATTATCAGTATTGATACAGTTATTAGTTCAGTATCACCTCTGTGGTGCAGTTAATATTCTCAGTGCCTTTATATGCGCACAGCAGAAAAGAGGAGGACAGGAGGAGACAAAGGCAGTGCAGCTCAGTGTAATTCTTCTATTTTTTTTTTTCAGACAACATTGCCATTAAACACCATTAGAAGATCTGTGTCCCACTCCTCATCTCTACCCTACCTTTAAGTACATCACTCTGGACATTTCTTGTTCCCCTTCTCACCTCTGTTTTCCACCCTACCCCAGTGTAGCTTAACTACTTATTCCTTGGCTCTTTGGGGCTGGTGCATCACAATGTATAGCTGGAGGACTTCAAACATGGATGGATAATTGTTTCTCAAGGTAAATTGTTGTTTGGATATTGTTCCTTGAGGTGAATGCACTACACAGCCACTACACGGAGTAGGTGCTGCTCTGAGTGTACCACAGGCCTGTGGGAGGGGGCACAAACCCCTTGTGCCAGCAAAGGCTGGCTCCATCACTGCAGTGCAATGACTTTCTTCTCCTGTATCCCCCTCCTTGCTGTCTGTGCTCTCTGCTTGACCCTCCTGCTTTCCATGTCAACCAGATGCATGTGACTGGCTTCACTCCATCTCTCTCCGTGGTTCAGGAGAGGACCCTCTTCCTTGCCCCCCACCACTGCTGGGTAGGTATGGTGCTGCAGCCCTGGAGCAGCTTATCTCCCAAACACCAGCACCAGCACTGCCATTCCATAACCAGGGATGAGCTGCAGGTCCTGCAGCACTCTAACTGCCCTATCCAAGATGTTCATCAGCATGGCCCAACTGCTTGCCAGAGCTGCAGTAGATGTCTTTGACTGTTTGGATGGTGGCACAAGCTCTGCAGGGTGTGAGGAAGACTCTCTTTCTTGAGGGTCCTTCAGCAGTCAGGGCAGGCTTTGCTAGAAGCGAAGCTGAAGGAAGAGATCCCAGGCCGACAGCAAGACACAATCACCTGGCTGAGCAATTTTTGTATCATTGTCAAATCCGCACGTTCGAACAGCAGGAGACAGACCCTCAAAGTCATGAGGCTGCACAACCCTGGGATTTTTTTAAAAGCCCTTAGTGTCTTTCTTTTTAGTTGCTGTGCATGTTCAGAAGAGGTTTTCAAGGTTTTTACTGCAGCCACCAGCCAAGACTTGGCTGTTTAATTCAGATAGCATTTAAACTGCACTTGCTTAATGAGGTAATTCTCCTCCGAAGTCAAAAGCCAAGCTCCCTGTATAGGTAATCAAGAAAGGGGCTGGAGCTTCTGAATGCCACTACAGTTGGTCCCATAAAAAATATTACCCCTCTCCAAAATCTTCCTTTTCTTCATGTGAGGTACAAAAGAAAGACAGACAAGAACTCCCAGTGGGGATCTAAGTACCTCCTTCTCTGCACTGACTATATGGAAAATCCAGGTGCTGCCTCTAGAGGAAATAGGGGGTTTTTTTAATGTTCATCTGCTGGGATTAGGCTAGTAAGGAAATACTTGAAGATTCAGCATAAATCTGCAGAGTAAAATAAACTAGTAGATTCAGCACCTGCAGATGATTGCTAAAGAATCTAATATTAAAGATAACCAGAAAATTTAAATTGCATTCTATGTTTATTTATAATTTAAGTGTCAAAATTATGGGAAGCACAGTGTACAAGACACCTAAATATGATATAAAATTAAGAACTAAATCTGAATAATAAAGTTAAAAAATGTAAAAATCTTGTATTTGAAATGAGAGAGGAAATCTGTTTCTTAGGCCTTCTTTACTTGAGAATAAATTCTCTAAATTAACTGGGACCCACAAAACTTTCTCCTTGGACACAAGGTCATTTTACAATAGAAAATTGTTTTATTAAAAAAGAAGACTAAGTGTAATTGGTACCAATAAATAAAAAATCCTACAGCCATTATGAAGCACAAACAGAAGAGACTCATTAAATACAAAATAGCTTCAATAAAAGGAACGCTGAAGCAACTGCACTAATCTCCACCAAAGTCTCCTTTTTCGCCTCACAATTCCTGCAAGATAGATGTGGAGAGGATGCATTCAGACAACAGGGAAAATTATTAAGATGGTCCTTAACCAAATCCAAGGAGAACTATCATCTAGGTCATTCACTATGGACAAAATAATGTGTTTTTCATAAGCCCATTTGAGTGTAAAGAATTGTGCAAGTTCTCTAAAAGAGGAGTCCCTTACCAGTTCATCCTCTAAGAGATCAAAAGAACCCTCAGCAACCAATGAAACAAGTAAGCAACTATTCAAAACAAACATGAGTCAGCCTCAAATACTGATCATAGGGGGAAAAAATATCAGGTGTTGTTTTTCATATGCTCCTCCCCCTTTCCCTACCCACCCCTGCTCCAAACACGTGTTTGGCTGTAAATCTGTAACTGTATGCTTTTTTTCATATATCATGTTAGTCTGGAGTTGAAAGAGTTTTGAGGAAGTTCTTTGTCAATCAGTGTTATTAATGACACAGTTGTAAATCTCACTGTCATAGTATTGACTGAGTAAATAAGTACTTTGTGACCCAAAGGAATATTTTCCCAGTGAGGAGACTGTTTTGAAAAAAATTGCCTAATCTTTGTTCCGTTATACCTCAAAGTCATGCATGCAACTGGGCACTCATTCAAAGATGAACTCAGACTGTCTGTATCTCACAGGATCAGTAATGTACAGGTTTTCTAGATGTATCACTTAGCCTGATGTCCAACAAATTGTTCAAAATTGATATATTTGTTGATTGGAGTGGAAATAAAAGAAAGATTTGTATTTTTCCTATAATCCCTCTCTTCATAAATTTTATTTTGCATATCTGTGTTTCCAAGTAACTCTAGGGCTTGCCTGGAAACAGACCAGGGTCAGCCATTAATTTCCCCTTTTTAAATCAGTATTATCAGTAACCTGCCTCAGTTTCCATTTCTGTAGAGTCAACCTCCGCACCACTGCTGGTGTGGCGATTTGCTCATTGAAAGCCAGCTACAAACCATGCGTATGTGAGTGGTATCCCTGCCCCTGTCTAGACAGTAGCTGTGAGGGATGGGCAGAGGCAGCAGGAGGAATTTGTACTGGCAGCCATGTCCAGAGTACGACAGCTTCTCCCCTCAAGTCTCAGAGCCAGGCTGTCCCTTGGCACAGTCAGGTCAAGATCCAGCAGATAGAAGCCTTTGCTCTCTGCCCCTGGTGAGATCATTCCCCTTTCCCTGCTGCTGTGGTCCTTCGCAGTTGTCTTTCTCACCCCCTTGAAGCCCAGGTTTCTGCTCTGTGCTCAGTGTGGTGCCTGCACCTCGGAACATCCGCACGCTTGTGCTGTCACCAAGGGCTGGGGCTGCGTGTGGAGCTGCATTGACAGCTCAGAGACACCACTGTGCTGACACTGGCTGGGCCCTCTGATAAGCTTTTTGGTGGAATCCAGGGCATTAGCTTAAAGCTGTGGAGTCCTAAACAGTTCCTGATCTAGTCCTTGACTGGGCTGAGAGCAGCGGAGCTGTTCAACCTGTGGTTTGTCAGCACAGAGCAGAGGAAAGCGCTCCCTGGGGTGATGCCTGCAAGGAGTCCTCAGCTGAGTGGCTATCCCCTGCTCCCATGCGTCACCTCTTCCTCACCAACAAGCCCCACAGGCTGGAACGCTCCGGGCATCTTTGCATCCCTGTGCCATCATGGCTGCTCAAGGGGGTGAGCAGAGTGCACCCACCCACCATTGCTGCTGGAGGCACCAGGCCTGCACCAGGTAATGGAGGTGTCCAGGGTGACCTTGTGTTGAGATCAGCTGAATAAATAAAGCCATCTTACCTTTTTTACAGAATCACACAACATATTGAGATGCAAAGGTATCACTTCAGATCATTTGGTCTAATCCTTGCAGTACTCAAAGTCAGATCCACCTTTGATATTAGACCACGTCACTCAGGGCCACATGTAGTCAAGTTTTGGGTATTTCCAAGGATGGAGATCCTACTAGAGATTTCAAAAGGCTTTATGGATTTTATGCCTGATGAGAAATCATCCACAAGTTAATTTTTGCCCTTGGATCTCACATAAGCAACTCTGAGCTCTTCTTTGGTAATTTCTTGCAGTAGGCATGGAAGCATGCTCTCCCTGGAAGCCAGCTGGACCCACAAGATACAGGTCTGCTCAACTCTGTTTCTCAGCTAGGCTGCCTCTTTTTCCCTCTCCTCCCCTTAGCTCTGCCTTATTTTAGTGAACTTCAGCAGGAAGCTGTCCAGTAACAGAAGTTACTTCTCTCTGGTTTTGGAAAGTACCTGGTACAGTTGAAGTGCCACCAGAAGCATGATGAATACCAGCTGTACCGCTGAGAAAAGGTTGTTCTACCCATGGATCTTACACAAGCAACACCATGACCCTGCTATTGCCTTAACAATGACAGATATATTACTGAGGGCCTGATTCAATAAAATCCATCTGAGTTATCCTGAAATCAATATTTTAGGTCTTTTGTGGCCTTGCATGGGACCAAAATGATTTTTTTTTATTGAATTGAAATGTACCATGTTCTCTGAAATGTAATTAAGGTATTATGCAATGTTAGTTGGTATTCCAAAACTTTCACAGGATGTTTTATAATGCAGTGTTTTATGTAATGAAATGACATAATAGGGAAATGATTTTGCTACTTTTTTTAATCCTACATAGGAGTAAGTGACAGATACTAACAAATCAATTGAATTTATTACAAGAAAAGCCTAATCTCTTTTGTATAAATGTACTATCTGTGTAATTTATTTATTTGTTCTTCATATTAATTATTATTTAATCTTCATATTAATTATTATTTAATCATATTAAAGATAGACTGTATCCTAGGTAAGCTTTCTGTGTGTGCATGATGGACTGTCATCACTTCCGAGAGAATCAAGCACATCTTTAAAACAAACTGTGGAATAAGTTTTAATACAGAAAAATATCTTATAAAATACTCTATTTTGACAAAGGGTGAAAAAAGTGTATGCTACTACTTATTTTAAAATATAAAATTATTATTCACAAAAAAAGTTATCTGGTTTTCTTAAATTAGAACTATATTAATATCAAATTCTGCTTATTTCAGTTTCCTGGTAAACTGTAAGACTGGATTGTGATGTTGACCTTGACAGAAGGCAAGATCTGAAAGCATCACGTTGTAAGAAGTCCCAGAATGGGGGGAGGAGAGGGGTACGACCTCAAAAAGACAACTTACCAACAAGATAAAGAAATGACATTGTGATTTTTAAAAAGTCTGCAGCCTTTGCCAGACAAAATCTCTGTTTTTAAATTCTTCCAGTGGAACTTTATTCAATCAGAAAAAAAAAAAATCACTGTCTTGTTTCCTAGTTACTTGGGCCATCCATAATTTTGAGATAATTAACCATAGCTTTCTTCCAGAAGAAGAAATAAGAGGAAGTTTATTACCTATCAACAACCTAGTTTCCTCCTTCTGTCTCCCACATGTTAGGCTGGCAGAGATTTCCCAATCTCAAATTCCTTAAGTGTGTTGGGTCTGTGATATACCGTTTATGAAATAAATCCAGATTTTTGGTTTTTACCAAAACAATTAGGACTTTTTTTATCAAAACAGAGACATTGCCAGAATTATTGTACTGTCTGAAGACCACCTGATCCTAAAAACCTGCTTTAAGGGCCAAGTTCACAATTCCTCATCTAACAGAAATGCAGTTGAGATCAAAAAGGGGTTTTGTGGTTTAGGGGTACATGATGGGTAGAGCCCTGGAGCAAAGTAGTAAATGTTTGTATTAACTACTTTGATAGTGTGCAAAATAAAATATTTTTTGTAAAAAGAAAATAAGCTCACAAACTCTAGCAGTTAATCAGGACTATTCTGGAGGTGTTGTATACAGTTAAAGCAGTTTCTCGACAAAGTAAACAGTGGTAACCTCAGGCATTTATTTTTATTTCACAGCTGCCTAACTCAGTAAATCTAAAAATTATAAGGCAACAAAACTCTGGGAAGACTATATTCGTATTTCAATGGACAAAAGTATCAATATTACTTTACACTGCAAAATACTATAAAAATTCAAATTATACTTTCATTGCTCAGTTCCAAAAATCCAGTAGATTGACTATTGCACTGTTTAAGATTTTCTGTGGACATCATGACTTGATTTAAACATTTTAAATTTAAACTATTCACTGTCAAAGGCAAAGCTAAAAATAAATGTTGCGTATGTTTCATCTCACAAGGGTGAGCAACTAATAGAAGAACAAAAGGTTATTGCGTAAATATAGATTTTTGGATGGAGGGAGTGGGTATAAAGGTTCAAGATTTTTTTAGTGCTTTTATGACAGACTGACACAAACATTAAGAAAGTTTGACCTACTGTGTATCCAAACCGCAACAAAAAGTGATTTATGGCTTATTTAAACTTGTGATACTGAGGTGGAAGACATTCATCTCATTCTATGGATGCTTAGAATAAATCAAAACTGATTTGTGGATAGGACATTAAACTTGTTTTGTATAAAATTGAAGTTAAAAAAATATACCTGTGCTTTCTCAGAGTACTCTCCCTAGTAAAAAAATAACCAGTAGACTGGTTAAAGAAGGTGAAGGTCTTCCTTTTCCTACATAGCAAACACGAACAGCTGCTTGGCTTGAAATGTTTCCCTAAATATGAATAATGGCTCTGGATGAAGGGGTCAAAGTATGAAATAATCATCAGCATAGCACAGCCAAACTTTTGGCAGTGAATTATCCAAGTCCCATTTAAACACATTTTCAGAAGATCTGATATTCCTTTTGTATCAACAGTGAGCAGGGTGAAGCCAAGGGGAAAGAGAGCAGAATTTAATAGAAAAATCATGAAACTGTGGTTACAAGAACTCAGCTGAGACTATAATTTACTACATTATACTTTTCTTAGATGCCGAAGAAGTATCTTATCAAAACCAAGGGAAATAGCTGAAGGCGCTTCATGCATATCACAAATACAAATTCGTAACAATCAAAATAGTAAAAAAATGAATTTTTGTATTGAAATTTGATCTGCTTTTCTCAAGGTTTCTAAAGTGAGCAGGACTTTACTGATATCAGAACTTCGCCTGTAGTTAACTCTTATCTTCATGTATTGCTGTCATTTGGTTTGGGGTTTAACACAGTAAGAACCTGGAGCAGACCCTGAAGTTATTTGTTACCAGAGATATGTGTGAAAAGCCACAGGCTTTTATGTTTATGAAAGTTCAAGCACTTCCTCAAGTCAGGTCATTAGGTCACAAATTTTGTGGAATTCACTAATCTTTGCCATTTTGCCCATCCAACAGCATTCAAGGTTTCATTTATTTTACTTTTGTATTTGTTTTTTTTTTTTTTTTTAGGACACGGTAAGACTTAAAATAGCCAAACCCAATGTTTCTATTTGGACATCCACAATTGGCACACACTTGAAGGCACAGGGTTTGGTCTTTAATTGGACTGGTTTGAAAATGATGCAAAATTAAATGTCAGCATTGGCGTTAGTTCACCAAGACCGTACTCTGAAAGTTTCCATTCTGCTTCTTTCAGAGTTCCTTTCACCTTGGAAATGGATACTGCTCAAGCAGAAAGTATTTTCTAGGAAAAAGGAGAGATTTTTCTTTAATTTTCTTCTCTTTGGGGACATGAAAATTACACTGCAGTCAATTCAGAAAAGAAATCCTAAGGCTTCTAATCTCCCTCAGTAAATGCAATCCTGCTGAATTACTACCTCTCATATAACTTCTGCGTTTCCTTAGCATGCATAGATTTACAGGTATTGTCCTCTGCCCAATTTCAGTGTTCAGTACAGCAGAGAAGGGATCTTGGTTTTAATCCAGCATAAATCCCTGATTAGTTTTATGGGGCTATCTCAGGCAGTACACAAGGGGCAACTATAACTCCAGCATGTATCAGGAGTCTGGAATGAACAGAGCCTCAGAGGGGCTCAAAGCTGTTTTGAAGACTTTGGGATTGCTTTTTCTATCATTGTAGTATTGGCAAACTCTCGGTTTTGCTTTGACTCCTGGACCAAAACATTTGATTTGTACTTGGCTTTGGGTTAATAAATATTTGGGATCTGAATCTTGAAGTAAAAGAAAAATTAAAACTTTCTACCCTGTAGGGACAAAAAGGATGGACCCTTGTCAGGAAAACAAATGGGGGTTGTTTCAGCTGACTTATTATCAAATCTCTTTATCAGATTTTACCTCTCTTTGCCTTGCTACAGCACCAGGGCTTTGCCTTTCTGCAGAGAGGCCAGTGGGTGCAAGAGGGCCCTGCCTTAGTGCCAGGGTCTTCCAAAGCACAGGAAGTGATTTGAGAGGAATGGGGGAGAAGGAGGGTTTATGAGGAGCAGTACCATGATTACAGCATCCTGGTTGTCTCTTACAGAAAAGCTGGAGGCAGAAAGTACAGAGGGAGACACTGGTCTCTAGCAAGCACAGGCTGTCTTTGATGGCTGGATAAATTTTTAGTTGTTTTCCTTTTTTTAAAAAAGCTTTTTCTACAACATCAAATGTGTATCCCATTTGGTAGTGGGGTGTGAGGAATGAGCCACTGCTCTGTGACAGCAGAGGCTGTCAAATTCTACTATAGTCAGAACAGTCTTTGCACACAAGGGGAATACTCTGGAGGGCCAAAAAATTGTGCTGAATCCAAATTTGTAATATTGAGGAAACATCCCATCTTCTTTCAGGGACAGGGAATTAATGTGTGTAAGGTGATACAACCTTTTAGCCTTTGTTTTCATGCAGCTTGAACCCAGAGTAGACCATTCAATGTGAGTGTTTCTTTATTATGACTCACTGAATTGCTTGCAAAAATATATATATATATATATAGAGAGAGAGAGAGAGAGGGAGAGAGCTCTATGAATAAGAAAGCATACTTCCATTCTCATAGCCTCTGAGGAACAGGAAATGAAATAAGAAACAAATAAGAAAAGGAAAGGTAGCCCCCACAGATATCTGCAGTCCCTGCACTGGCAAGGAGCTGATCACAGTGCTCAGATGTTGAGAGGCTTTATTGTGAGTGAGGTAAGATTGTGTCTTGCCTTGATCATCTCATGTCTGAGATGGCAATCCAAACATTCTCTGAAACAATACTTTCTGCAACAGTCTCCCAAACTGTAGATATTCTTGGTATTACCTTGCACCTAATTGAATTGAAATGCATTTTGTGGAACTTGAAATACTTGACTCTGTAGTTTCAGCTCCTATACACCAGAAATTCATTCATACTATTTACTACCTTGCCTTTTTTTTTTTTTTCCCTTGAAATTTGAAAATACACTAGCAGTGGTGTTATGTCATCTCAGTCATATGAACAGCTTTAAATAAAGAACTGATGACCTCTTAGAAACTGTCTGGCTATTTGACACCTCTTCACCAACAATTAATTTTCTGAGATCTGCCACTGCAGAAAAACGCTTTTTGTTTTCATGATGTGTGTTCTGTAATGCAAACATTTTGGTTAAAGTACTATGATGCAGCAAAAAATGTGTAAAAATACTATTCTGTAGAAGAAAATTATATTGCAAAAATTAGTTGTTTTCTCTTTAACAACCTGCTGTACCAAAAAAAATATACGGTCCTTTCACTGGATTTGCCTTCTGTGAACCCATGTTGGTTGTCCTGAGTTATATTTTCAGTTTTAATTGTTTGTTGATAGAATCCAAAGTGAGAAATTTCATTATTTGACCTGCAGTGGCAATACTCCATTCTTTTTGAATACCTTCAGCTTTTCAAATTTTCTCAAATAGGGCTTCAGGGCTTCAGAGATTCCCCTGAAGATGCTGGGAGAAGAAAAGAGGATTTCCATAAGCTTCCAAAACTCAGTTGGATAAGATCCTGAAGAACCTGATTTAACTTTGAAGTTAGATTTGCTTGAGCAGAGGATGGGTCCAAATGACCTCCAGAGGTCTGCTCTAACCTATAGATTTTCCTATAAATCTATATCCTATCTAGATTTTCCTATAAATCTATCTTCCATTTTATATCCCAAATGTGGGTAAATAAATATCTCCCTGAGAGGGGGGAAAAAGGAAATAATCATATAGCTGTGTCATATTGCAAGAGTTACTCATACAGTCTTCAATCTGTAATTCATTAATTTTTGAGTGATTAACCTGGCATCTTGAGAATTTTCATGTATTTTTTGTACAAGTTGTTTCTTGACTGTTCTGAGTGCATAGTGAGAATTAATTAATACTGGTATGGAAGATTTCAGAGGGAGAAGATAATGATGCAATGCTGACACCAATAAGACCTTTCACTGTTTCATCAGTTGGTGGAGCTAAAAAGGTTTCTAAGAATCTTTTGCTCAAAATTAGTATGTAATTGAATGCCATGACACTTGACAGGGATGCAATGGACTTAGCACCTCTCCTTTGACAGAAAGGGCAAGTGTAATAAACTGAGGACAGCTTGAATAGCTGAGCCTTGCCCAGTTAGAGGAATACATATGTACACAAAATCCATCAACAAAACACAGCTTGTTGCAGAATGTCAGTGCTACAGAAATACCATCACCTTGGAGTACTGATGTAGAGAGGTGGTGAACCTGACTGAGCTCCTTAGCTACATTTTCCCTCAAGAATTAATTCAGAATTTCAATTTTATATTAAGTGCAATGAATCAGTTTCTCTGCAGCTGTATCTGAAAGAAGTACTCTGCCTTTTATTTTTAGATCATTAAAATAAATTTATTGTGATTAGTGCTTCTCATTTTCTGAACTTCCTGCTTTCTGAGTAAACGACAATTAGTTTGCTAAGAATACCCAAGTGTTAGAGAGTGAAGTTCATAAATCTCTGATGTAGAGTCGAGTTCTGCTTCCATTCATCTCACTCTACAGCCATTTCTTTATCCTGATTTCAAGACTGATTCCAGTCATGCACCTGTTTAACTCAAGCTGGAGGATCTGACACAGCATTAACCTCTGAAACACTGTTTTTTAAACAAAAAGTTACTGAGTAGGGTTTTGTACACTCTGTAGAAACTTTCCAGCCACCAGTAACTCCTGCAGTAGAAACCCCCTCTATCCACTGAAATCTTCTCCAAGGAAATATTTCAGGGGGAAAAGTTTCATTTGGTGCATATTGAAGTGCCTGGTTTTCTTTTCTAAGCTAACCTATGTATGAATTTTTAGCACAAGTCTATTTAAAGGAATCACAGAATCCCACTACTTAGTTGGAAGGAACCTAAAGGAATCATCAAAGGCCTACTCCTGGTTATTGACTGATCAGTTTAATCTTTCCTGCACTTGTTTACATGTGACCCATGAAATGATGTACCAGAGGCACTTCAAGTCACTACTGAATGGACCCTTTGGGCTCCAGAGGCTGATGTTGCACTGGTAGGCATGTGGATCCCAGCCCAAACAATGGGCTGTAAGATGCAAGTGAACTCATTGCAAGCTGGGTAATCATGCAATGAGTTGTCAAAACAAGGCTTCTGTGCTTAAAAATACGTTGAGGGCAGAAGGTTATCCTAATAGCTGTGAGTTTATCCTAATCACAGGGCCCCTCACTGCTCCCTTGACCACTTTGTCTCATTAGCCAGGGAATTATCCAAGTCATCCTGCTGTTTTCATGGCAAGATCAGCTTGCAAGACTGAACCTTTCCCTTCCACCCAGGAAGATGTCTGCATGCATATGCATTTTAATATTAGTCATCCCCTTACTTTTTAAATCTAATCAAATTCATTTTTCATTGTTTTACCTGACGAGGTTTTTAATGGCTCTTAAAAAATTATGTCTGGGTTTGCTGTCTATGTTGTCTCCAAATGTCTGTGTTAACAGTGGACAGATTGTACTAGGTAATACTACTGTTACAAGTTGTTTCTCTCTCCTCTTCACTACCAGCACAAAGACTTTACAAAATACTGTTCCTGTTTTCCCAATCTCAGCTTGAAAAATGTGTTTCTTCCTAGTTATCTTTGCTGCCAAAATGAATTCTCAGCTTGAACACCGCCAACCTCAACAGTGCAACCTCTTCCCCATTCTTCATGCCTGCTCATCTGAGTACCATCAAAGCCTTCACTCACTGCACCTCTAACACTCGTTCTGCCCTGAAATGTTGGTCTGGCTTCCAGACTCTACAGACCTCATTTCTTGTCATCTCAGGTCTTGCTCTACAGTGTTAAGCTTTCAGACATGATTGCTATTCAGAGCAGAGCTTGGATTGGGAGCCAAATTAGCACTTAGGCAGCTTCCAGATACCTAAATTGCAAGATGTGAATCACAAATCTCCTTTCCTCTCCCGTCCTTCCCCTCTACTCAAAAGCCCTTATTCCTAATGACACCCAAGATGACCCTGCAGCCTGCAGAGGACTCTTTACTCTTCTACAGTTCTGCAAGTGCCCTGAACTGTCCCATCTCTGCAGCTGCACATCTGTCTTTGGAATATCTCTCAGTGCAGATATTCTCCTATATAATTCCTTTGGCAGGCCCCACACTGAGAGATTTAGGCACCTAGACGAATACTTGGATGAAGGGGAGAGGTGATGTGTCCTCTTATTCATATCATTTGGTGGCTCACAAATTTTTCTGTCATAGCCTCACTTTCAGTCGCAGTTTATGACCTGGCTGCTTCCCTCAAAGAGGGGACCATTACTGTTCTCCAACACCTGAAACAGCTCACATCAGCACCCACCACTTCCCAAGCTGTGTCCTAACCACAGCCCTAGGTTAGGGAGACTTCTGCTAGCTCACTCCTCTCTCCTGTGTAATTTGTGCTCCTCACTGGAAAGAGAAGAAAGCATCTTCAACCCTGTTTTTTACACCATAGCCAGACAGTTAGGGAACTCCCTTTGGAGGTCAGAGATGTGGGTTTGACCCTGCTTATTTGCCCTCCACTCCTAGCAAAAAAGGGTGGGCAGAGATTGAAACTTTTATTCATTGGTCATGGTTAAAACCATTAAACTACTAAATAAATATGGGGACTGATACTTTCCAGACTCCTGAACAGTCCCCAAACTCTACATCAGTGAGAGAATCAATCCATATTCCCTTCAGGGATAAGATATCAGACCACCCAACTTGGTGTCACCTACCTACTTCCCCAAATCTACTCCTTCACCCGAATTTCAGCGTTGACAATTTCTGCTTTGTTTCAGCTGATGTGATTTAGGGAGTGGAAAGGATTAATGGCTTTTATTTCACATTAAACTGCCATTTCACAAAGGGATATGGCTGGATTCCATTTCCATTATCTAGTTTGACCATTATCTGACATTTCAGATGGAACCGATTCATTGAAATTATATTACCTCAGCACTCAGTGGTTACTCACTGCCTTCAATAGGAAATTGTTCAGCTAATCCATTGGGGCATCATTTAAAAGGGATATGTAGAGTACTCCTGCAAGTAAGGCAAGCAGCGCTGGATCAGCATGGCTAATGGCACAAAATGGGAGGCAAAGTCTGGTTGAAAAGGGTTGAAAAGTTAACAATTTATTTGAGAGGATCATCAGAAACACACTGCAGTGTTCTTGAAACTAATCCTATTGATTCCCCTTTCTTTTGATCTGTAGTATTTTCCCTATAACAGGCAAGTTGGAGGAACAAAAATGTGCTCCATGTTCAGTTCATTCTTATTACTTCATTTATCTGTATTCTACAGAGTCCCACATAGAGAAGTTAATCTTTTATTTATCTGAAGAATATTTTATATGTATTATCCCATAACAGCCTTTTCTACCACTGTAATAGTGGAAGTTCTATCAGCAGTACCATTATGCACAGATGAGTCTCATTTTTAAAAACGTAGCTGCAAAAATATGGTATCAGTTCAGACTTTATACTGCACTTAGCCATCAGAGGGATATTGTTTTTTCTTAACACTATTTTTATGAAGGTGTTTGAGAAAGGACA
Source organism: Machaerirhynchus nigripectus (assembly GCA_013397975.1). Taxonomy (NCBI): domain Eukaryota; kingdom Metazoa; phylum Chordata; class Aves; order Passeriformes; family Dicruridae; genus Machaerirhynchus; species Machaerirhynchus nigripectus. The sequence continues at coordinate 128,734 of VZRQ01001699.1, read as the reverse complement.
GAATGAAACTCTGAGGAATTACGGAAGTATTGCTTCAAAAGAGGCTCTTCTACAGGAAGATAAAAACTGAGCAGAGGCATCTATAAATACCTAAAATGGGAAAAGTAGAAATGGGCCAGAGCATCTTCATGCCTAGTCAGTGCAGAATGCTGTTGAGCTAATTCAGACATCTAAATGCACCTTGCACTTAGGACATCCTTAAAACCACATTTTAGTCCTTTTCTATTTTCAAACTCTGTAATGAAGGTGAAATCTTTACATCCTAAAAGCTTAATATTAATGGACATACCTTGCACAGGGAGTATCAAAGCTTTGAAAACCTTGCTAAAACACATGGGTTTGCATAAACATTTCTTGATCTTTTCAGATTAAGCTTTAGAGTGTTTGTGGGGGTTTTGTTGTTTGTCTATTCAAATTTAAAACAGACCTAATCTTCCTATGTTCATTATAGAAATTAAAAGTTTGATCACTGATGCTAATCACAAGACTATAAAATCAACATGTAGTCTGGGTGAGATTTTTGACAATGTCATCTCGTTGGTATTAGTAATATTAGGTTGATAACACAATTTGAAATCCTTTGTACAATCTCTCACTTATCTTCTGTGGGCCATTTTGAATCAGATCAAGTGAGAAATGTTGCCATAGGCTGACCAAAACTATTAGCGCTGAAAAAAATGGTCCATGGTATGCAGGGGCATCATAATGGTTCCCTTTTGGCCTTAAAATCTAAAGAAAAGTATAGTCAAAGCATGTTCAGGGAAACATATGTAGTAAAACTTTGTATTGATCTGCAGTGAGAAGTAAGGAGAAGACTAAACCTTTAATTTTTCAAAATTGGAAATTGGTGAATTATGCCAATAACTCACCAATTGAATTTAATGAAGTTAATAACTCTTCATCTGAAAGTGGATCTCAGAAGAAAAATCAAGTTTTATAAGGAATGATTAGAGAATTGTGTGATTATTACCACTAAATCTGCATATTTATGAAGCAGAATAGTTTACTTGTTATAGGTTAGAAAAATAAAGTACTAAAAATACTAAAATAAAGGCTCTTATTGAAAATGGAAAAGCTGCTCCTGGTTTCATTGAAACTGCTGTGAGATAACATGTCTCAAGGCGTGTGCACTGTAGCTGCTGCAACTGCCACGGCACTGAAGAGTAAATGTTCTCCAAAGCAATGTTTAGCTACCAGGGGAGGCACTGAGGAGAATTCAGACCTCCCTGAAGGTCAGCTGCACTGAAGTGGAGGGTGCCAGTGGTGAGGGCTGCAGCTCACTGGTACTGACTGCACCTGGAGCGGCTGCTGCTGGCCAGGGGCTGTGGGGCTTTAATTTTCAGCACAAAGTGATCTTAACTATCTTCCAAGCAGTTACCGGTCTCACTTTCAGTGGCAGGGAGAAGTTCTGCAGTGGGACACTCTTTGGGGAGCAAAAGGTGAGAAACTCTGGCCGGCAGGACAAACCAGGGCAGGTGGGAGGAGGGTGCTGTGTTGCAGGGCACTGTGGGTATTAGCCACTGCCATCTCCCCCCTCCCCCCCATATTTGGTTTCTCGCACAGAGGTTCTGTGTCCCTCGATGCTGGAATCCAAGGCGTGCCTCTGGCAGCCCTGGTAGGTCAGGGAGCCCCAGAGCTCCAGCGAGGGGGTCCCAGACCCTGGCTAGAAGCCAAGAATGAAGGTGTTTTTGATTTTAGTCCATGGGAAAAATTACCAACACTGCGAGAAACATTGCAAAACACGAGAGTTTAAAATAAGTAGTGGTTTAGTATGTTACAAGGTAAAAGAGTAGATTTTAGGGCTTTTAGAATAAAGATAAAAGACTTAAGATGGAGGATTTTGGGCGTTGCCCTGCCTTTCTTCTTCTTCTCCTTCTCCTCCATCTTCTCTGGTGGTGGTGGCACTAAATGATTGGTAGAATGAAAAAGAGGTAGGAATTACGTGTCTAGAATAGGTGCAAATTAATTGGTATATAATAGTAAATAATAAATATGTTATGAAGAATGGTTGGATCATGGAAAGGGTACAAAAGGGACGGGACAGCCCAGGACTGGGCAGTTCCCGCTCGGACACGGCTGGCATCAGACTCACGGCCGGAGCTGAGAGCCAGCTAGAGATAAGAAGAAATAAACAACCTAAAACAACACCTGCAGGCGTTTTCTCATCTGTTCGGGCTCGAAGGTAAAGCTTCACAGAGGCGAGAGAGATAAAGAACCTGGACTTGTGCAGAGTCCAAAACTCCCACACCTCAATCGCTCGTTGGCCCACGGTATTTGTCCCCTCCCTCGCGGTCCCAAATTGGCTCTGTACCCTTTGCCCGCCAAAGTTCAAAACGCTGAGGGTCCCCCGGCGAACTTGGTGCCTACCTTCATTCAGTAAACTTCTCCTGTTCTGTTACGAAGAAGTTCCTTGGCCTCGTTTCTACCTCCTCCACACGATCGGTGGGTTAGGCAAACCCGTGGGAACGTCGCCAACCCTCCCGCGCCCCGCGAGCAGCCTCCGTCATCCTCTCCCGTGCGGGCGGGTGCCCAGCGCTTGTGGTCAGACAGCTAGCCGGACAGACAGCGCTGTGGCAGGCCTGGCAAGGACACATGTGAGCAGGGCCATGGTTTAAGGGAATTCAGGTGTTGGTTGTTGGGCTAGGAGCTTGGGATTTGGCATGAAGTTCGAGGTTTCTAGCACAGTAGTGGAGGGAGCAAGGATAAGAGGTTTTAAGGGGTCACTATGAGACAAGGTACTCCTAACAAAGAATACTAAAGTAAGCAAAGCTATAAACCACTGAAGCATTTCTCTCCCTTGCCTCCAGCCCCCATCCTCTTTTTTTTTGGTGTCTGGCATATAGAAGTCGCATTTTTGAAGGCTTAAATACACTTTGCATAAGGGATGAATTGATCCTCAGCTTTCGAAATATTTTGATGATATTCCTCTTAATTGGCTCTTGGACGTACTAAGTTCTTACTGACCTAGAAGAAAGATCAGGTTTTGGACTAAGGATAAGAAGAAATGCTTTTTGCAACTGTCAGGGGTAGTCTCTGAAAATCAGCGAATTTTGTACTGTTCAACATGTTCAGAATCAGCCTGGAATAACAGCATTGTTAGTAAGGTGAAGCTTTGCAGTGGATAAGAAATTATTCAGTGTGTTCAAAATTAAAACTGAATGCAGAATGCTGCTGAAGGAGATCACAATATTAAATGACAAAATCACAGATGAAATTCAATGTCATTAAATGCAAAGGAGTTCACATGGGAAAAAGTATTCACGACTGTACATGCATAGTGGTGGATGCTAAATGAGCTGCTGCTGCTCAGAAAAAGAAGTTTTGGAGCTGTTGTGGCTTGTTATACTGAGACATCAGCCCAGTCCTTAGCTTTGGTTGCAAAGACACAATGTTTATTTGGCACTATAGAAAAGAATGAAACAGAGAATTTAATCATGTCACTCAACTTGGCATTCTTTATGCATTTCTTGTCATGCCTTCTCAGGAAGAATATGGCAGAACTAGGCTCATCTACCTCCTAGATGACCTTCACCATTCATTTGTTCTGAACATAATAAATGTTTGAATATTTGGGAGGCTGTTGCTTCCTTTGTGCAGAAGGAAATTACCTCCTCCATCCCTGCCTCTGTTGGAGAAGAGGAAGCCACCCCACTTTGCCTCTTAGCTGCAAGGCTTAGGCATGTTAATGTTAAGGCAAACTCACAGTCTGAAGCAGGTAAAGCTAGAGGTGAAAAGCACGGTTATTTTAGATGTGCTGGTTAGGTAAAGCTGCAATGACCTTGAGGTTAGTTCTTCCACAACCTGTTTTTTGCCCTGGTTAAAGGTGGTACATGTTACACTCCCTTTTCTACCTTTGGGGTCATCATAGGTTTAGCAATGAGATAGTTTAATCATCAAGCATGAATCTCTTTTTCTGAGGCTGGCAGATGACTTGAAGCTGGCCACCATAATAACAGCATCTGAATTCCTTTTAAGTCATTACAGAGCTATGCAGCTCTGGGTCTTGGTAGCCACAGTGCTATCACAGAAGAAGGATCTCTTCTCTTCACACCACCCCAGACCCAGGACATTCCTCCCTTCTCTGAATGAAAGATAGGCAGCACCTCCCCATGAAACTCATCAAAAGCAAGGAGCAGGACAGTTTCTGATGGATCCAGGAGTTGTCTTAAAGAAAATAATTGACATAAGAACATCTGCAATGGAAGCAATCCACATGAAAGGGACAGTATGTATTTATATCTTTCAGCCTTAATTTTAGTTTTAGTAGTCACCTATCAAATGTGATTCCTCTTCAAGTAAATTCCTGCCTATGTGGAAAAGTATGAATAAAACCCACAAAATATTTTTAGGAACTTTAAAAAGTAAAACCAGAAAGTGTGAAATATCTGTAAAGTTCAGAATTTTAATGTCAGCATGAACTGTGCAGGCAGAACCAGACAGTCTAAACCGAAAAATTTAGACAGACATGTTCATAGCTGGCTAACTCAAACCCAGACACCCATAGGAAAATGTAAAACTGTGTTCTGTGGGTGAAATAAGAGTAGAGAAAAAATTCTAAATTAACTCTTTCTGCTGTTCACTCTCAGGAAAACAAGGATGGGCTACAAATTACCCCCATAATAAATATGGCTTTTACAGGTGACTGACCATACTAAACAATTCATTTGGAAATAAGGTATGGTGACAGTTGGAATATGGTTTTAGAAGGACTGTGAAGTCAGTATCAGTCAAATCAGACATGATTTGGCAAGCCTATCTCCCTATTTGTACATACAGTTAAAGAGATAACAACTACTTTAGTTTTATCTTAGGTTTTTTGATACATGATAGCTTCCTTACACCTCAGCTATGGAAGAAATAGGATTATAGAAAAAAGCCCCAAACCAACTCAACATTTACTAAAACCCAGAAATTTTTAAGACTTGTGTCTTAGGAGAAAAAAATAGAAAGTAGGACCAAAACAGACTCTAAAAATAGCAGAAAGTAAAGAAACAAACTGCCACAATCTCCTGATTAATAAAAGTTTACTATTTAAATTGAACATGTTATTTTTGATGGATAGCTTGACTTTTGAAACTTTGGGGCTGGCAAAAGTCCAAAAAGAAAACTTCTGGACAAAAACCAAGTTCACCTGACTGACTGAGTAGTAGAAAAGTTCCACCAGACCAGAACTAACTTATATAAAACTAATTTCTTATCTTGTACTGGATACATGCATTGCATGGCAGAAAATGTATTGCACGTGTCAGGACACTGGTTAGGATAAAGCTACTGACTGAACATCAGATTTCCTCACTGCAGTTAGGCCTAAAGTAATCTAAGTATCACCGGATCATGTCTGGATTAACAGAGATCCCTCCACAGTACTAAAATACAACACAGTACTAAACCTACTGCCTGCAGTGTATAAAATCAGGTGAATGAACACAATTCATCCTTGGTTGAAATTCTCGGAGTACTATATAATTACAGCAGAGGTGATTTGGCTCACCAGGAACATTAAATTACTGTGCTCAGGGTATATTGTATGCAGCATATGCTCCCTATTTGATATGTGTTAAAGAAAATTTGCCTCCAAAGTGCCAGCTTTAAATGTGAACAAGACATTTGGAAAGCTCTTGCACTGGCCAGTGCAGGATGAACAATATCTCAAGAATTTCTGCAACAATATGTGTCTTTAACTCCTCTCTTGGCTCCAAGTTTTTACCTCTTCTCTTGTATCTACTGACCAGATATATTATGGATACTTTCCGGGTGATAGGAAAGCTCCCTTTTTACAATTTTTGGTGGGACTTCTGAATACTAAAACCGGACATGTCTTGAATAGTGTATATTCAGGGTGGGAAAAATAGTCCTTGCTGATTAGGCTTAACAAAAATGTATTTAGACCAAATGGTAACCACAAGTGTTTATCCAATAATAACATGAAAAAAGAAAAGCACGTACTCACATGCCTTGCAAAATGAAATCATGGGCTGAAATTGAGCCCCAAGGCCACAGGGTTTTCCACCTTTGTTACACTTCAAATTCAGTCGGTATTTTGTATCACACGTATATTTTAGCAGATGGAGATTAGAAGTCTATATGCCACTTTTGCTGTAACTTCAATAGTTATGAACCTTGGATGGGTTCTCTCAGAATTTGCTATATACGCAGGCAATAAAATTCTAATGTGTGAATGTAAAAACCACCTTTGTTTCCGTATTTATATATCTCCCTTATTTGAGACTGTAGAAATATCAAACAGCTAAATGGAAGATAATTTGTTCCTAGAAGCCAGTTCTGATGAGAGAGACAGGATTTAGGTTACTGTATTCCTATACCATATGTATATGGTATATGTATTCATATACCATGTATACCATATTCACTAACTAGTACTCATTTTAAGAGGATGCTCTGGAAAAATACTGCCTGTATTTTATTTCCTTCTAATCTTTTTTTTTTTTGTGTGTGTATCTTAGTTTGGTTTTCTTCTTTCCTTTTATTGTCTGAAAGGCACTCTCTTGTTCTACAGGCATGAAATGGTATGAAACAAAGACACCAGCAATTATGGGGAAGAACAAACCATTCCATTTGCTTGCAAAGCAAAAAAATACACCTCTTAAAAAAGAAGAAAGGCAAAGTTTTTAAGCTGGCATCTACTTTACATGTTACTGATCAGGAGTAAATCAGTGGGAATTGTCTGCCTGGCACATGTTAAAAAAAAAAGGTAAAAAGCAAAATAAAATTTCTAGGGCAGAGTGGATGCCATATAGCCATTCTAGCTGAAGCACAATATGGAATAAAAAGGGTTGCAGGTCCTCAGCAAGTTTTAAATTTTTTGTCATCTAATTACCTGCTGCAATCAGTCTTCCGTTACGTGAATTCAGGGTATTGCACAAAATCTGTGTGAATGTTCTAACTATAAGGTCATAGAGACTTGAGCTGTTTTCCTCTGGAGATTTTGATAGGAACTGAGCAATTCTTAGGATGCCTCACCCCATGAAATGTGCTAATGGGAAACTAAAAGGTGTTAGCAGCTCCCCAAAGCCAAATAGAAAAATTCAATCATTCTTGGCAATGCTCCAAAGTGGTCTCCTTTCAAATTAATCTGTGCCATCTTCAATCTCATTAGGAATTAGGGACTCACAGATTCTTGTCAACATTAATATCACAGAGGGAGAAGCAGCCTCTCCACAAAAAGCAAAAGATATTACTGCAATAGAAGTACTTAAGGCCAAACTCTGCAATTAGTTACTCTTTGGTAAGTTTATTACAGATTCGTGCTGATAAATGATATGTGGAAAATGGCTCATTTTGGTTAAATAACACTGGCCTGATTTTCAGGGCTGTGGAGTGATTTTCAGCTGCAGGCATTTAATACCTCTGCAAAGGAATGTCCCAGTTCTCCATAGTATCCTTTCATTTGGAGTTGTATTTTTTTTCTTGTATCATACATTTTTTCCCCCAAATTCTCTTTTCCTTTGAAGTTTGTTATATAGAAAAAATAAAGCCGCTTAATGAAATTTTTATTATGATGTTGCACTTTGTATGGTGAATTTGGGACTGAAGACAAATCTAATCTGTCACTGTAGCTGTCAGGTGTAAGGCACTAGGTTGTTGTGTCTTTGATCCCACATCATCTGCAGTCTCAAAGTGGCATAGCTGATTTTGCCTATAAAAAGACAGTTTAGATCTGAGGATTTGCAGTCCAGCATTAAATTCAGTGCCTTGTGCAGTGAAGCTGCAGCCCTGGCAGGGCCAGGTGGTGAAGATTAGGAGAGGTTACCAGTTGTAAAGGATAAGGTGTGGGGGCTTGGTTGGGCTTTGATTATTTTTTTTTAAAACAGTGGAATATATGTAACACTCTAGTTTTTTCACAGTGTTTTAAAGTGATGATTTAGTAAGGCTTTAGTAATATGTATGTCAAATTGAAAAGAAAAACAGCCACTACAGATAGAAGCAAACTGTAGTTAAGATCAATTTCCTTTCAACTGAAATATTTTCTCTTTAAATATAGAGGTGGTGTCAAGTTACTATGAGATTTGCAGTGAAATGTGAAAACAATTTAAATTTACAATTATTTGACACCATTAAATCACAGACTCATAATTACTAGACTTAAAAGGGACTGCAGGAGGCCATCTAGTCTATCCACCTCTCCTCATCAAGCCATCTCTAAACATGCAGGCTTCACGAACCTCCATATAATCAGCGCTTCACTACTGTGATGATTAGAAAAAGAAATTCCTAATGGCAAATGTAATTTTTTCTTGCTGCCTCTTCAGCACATTATAGAATCATAAACTCATAGAATGGTTTGGGTTGGAAGGAACCTTAAAGACCATCTAGCTCTCAACCTCTCTGCCATGGGCTGGGACACCTTCCACTAGACCAGGTTGCTCAAAGCCCCACCCAACCTAGCCTTGAACATGTCCAGGTATTGGGCATGCATAACTACTCTGAGCAACCTGTTTCAGTGCCTCACCACCCTCACAGTAAAACAGTTCTCTCCAATATCTAATCTAAACCTGTTCTCTTTCAGTTTGAAGCCACTCATTACACATCCTTGTGAAAAGTCCCTCTCCAGCTCTCTTGTACCCTCTCCAGTGCCCTTTGGTACTGGAATGTCTTCCCAGAGTCTTCTCTTCTCCAGGCAGAACAACTCCAGCTGTATCAGCCTGTCCACATAGGAGAGGTGCTCCAGCCCTGTGATCATCTCTGAGAACCTGCTCTGATCTTTCTCCAACAGGTCCACATTGTTCTTACATCTTCTGTGCTGAGGACCCCAGAGCTGGATGCAATGTTTCAGGTGGGGTCTCACAAGAGCAGAGCAGAGGGGCAGAATCCCCTGCTTTGACCTAGTGATGGCACTTCTTCTTTACAACAGTTTTTTGCATCTTCTTACCTCAAGTGTTCCACAGGGCAGAAGTTTCCAGACTTTTCATCATTCTCACTGCTTTTCTCTCAGCCATCTCCATGGAAGGCAAATCTCCAAGTGCAACAGTCAAAATTCTACGTGGGGCCTTAATGTACATTGGATTCTTTGGAGGTGAATCTCTTGTTCAGACGGGAGTTGGCTTCTCCTGCAATGGCAAGACATCACTGTCTCAGCCTGTGAGCTGCTGAAGCCCCTGTTCTGCTTTTTCTGGACTGCTGCACATTGCCTCATTTGTACAGCTGGTTATTTCTGCCTCAGTTGAGGACCTGAAATTTGTCTTCAGGATTTACACAAACACTTCTCAGATGGTACAGGTCCCCAAGGTTGGATGCTTAGTTCACAGGTAGCATGATTCCCAAAGCCACAGAAATTTAGAAACGGCTTTCTGAAAAATGTTCATCAGAACTGTTGGTGAAGGGCAGAAAGGAGGCAATGCCAAAATGTGTAACAACACAGACTTGTGCTTCTTCCTTTATTCAGCTGAAATGTCGAAATTCCTCCCTGAAATACTACTCTGGTCTAACAGTTGCTCCTCATCCTGGGTGGGTTTTCACACATACCACAGCACAAGGTATGTGGTATTTCACCTCACTCTGAGCATGCCTAAGTGAAGTGTTTACTATAAGGTAACATAGGAAACAACGTGCTAAAAACATGAGCAGTACTTTGGCTTGTATGGGCAACCACTGCAAGCACCCTCTGCCATCACAGCTTTTGTCAGGATAATGGGAAAGGAGACGTCACAGGAACTCCGTAAGTCAGAGGCAGAAATGACACAGGGCTTTCTGTGACCAAACAGCCAGAAAACCAGTCTGTTTCCTGTAAAGTCAAGAGGTATGATTTCCCCCATTTTGTACTCATTTACCTGATCATTTTCACTTACATTATATAGACTAAGGTAATTTTATATTGGTTTTCAAATGAAAAGTATGTCCAGTGCTGACCTGGTAGCTGTGCTCATGTGATTATACTTATCTGTAGATACTAAAAAATCATGAAGTTGCCTAAGTGAGACAAGGTTTTCTGTTCTAATAACACTCTATTAAAATAACCCTTAATTTTGTGAATTTTTTTCTTGCTTTTCTGCTTCCTTTCATTAAATAACTATACAATACTTGACTGCATATAATTTCTATCAGTATATTATGTGTGTTTTATATGCCACAACTGTTGCATGGCTCTCTATTTTTTCATTGTACTGCCTATTTAAAATATGGAATAAAATTTTTAATGTATGACGGGGAAAACTTTTGGGACAAAATACTTGAATCATTGCATCCTGAATTATGTGCCAGAGATCAACAATATAACACAGAATAAAATAACAAGGTCTGAAACTGTTCAGTGTTTCAAAATAAATACAAGTTTTTTAGAAAGTAGAAGACTGAGAAGTTCTGGGGAGGAGCAGGAAGCCTCCACCTGTGTTCAAGTGTCTGTGACTAGCTGTTGTCAGAGAACTGGATGTAACCATGCCAGACAGCTGCAAATACCTGGTGATCTTTTCACACCACTCTCCAGGAGCTGCCAACAATCACCAGCCGGTGAGTGCATCTCAGGCTTCTCACATAATCCCATTTTTAAACTGTGTACACACAAATCATTTCCAGTAATCTCCCTCATTAACATAAATGTGTGTTGGAGACTTGAGAATTTCCCTTCTCTGCTCTGGAGCCTTTCATGACTGCCCAAACTCAAAACTCAGGTCTTCGTATCTCCTGGGAATAGACAGATGCTGAAATCAGTGCAGCCCAGCCCGCACACTGCCCTGCACATTCATTCTTCCATCTTTTCCCTTCGTGATTGGAAACTCACCTTCCCTATCATTCAGGCCCAGAACACTTACTTTCTTCTACTACTTTGGATCCGTATATTCACGACGAGCTTGTCCCTGAAATCTTGTGACTGTCTGCATCTGTTAAAATAGACATTTTCTGTCCATCTAGCCAGACAAGTTTTCATTCAGGTTCCCACTATCTCTCAGTAACTGCAACATTGTCATCTCTAATGCATTAGCGACATGTTTCCACAGCCTTCCTTGCTGTGTCTTGCTTGTCACAAGACAAAAATTATAGTCTCAATTATCTGGTCTTTGTATTTTAAACACTTTCTTTCTCCTGTGATACCAGGAGATCCCACGATACCAGGACTCCCTGGAAATACCCTCAAACTTTCCCTGTTGCTCATTAGACACCTCCTGAGGGTTGCCCCAGGGACAAGTGGGTGACCTGCCAGTGTAACCAGCAGCAGACTATGGAGCTGTGATGCTGAGACCTTGAAGGCTACAAAGGTTATTGGGTGAAACTGGCATTTTGTCCTCTGTTTGTAGAGCCCTTAGAGCAGCTGGGTCCACTTTTGTGGCTGAGTTCTTAGTTCTATTACAGGTCAAAAATCACTACTTTTAATAATTACACTGTCCAAAGGTAATGATGGCACAAGAGCTGTAGAGCAGAGTCATGCTTTGTGTATACTCTTGCACTGCTGATGTTTACAGTAAATCCACACCTATGGAATGGAGTAACTTTGATTTCCTGTGGTTCACCCCATGCCTGCTTCTTCCCAGGTGTCTACTGTATTGTTTTATTTCCATTTGACACATAAATAATACAAGAAATATATTAAATTGCTCTAATTTTGTCTACCTAGACTCAAATTTGTCAGAGAAAAACTAAAAGCTTTGCTCCAGGAGTGCTAAATCAGCACAAGCAGATGTAGCAGAATTACCAGTGAGGGATAAGGAAGACAAGTTAAAAGGGAGCCAAACTTGTGCCGTTCCAGTAGACTGAACAGACCACTGAAGTAGTCACGGCAATATCAGTTCAGGTATGATTTAATGTACTCTGCAGAAAGTTCCCAGATCTCCCAACCTTGGAAATAAATCTTGAGACTCAGGTGTTTTTCTGGAAGAGAAGGAAGTGCTGTTTGACTAAGAGGAAGCCTGTAGCAGCAACAGCAAGACCTACCTGGATTTACTGGTGGAGCATGTTTCTGGTTTACAGCCTCTCTTCTGTAAGCACAAACACTACGAGATCTTCTTTGTTGTTGTTGCTTTTCTTTCCTACTTTAAATGTAGTCTGTTCTCATTTTCCATTTTAAATTGAACCTCTTTTCCACTTGGGAGGGTTTTAAATGTTTGCAAGTATTTTTCATTTTTGTAAGGAAAAAGCCACTTGATTAACACAGTCCGTGCCAAAAAAAGTCCCTGATTTTAGGGCTGCTTTGGGAGTCGAAGGAAATACTAGACATCAATGTGTAGATGATACCAGTTTTTATATAGCACAATTTATAGTATTGCAATATAAAGGCAGATGATCAAAAATATTACCTGTCACATCTACCTTTGAAAATCTTCCCCATAGGCCTTCTGTTTGGCAAAGGCAGCATCTTAGCTGAAGTTCTTGCTATGAGAGGCAGTCCCTAGATGTCTGCTTTCTTACAAGCCCTCTTTAGGTATGGGAAGGCTGCTCTAAGGTCTGCCTGGAGCCTTCCCTTCTCCAGGCTGAACAACCCCAGCTCTCCCAGCCAGTGTTCATAGGGAACACTGTGTTACACTGGTGATGGTCATCAGGCAGCCACAGCACTGAAGAGGCTGTGTGATCTCACCTGAACAGGTTTCAGAAGGTAAGAACAGACCAGCTCCCACAGTCACCACCCCAAGAAACTAAGACAAAACTCAGACTAGATTTACAACTGAACACAGCTGCTGGGCTATGGCTGGTGGTCCTGGCTGCTGCTCCATGCTGTGCTCAGCCCTAGGGACTCTTATGGGATCAAGTGCCTTTGACTTTGAGTAAAGATGGGCATGAGGTATAGGCAAGTCTCTGTGGAAAGGTAATTTAATACAAGAAAGAGAAACAGAGGGATTTTCAGCAGGACTAAAGGAACAGGAGTTTTCCCTCCAAAGGGGACACAAACCACCTGGCACATCTGATGGAGCTCAGGAGCAAACCTGGCACTGATGCCTGAGCAACTCATTATGCTCCAAGTTTCCTAATTTTCAATATGGAATTATTTCAGCACTGAAATTGAAGGAATGAATGTATAAAGATTTTTTCTTGAAAGCCATAATTTTCTAGCTAGCAGAAATACACCGTTTCTCTAGTGTGAGAAGGACTTTGCCTGGTGTAAAACGTCTTGGTTTATATTTAAACCAGCCGTGGTGTTCAGTGACATCTAGGGACTGCCTTAGAGAATTGCATTGCCTGGAAACGACATCGTCTCCATGTGTCTCCATCAAATAAGCAACTGGGAGTTTGAACCCTAAACCATTGTTTCCAGCTGCAGTGGGCATTGCTGAAGTCTGCGGACAGACATTTCTATCCTCACAGTGACTGAGAAATGCAATGTCACGACCTGTGGAAACGGATAAATGCTGAGGCACGACTTTATGTTTTCAATGAAACATTCTGAGCTACTTAAATATTGCAGGTTTTTATCTGCATATAAAGTTTGTGCTCACCTCTCCACACGGCCCCATGGCCAGGGGGAGATTCGTTTGCTCTGTACATAGTAAAGATAGGGGGCTGCAAGCAGTGTGGTTTTGGTCACATTTTAGAGTATCTAACTTATGAACTAAGTTACAGTATTATTAGTTAAGAAACAAGTTTCTTGTTGATTAATTTATCTTTTTTCCCCCCTATTCAATAACTGCAAGTGAATAAACATCAGTTACTTCTTAAGCAGCATTTCTCTTTCAACCCCACTTTTGAGAGTCAGGAAAGCTACTTTTAATTCAATTTGCTTTTCAAGTCCCTGCTGTTGGTATTTCTAGGCATCAGCCACGTGGTGAAGCAGCTGCTGACTTGGAGGAACAGGGTGCCAGCTGTGCTTGGCATCGGAGTGCAGGAGCAGCAGGGCATGGGCACTACAGGTGCTGGGGGCTGTCAGTGCCTTCCTGAAACAGGCTGCTGAGGGAGACAACAGGAACAGGGCAAAGTGTGTTCAAACTAACACAACTCTACTAAAAATTCCTCCCTTTCTTCCACCAAACCTGCTTGGGATTACAGAAATGAATGGGAAAAAACAGATACCAAAGAGGTGATACTGTTCTGCACAAAAAATACTCTGGAGATTTAGTTCTCATGACAGGATTAATTCAAACTTAGGATTACTTTGCTAAGAAGCCGGCTGGGCTGTAAAGGCAAACAAGCCCGTGCTTAGTGGACTGAACAGCAGCATGAGCCATAGTGGAGTTATGGGACTTTGCACTGTCACTGTAATTGTGTTGCCAGCACCTGCAAACCCCGGTAACTGTACCCAAGGTTGTTCCAGCTGGGAAGTCTACTAGTTAAATAGAGAGAAGGGCACAAAAGGACCTTGTAGACTAAGGTCCCAGAGCAGGCTCTATGTAAGAGCATTAGACCTCTTCTGTATATTCCCCTTCTCAATTTATTGGGGAATGTCCGAGCATTCCAGTGGTTCTCAGCTACCTCAGCTGTGGAAGTCTCCTCCAGAATATGGCTTGGATATGTTGTGGACAGCCTTTCCTCTGGTTGTCACAGGAGCTCAGCTGAGATGATGTGTAAACTGGTACCTTGATCTCCAAAAAATATGGTGGTGAACTTTCACCTACATTTCTGGTGTGGCAACCTCAAGCAGCTCTGCTGACAGCTCATTTCTCAGTAAGAGATTATGTACTGAGGAGTGGTGGAGTGTGACATGCTTACTTGTTTATTGGCTTTATTTTTAAACTCAGATATGTTTTTTGAATATTGCCTGTAACACTACGCTGCTGGGAGGGATCCCTGTGCCTTTCATTTCTTGAGGTTTTTGGATCTGTGGTTACTCTGCTGGTTGCTGGAAAGCATTTACCGCGCGTGCTTATGACAAGGAAGCCATTTGTGTTGTTACAAACATTGCTAATTAAATAACCCTGTTCTGTTTTGAATTTCGTGTTGCACGTCTTCACAGGGATACCCCTGGTTTCAGTGCATGCCAGGCAGGCCTGCTGATGCTGCCCACCCCTGGAGCGCCCAGCTGAGCAGTGCTTACACCGCGGGTCCATGCCTTGTTGTCCTGCTGCTCCACGGACAGTCTTGCTGAGAGAGTGGCTGTCACACCAGCCCATGCTCCACACAGACGTGGCTCCTGCACCGTCCTGAGCCTTTTTCCTGGTTGACCTTGAATGGGGGTGGAAAGGGCGTGAGGCTGCAGACACTAGTCCATGTGCCCTTGTCCTGCTGGTTGGTGGTCACTTGAGGTTCCAGCTCTTCACCTTTCTGCCATCTGTTTCATATAGGCTTTTCTCATGTTAATTGCTAACCTACTTATTTGCTTATGAATAGGATAAATTATGTTTTTCCCTGGAGAAATCAAATGCTCTCAATCTATGGTTCCTTCAGAGAGAAACTTGTGCCCAGGCTCAACAGAAATAATTGCCTTTGCCCCAGCATAATGACAAAGAGATAAGCAATCTCTGTGACCCAGCAGTTTAGTGAATCCATCTTCCCTTCCTAACAGCTGGATTAGAGGCTCTGTGCTCCCAGGCTCTACAATAGTTTCCATCTCTCAGAGAATACAAATAATTGCTAAGAACAAACCATGCTATCGCAGTTGTCGTATATTTCTTGGTTGAGTTATCAGCAATAACTTATCTATTATCCAGGGTTTATTGTTTTGGCACCTTTGGGAGACATACATGAAGCACAATGAATATAAATCACATTGCATTTTGACAGTATCTTAAGATTTATGGAGAAACGAAAGAGAAAACAGAACTATTTTGTATGTGGAAAAGATGGGAAAATTATTGATTCAAGACGCGGATGGAATGGTCTCAGTCTAGTAAGACAATGGGAGATAAGTTTACCTTCAGATCCCTGGAATAATGACAGTGCCCTGAAAATAGTAAAGGATTTTTAAGCAGCTTCAATGAAGTCAGTGGGGGTCAGGGACAGAAGCATTTTTTATTTCCAAATAAAAATGTCATGGTAGACTGACAGAGTAGTCTACCCTTGGTAGTCATGGGTAGACTGACAAAGAATGCTTTTGAAAATCCTGCCAATAATTTGTACTGTTTATAACAAGTTAACAGTCACAAGAATGTCTTTTCTATTTGATTTTAGAGGAAAAATGTTTGCCACCATAACAGCAGGAACAGATAAAATACAGAGAAGCCCTATTACAACCACAGATCTCTGTTCAACCCAGAGAACCTGCAGCTGTAACACCACTGACATTTTCCGTGAAAAATGCTTGATTTCTAGTCTCTCTTGTACAGATTCTTTATTTCCTCCTAGGTTCTGTAATATGCTTCTAACCATTAAGGTGATTCTCAGAGCATGGAAGTGAGTGGCCTAACTTGTTATCAACTTTATTCAGCCCACCGGGGTCCTAGGCAAATCTTCCAGTTTGAAATCGGATGGAAAAAGCCTTGTGGCAGAAGGTTCTACTTCTGTTGTCCCAACAGAAAAAGGACAAGCTGGCTGTCAGTCCTGCCCCTGGCTGCTCTCAGAGCTCCAGACGCTGGTCTCAGGAGAACCATCTCTGATGGCAGTACAAATCTGCACCCTCAGAAGACACATCTTATTCCTACATTGTTGCCCCAGTAAGATGTCACCTAGAATACCAGGCTGATGCATTTTGATGAATCAAAATTTGATTCCACTGAAAAAATGCCACTGTGATAAAACCTAGTTTGAAACAAATTAAATTGTTTTGAGTTGGATTAATGCCTGGTTTGATCAAAAGTGCTCTTTAAAAAAAAAAGAAAATATTCCCATCTCAAAATTGGTAATTTTATTAGGACAGCCAGAAACTTTCATTAACCTGTATTTTAGAGGTCAACACTAAACCAAGTTATAAATTATGCACTTAGACAAAATTCCTAATTTTTAAAATAGTGGCAAAATAGTCAGAGTTCAACGTAAAAAGCAAAATTAAGAGAGATTGATCAGGAAATTACTAGAAAAACAAAATCAGTAGAAACAAATGTCTTAAAGAGGTGATTATCATAGAAAAACATAGTCCCAAAGAAAGAAATACTGATAAAGTTTTACACATATACACTTCTGTTTTTTGTCCTCTTCAAGAATACTGATGATCAACAACAGAAAAAGTAACATTAGGGATTTCTGACTGAACTCACATGGAAGCACAGACAATACCAAGTACAGGACATCAAGCCCCAGGATAACAACTTGCCCAAAGGTTTTTGTGCTGCATGAAGCAAGTAGTTTAGAAACACAAGACAAATGTTCCTTTAAAAAGTGATGGTGAGTGATGGTTCGTTTAGTGCACTATGCAACCAGATCTTCGATCATTACTAAGGGAAGACTTCTAAAGGACAGATTTAAACACCAAATATCACTTTGCCTACTCAATGGCAGTTCTATTTATGAGATTATTCCCATTATTTTCACTATTTTATAATTTTCAGGTGTTATAGGAACTAAGATGTAGGCTTCCCTTTTCATGAAAGATGGGATCAGATAAAATTTCAAGGTCTTTTCCAGCCTGGAGTCTTCTATGATTCTATTATTCTGCGAATATATATTTTTTTTTTTCCTTATATTTTAAGAGCTTCAGTTTATATGTACTGTTAAAATAATGAAATTCTTCCAAAAAGATGTAAAGATCCTGGCTGTGTGTCTGCACAGGTGAAACAAACATAGCATACGGGATAAATAACCCTTCTTTGTGTCTGAGGTAGAGGAAGCAAATGTGAAGTTAAGGAAGGTCAAGAACAGACTAAGAAAGGCTGAGAACAGAACAACTGTTCTGAGTTCAATTTAATGGTTTTAATGAATAAGACAATTTGGAAAAAAGGAGCAGAGTGGTAAAGGATTTAGAAGAGGACAGAGATCATTAGTCCTAGTGGAATAAAAAGAAAGACATTTGTGGAAGAGCTTAAAATGAAGTTCTTCTATTGTGTATAAAACAAGTGGAATTATGAATTTTAAAGTTCAGATTTTAAAGGGTAACAGGGCTCAGAGCTCAAACTTTATCAGAAAGATTCTCCCAGGATCCCTAACCTGATGCTTGTGTATGTTAGTGAGGGTGTGTTCACCTTGCTGTCTGCAGCTTGGTTAGTTTTGTCCTGATAGCACTATTCCCTACTTGATGCCAGGATGAGGCACGGTACATTTAGAAGAGGACCTAGCAGAGAACAGTCTATACTTTCTTTAGGTCTGTTGGCAAGGGACACTTACTGTGATGGCTGCAGAGTGGTGTTGACTGATTTTAGCACTTAACAGGCATCATTTTGCATCTCAAAATACAGTATATTTTCCTACAGGTTTTGTCTTTCCCTTGTCTCCAGTTTGCTAGGGATGTAACAATACACAAAAACCTGCAAAAACAAACCAAAAAAAACTTCTAATCAACCAACCAAAAAAACCAAATGAGAATAAGATATTTAGTGTTTTATCCTAAAGAGAGCAAATGCAAGTATTTTCAGATACAGCCACCAACTTACAGTCCTTCTCTCTCACACAGGCACAATGAAATGTGATTTCGCCTATGTATCGAATTTCTTTAGCTTTTGGCACAGTTACATGAAACTGTGAGAGTTTTTTGGCTTGCTTTACAGCTTGAAATGTGGGTACATGACCTTCTTCTCATAAATAACTTATATTCTTAGCAGCAGCAGAAGCCCAACAGAGAAACTTGCTCTCAGAGGCTGCCACACTGTGCTAGTGGTCACTAAAGCTCTGAAAGATGTTTCAGGTGTGTACAGTGGGGTAAAAACTGCTTCTTGCCTTGTGCTGATCTTCTAAAAATTTTTTTTGCTGTTTAGATCCATCTGATAGTCTTGTCTAGTGGAATCCATTGTGCACCATCTCTACCAAAGCCAAAAATAGATATCAGTGTCTGAAGAGTGCCTGTGTTAAATACCTCTCATGGTCAGCCCCTACATCTTAAACTGAGGCCATTAAATTTCACCCCACATTTCACCCCACACAGATGTAGCTCCAGCTTTATGTGCTGCCTTTACCTCTGCCCCTCAGAGCACAAAGAGCTCAGGCACACGTGGGAAAGTTGCACTGGCTGGCAGCTACGGACATTACACCACGTTGTCTCTGCAGCCCCCGTCCTGGAGGGTTTGCTGCAGGTGAGTGCCATCTCCAGCCATTCAATCCCTCCTTCTCTTCACACAGGTCTCCATAGTCTTAGGCCCCTTGGAGAAAAAGAAACGGATGGCAGCCTGCGGCAGGTGTTGTCAGGATCATCAGCGTCTCACTACGGCATTGAGGCATCGCAAAGAGGACACAGAAGGAACTTGGATCTATCCTTACACATTTGGCTTGTTGTCAGAGAATAAAATAACTAACGTAATTAAAAACAAACTTTGATCTAAGACAACCCCATATATTATCTTCTGTTTTTCTTTTAGAGGAAAAACCTATTTGTAACCCTTTTGTTCCACAGTTTTAGCTACAATGACTTCTTGGCCATTTGCTAAAGTCAACATAATATGTATATCCCATAGAGACTGGGCACCTGTTTAAATAACCAAATCTTTCTCTTTTTTTTTTTTTCCCCACTAAAAAGCACTAGGGAGCTCTGCAAAATTTGAGAGAAATAGAAACCAGGATATATAAGAAAATTACAGACTTTTCTTATATTTTAAATAGAAGGGTTTCTCAGAGGGTAAAAATCCCAACCAAACGTAAGTAGCATTTTTTCAGGGTGAGCTATGAACTTCTGACACAAACACTGCCCACTTGCTTGTTCATCACATCAGAAAATCTTTCTTGTGGTGCAAACACCATAATTTTTAAGAAGTTGATGCCTTTTATTTACCCATGCCTGCACTAAAGAGATTTTTCAGTCTTTTTCAGTCATTTACTTACATTAAACTGTGGTCTTGATTAATTCTCCTTAATTTTGGGGTATCAACTGAATTAAAAACCTAATGGCCTGAGATGCTGTGAGACCACTAAAACTGTCCTCTAGATGTGTTAATTTCCTTGTGAGGCCATGGAGGGGTCTTGGATGCCTCAGACACAAGCCCAAGCAAATCTGGAGGACTCTGGTTCAGTATTGAAGATATAGGGAGGAAGGGATGGGAGTTGAACGTTTTTGCTCTTCTACAATAAACTTTTCCTTTGAGGCTCCTGATTAACTCAGTCATTGATAGCAGACAGTGTTTTTCTTCTGTCGCTGATTAAAGCAATCAATGTCATGTGGCCCTGGAGGAACAACCGATATGTAAGTATTTGTTTTCCTTCGTTGCCTCTCTGAAAACTGGACTTCTAATATCTGCTGGAAAGGAACATGGAATAGGGAGAAAGGGGGGGAAATTCAATTGGATGCAGTATTCTAAAGACTTGTTATGTTCCTTGTAACTTGACTCTCTTCAGATTAAATAAAAGAGCTGGTAAGGCTACAATCTCATGTTGAATGTGGTGCATACCAGCCTGAAAACTTGTAACCTTTATTCAGGCTATGAATCAGATTGCGAAAGCTGATGTTCACATAACTAAACATTTTCCAAGACAAATGCCATCCATGGCTGCTGCCTGCCTCAGCTTGCTGTGCTGGAGGCGATATTCATAGCACTGACCCCAGGAGGGGCTTGGAGGAGAGATATTCCCCAGCAGCTGAGGAATGGCAATAAGAGAATTTCATGGCATGAAATGTAGTGTTGGAGCCTCAGGCCTCTGAAAGGAGGAAACTGTGGGGAATTTCTGTAATATTGGGTCCATTATCTCTTCCTTTGTTGCCTGCATTTCCTTCTAGTTATAAAAATTACCTGAGAATGGAATAGCAATAGAGCATTACCATAGCTTTCCTTATGGTATGGGAAGGTTTGGGTTCCCTTGCCCATAATCTCATGTTCTGGGGGCAGAGCTCCTGCGCCTCAGGAGCTGTTAGCAAAGCCTCACCAGAAATATGTGGGATTCAAGCATGTGCTACAAGATCGCAAATGCAGTCATGATGCTTTGGTGCTTCTTTGTGTCCGTTGTTCCTGCATACTCCAAAATGTTAGGATGCTCTTTGTTCACATTCCTTGTTCTTGTTGAGGGGGCAGGATGCAAGTACTTGGGGTGCAGTTGACTGCCTGAACTATGCTTTAAACAGAGGTCATTTGAGTTAGAGCTAGGTAAATAAACTGGCTGAGGCTGCTAAAATGGCCTTAAAATATTTGTTTACTTACTGCATTCCAGTGGTGTAGCTTACACACTATCACATCTACTTTTGTCAGTACAGGAAGAAAAGAAAACCATTCTTCTCTGCACTGAGAGTCTGGAAGCCAAGTATCTGTCTGGAACACTCTTGAGTGGCCGATTTATAGACATCCAGAAATACACATTTATAAAGAAGAGGCAGAAGGTCCCAACAACCAAACATAAAAGTGGGGATTGCAGCAGTTCCTTAAAAAGCAGAAACACAACACAAAATCATCTAGAAGACGTTAATAGTAAGTTTTTAATCTGTTCTCTTAGAAGCAATTGTTTTCCTTAAATAAAAAAGGGTGAGGAAGATCCACTATCTTACTAGGTATCAAGTTTACCTGTCTGAACACTATTTTCATGTTTGTGTTAGGGTTTACATATCCCTCCAAGTACAACTATTTTTCTCCCAAAAGCGCAGTCTTTTGGCAGCAATCTCACAGAATTTCATGAGATGGTGTATGTGAACATAAATTCTTCTCTTAAAATGAAGTGGCTCATCATCTTTCAATGGGAAGTTATGGTAGAAAACAGTAAGAACTGACCTATAGATAATGACATTACTGACTACAAGATGGCAGACAGTCTTAAATAGTCCACCACAGTTCAGCCAGAGGGGTCAGATGATCCCAGAACACTGAGAGAACTGGCACACAGAGGTAGAAGTCTGGTAGAAACCATTATAAATACACCCATCACATTGACTGTGGTAGCTTTTGACTAGAGAATAATAAACTTCCGAGCTATATTTAATGAAAGGAAAACATAAGGCAGGCATCTACTGCGCCATTTGTCAGTATTCATGATTTCTGAACAATTTTGAAGAAAAACATAAGTAGAGATGTGGAACCAATGCAACAATACTTACCAAATATGGATTCTGCAAGGCTTATCTGGCAACTTTTGTGCTAAGCTATTCCTGGGTAAGGGGGATGAACCAGAGCCAAACCATCCGGACTTGTCGAAAACACGCCTTTGGTTGTGTCCTACATGAGAACTGAACTGAGATGGAGAAGATGGGGAAAATGGAAAGCAATCATCAGGAAATACTTCATCAGGAAAATATGAGGTGTTGCTTTGAGCACGTATCTATGGAGGTGAAAAGTGCTTTTTTTATTTTACAGAGATTGGTTGTGAGATGGGGCTGATTTAATATTTTAGTTCATGGTCTTCCCACACCAAAATGGGTGCTCACAAACTTTGCTAAAAACAGCAGGGAGTAGAGGTAGAATTATCTTCAGAAGTAACATGTTTTAAAGATTAGGCATTGGGAGGTCCCCAGTGTTCTCATGGCAGAGTTTATGACTTTGAAAAGTCCAAATGCATGTTTTCTTTCTTGCCAGACTGTTCTCAAAAATTTAGTTTTGCTGAATAAGTTTGAGTTCCATGATACATTTACCTGCTGTTCTTTCCTTCTTCAGAAATGAATTTTTCTTTTTCTCAGCTTCTGAGTGTTTTGAAGTGATTCTTATGAGAATCATTGGAAAGGAAGACAAAAAAAACCCATAAAGAAATAAGACTAAAAGCTCTTGTGTTTCAAGATAGCAGCAAAAATGAATGCTCACTGAATTCTCCTTTGCTTTCTGGCAGGATTATGCAAACTGTTTTTAAGAGTTAAGGCAGATTCTTGCTGGAAAAGGTAGCTCCTACACAGGGTTTCAGACAGCTTGACAGGATAATGTGTTCTCACTGATGCATTGCAAAAAACCCTCAACATGTACCAGTAGCAGAGTGTTTGAAGGGCAAGGGCACCAGTGAGCTCTGCTGCACACATTCAGCTTGCACAGGGGCTTAGCAGCAGCTTGTGCATAAGGGAAGCTTGGAGGGGGGGATCTTGCCACATCGTCCAGCTCTCATGTAACACAGTTCCTGGACCTCAGCTGTGGGAAAACTAGTTTTTGGGGGTACCCACAGGCAGTCAGGAGGATTACACTAATCAGTGCTGGTGCAGGGGACAGGATCTGAGTTTTTTACTGAAGAACATGCTTGGGAAGAATCAAGGGGGTGTGTTTTCTGACAGGGATTTTTTAAGGGCAACTCGCCAAGCATTTCAGCAGCTAATTATATTGGGAGTTTATTTTTTGAAGTGTTTATAAGTGATCCAAAAAGAGGGAGGTTTGATTCTTCCACTTGACATGTGCCAAATATAATTGGAATGATCACACACTGGTCAGTCTGTGAACAAATTGGATTTGCAATTTTGGCAATCACCCGGCTTTTGAAAGGCACTCTGGAAATCGGGATGGTTTCTTTCATGCAATGCTGACAGTTTGTGCACAAAAAAAGAAGAGAAAAACAAGCTTTCTTGCTAAACAAATAAGATCTAGGATGAAATTTGAATCTTTTGAAGTTGATGGCAAAATTCTCATCGGCCACAATTTCACCTAAAATCTTTCAGCAGTGAACCTAGTAGTTCCTAGATCTGCGGAAAAAATGCTATGAAAAGTAATCTGGTAAGTTACCTTCTCTCCTTGCAACGATTACCAACTGTGTATGATCAAACTCACATTCTTCTTCTATAAAACCCTCCATTACAGAAATTAGGAATCAAGGGAAGTCAATATTTTCTTTAGGTCAATAACATAATGCCAAGGGAAATATCTAAACGTGCTTAAAACAACGGCTGAGGACTTTTTCTGTTCTATCTTCAATAATCTTGGCCATCTGGTCCCTTAATTTTATCAGCCTGTCATTCTGAAAATCTGGCTCAAGGTCAGTTTTTTCTAGTAAATTCCTTACTTTTACACCTTACGCACTCTCCTAAATTGTCCTTGTCCTTCCATTTTAAAGTCTGTGGGGATTGCTATTTAAAAAACCAAAAGGAGAAATGGGGGAAATAAGTAATAATTTCTTGCTTTTAATATTGACATTTCATCTGTTGCACTTATTTATACTTTTAATTAATATATTTTTAAATTTTTATTTTTTTTTAATTTGATGAGTCTTAAAATATATTAATTAGCGATTGAAAAACTACAAGACTAAAAACTGGAGGGGTGGAGGTGTTTAAACTATTTACTTTGGCCTCTAGTTCAGCAAAGAAACCCAATTCCCCATTAAGTGTAAACTTTTATTGAAGTCCAGTGTGACTTTAACATCTTATTTTTTTAACATGTATTTCTCAATAGAAATGGAATACATCTATAGATCTTTCACCTATAGAGCATCAGACTGTGAATTTTAGATTGCCACTGCTCTTATCAAGTAACGTTTACTCTAGGTTTTTCTGTTATCAGCTCTTTTGACTTTATTGGCAGCAAAATACATTACTTTAGTTACTTCTCTCTGTGTTGGATTCTTTTCTAATGCAGACTTTCAGTTTCAATGATTATAAGCTTTTTTCAATGTAAAAGTGGCTAAAAATTGCTTTCAAAACAGTTTATTAACCCAGTTGGGTAAGGAGAACCTCCATCTATCAAAAGCCCAGTTAGCTATTGTTCGGTTGCTGCCACTGACAAAGTTTGGCCTGTCTGAGAGCAAGACTCCCACTGAAATGGACTGAGCCGTCAGAGTTCTGCATTTTTGAATGTCAGCCAAACTATACTCAAAATTTACTTCTTTCCTGAATACTCTCCCTACTGTATATTATTTCCTCAGTAAATTTTATCCCATAATATGAAGTACAGATGCTCACTTAATGATCAGGTAAACATAAAAATGTAAAAGCATATTAAAATCTGTGGAACTCATACTAATGTTAGCATTTGAACCTCACATAAATTTGCAGAAAGGAAAGGTCATGCAAATAAATGAATAATGTTGATTTTCTGTATTCATAGAATCACTTGAGATGTCACGATATTCTTTGCGCTTCTTAGCAAAAAAATCTGGGTAGCTCGGTGTGGCCCCTGTATCACAGTAGTGATGTGCCACACAAATATCTAAGAGGAAAAGTATCAGTGACCATCTTTGTCCCTTTCTTGCCTGTGTACTGGATTTTGTATTGAGCTAAAAAGTGTATTTTTCTTTGATTCTGCTGAGTTGATGCCCAAAAGCGAGGGGGAAAACAAAAATTCTAGGACAGCGAATGCAAAGAAACAGGTGTTTTTACTTATTTCTGGTGGATTTTGGAAATCATGTGCATTGGGGATAGGTGTGCAGAGGCCAAAAGGAGAACTGCTTCATTGAGTTTTGCATGGTCCATTGCTGCTGTGGTGGTTTGAGCCAAATTTCAGGGAAACGTCCAAAAGGAACGTCTCCTCCTCAAAGGAAGACAGGTCATGGCCACCCTTCCCCCACCAGGTTCGGGAAAAAAAAGATTTTCCTCGGAGGAATGTGAAAAAGAACAAAAACAATTTATTTAACAAATACACAGGAAAAGAATAATATTAATGCTAAATAACAAAAACCTCTCGTTGTGAGAGAAAACCGGAAAGATTTAGAGTCCTTCTGTGGGTATGGTCTGTCTCTCTCTCCTTCTCCTTGGAGCTGGGTCAGCGTGGGGGTCCCCCTCCAGGCCGGTGGAAGGTCCCTCGGTTCTGATGGTCTGGTGTTCTGAACAAGTCCAGAAGAGAAGAAAAAAGAAACCAAAGTTCTGGCAAAAGCGCTCTCCGTCTCTCTCCGAAGAAGCAGAGCCGAAAAAACATAACTGGCTGAAAAGCAAGAAAAGTGCTGCCTCTGCTCCTCAGCAAGAAGCAGCTAAAAGCAGCTAAAAGCAGCTAATCTCTGTGTCCTTGAAGCACAGACTGTTTGAAACATTCGCTCAGTTTTTTCTCTCTCTCTCTTGCACTCAGTTTTAAAGGCATAGAAAGGCACAGGAATCATGTCTGGGCATAGAGCAGTGATAGGGATACAACAGCCTAAAGTCACCCCAAGGCAGCTGCTCACCGCTGAATGCTTCCGACTGCTGCTGCTGCTGCTATTCCTGCTGCGGGCTCACCCAGCCCGGCACTCGGGGTGGCTCTTAACAATCCACAGGAGGGAAAGTTCTGCTACCAAAAATTACAAACAGCTTTGCCTGTGACAGCATTTTTCTTGACAGGGCTTTCAAGTTTTAACTGTATTTCCAGCTTCACAGAACAACCCTTCTGTGCAACCCTTTTGTGGGGGGCCTCGCTAACGTTTGTGCTGTGCCAATTTTAGGCTTTTGGGTTTATAGGAAGAGGACGAGGAGAAATAAAAGGATGTTTAATGTAATTTGGAACTCAAAAGAACAACAGACATCTCTTCCATTAATCCTTAGTTTATGGGAGCAAATGGATTGTTCAGTTCTTCTGCCATCTTCCTCCAAAGTTGCTAAAGCTGACTCCCAAAATAAAATGAGGCTGATGCATGAACCACAAAACATTTGGATTAATTAATTGGTGGTACCAGTCTTCTGATATAAACCTTTTTTCACGTTCTCTTCCACAGGTTTTTCCCAAGTTCATGCCTTCCCTTCCTTACCTTGTCTAACCTCTCATTTTCTCACACATTCCAGTGTTGTCTGGCAGCACCACTGCAGTTCCTCTTCACTGAAGCAGACTGATGAAACCATGTGAACTTGTTAGGTATTTATTAACCCTCCGTATTTATCTGGAATCACAAGATCTTCTTTCAGGAGTGGCCTATCCCTTGCTCCTTTCTCTGTGTCCAACAAGACTTGGGCTTTGACTCTTCCTGCTCTATATGCATGAGAAACTATCTGGGCAGTAATGACTTGTATGTCTCACAAACACTTACAAAGAAGGAGCCTTGGTCTTCTTCTCATACTGTCCCAAGGACATTAATTTCACTTAGAAGATACAAAGTTTTAGGAAAAAAAACCCAAAGGGGATGGTAAACAGATACTCTTGAGCTAATACAGAGCCCATTGCTGTTCTTGCTGATATCAATGGTTTCTTTTAATCTGTGATTTCCTTGGGGCTGTGGCTGCTGTAACCCTATGGCTGTTGACACATTAGCCAGTAGCTCTGTAATTTAAATGCCCTTTACTTTATTCTAAACTCTTCAAATATGTTCAATGAGGCAGCTCATTTCTTAAAAGAAGAATGTCCTTAGGCATTCAGTATAAAGCTCTCTAAAGTTAATTCCTATCGATTTCAAGAGCAGTTGGATCAAACCTTTTTAGCACATAAGGTATTTTAATGTGGGTTCCTTTCTGTTTTGTTTTCATTTTAGCATTTACTAAAGGACAACAATGGAAAATCAGCAAAAATGAGCCTTTTTTTCTTGCATTTTCTTTTACTGGCAACGAGAACCTTCAATTCTGTATTTATCATTCATGTAATATTTCTTTCCCCAGATGTTTCAAATTAGATTGGATATGTAGCATCTGTGTACTCTCACCAGGAAACAGCCAGCACCCAAACTTGCCAAACAAAAAGGTGCATTTTCTTGGCCTGGTCTCCTGTTGGCTTTGGACCCAGTAAGCACAAACTGTGGCCATTTTTAATGTCTCTAAGACAGACCTAGTTGCTGTCTGTTTGCTTTAGTGTAAGTCAGGCAGGTGCATGGAAAACAGTGCCTTTCTGAAAAAAAATGGCATGTAAGCAACAGAACCTTGCACAGAATTCCACTCTGATGTGAGGGAGCGCTGCTGCATTTACCACACTTCCCCCACCATATTCCCACAGTAAGGATGCTTATTTTTAACCCTTTTTTTTTTCCTTTCCCACGTTCTTACTTCTTTTTGATAACATATGTATAATTGTGAAAATATAAAGGGGTCAAAGGTTTGCTTTTGGAGTGGTAGATGCCCAGGACATCTGGGGTTGATCCAAGACAGCAAATCTTTAGGATAAAGCTTCAATTATTGTGTGGGCACATACCAATATTACAAATAATTTGCTTTTACTTTCTTTAACACCATGGAGAGCATAGGGAGCTCAGCCTGTTACCGTGCTGTCCCATTAAGCAAGGGACTAGTCCAAAACCATTGTTCATAAGCAGTAAATTGAGCAGGCTGCCAAGGTACCAACACAGAGAATCTAACAGGAGGGGTTTAGAAATAGACTTCCTTCTCTCAAACCTGGTCATGTTCAGTTCCTTCCATTTATTAGTCCTTGCAGTGTTTTACATTCAGGGTGTTCCTCACCTTGCATGTGGAAAAGTAAGTGTCAAGGTTGGCTCAACCAAGAAGTTGCATCCAGCAAGTGGCAGACTGGGGAGCTGGATGGACATAAATGCCCAGCTTCTTTCCTCTCTGTCTGCTGCTTTACCATTTTCCCAGCCTGGCAGCCTGGTCCTTGATAACTTCTGTTTGCAAAAAGGTGAAACCAAAACTTCATCTTCCTTTTTAATGAGGCGATGCTTAATTCCATGCCACATCTCTAACGTGAAAGCTGCATATAACATCTGAATTTGGGAGTATAAAAGACAAGGTTATCAGACTTTGAGAACAAACTTATGTTTCTCTAGGCAAACAAACCTATGTTTGCCTAGAGAAGGCATAATTTTAGCAGGGGTTACTTACACTTTTCCACTGACCTTAGGAAATCACTTTATTCTTACTCATAGGGAGAATTTTTCTCTGCTGGTTCACTCCTTTGCCTCCTTCTGAGTACACAAATCTGGGAGTTTCTTTCATATTCAGAGAAAAAATACACTTTTACAATAGAAAGCAACATTATTGGTTTGGTTCTGTTTTGGTTTCATGGGGTACCACTGGTGAAGGAATTATACCCAGGCACTCAAGTTAAATCAGGCCTACATCATATCTGTACCCTGAGTCATATTTGGCAATGTACAAATATGTTGAAAGTCATGGGAAGTGAACAGACCTTGAAAAAATATGGACCCTCCAAATGTTGATATCATTGCTGTAAACTTTTTCATTGCTCTGGTATTTGGAGTACTCTACACTGTTTAATTTGAGCTATTAACATTCCAAATGAAAGTAGCAAGAACTCCACCATAAGTTTATCTTTCTTTGACTAATCTTAACATGCACCCAAGTGTCTGTCTCGCTTTCCAAGAACCACATGGTACGGTTATATTTCAGAAGCATGTTATCTATGCTGTCTGCTTTAGCCATTTTACTGACACTGCCTAAGTGGCCCCCCTGCAAGCACTTACCTCTCTCCAGTGACTATGTAGGGAGTTTGCTCTTCTAATTTTTCTCTTCTGAATCAGAGCAAAATTAGATCTTACAGTAGACTAAACCAAACTATGCCAATAAGTCCACCAGTGTCAAGTTATAGTTTTGATCCTTTAAATCTTATTCATGCAAGTAAATCAGCAATGCTGTTTGTGGAGTGGAAGAGTAGCAAAGCCGTTATTAAAGGTCACGAGACCAGGGCTCCAGAACTTCTATGGCTTTTGCTCCACTCAGCCTTAGAAATCCCATGCTCAGCTGCCTCCCTCCATTGCTGTGTTTTAGCCAATTTTTAAGTAATATTCCCAGCACAGTATAATCCTGAACTTCAAAGAAGGCCTTTTTTTTTTTACAGCTGTAGTAAAAGCACAGTTATGAAAATAAACATCAGCTAATAATATAATAATAATGGCGGAAAGGGCAAGACACAATATAATCCAATCAAAGAGGTTCACTCCAGCGATACTTCTTCGCCAAAGACCACATATGGATACACACACGCGCAGAGGCACTCACTGAACCTTTACAGAGAATCTACCCCTGTCTTACCCCGTCCCTCCACTTCATTACAGATTGATACAGTAAAGCCTTTTGGCATTAATCTAAAAAAATGTCATGAGTATTTATAAAGAGATACTGAAGAACAGGATTTGAAAGAATCTTCTTTCTCTGCAACCACAGTTTCAGGTGGCTTCCGTGTGTCTTCCTTTAACGTTCAAATCTGACATGTCAGTGCATTTTCTTTACTACAGACTATTACTAGATTGATGTATTGTTAGTGTAAGAAAAATAATGCCAAATGAAGGAAAAAGGGAAGTACTATGATTATAAAGCACCCATTTACAGCTTATGATATCTCTGACGCACAATTCTACTGCAGGGATTTCGATCCCTTTTTATTTCAGTAGTTAAGTTTGGTTTATTTGAAAGGCCATGAAATGCACAAACACAAACCTAAGGGCAACATGTATGAAAATTACTGAAGCACTGTAGGGTGAAAAAAATGTGGGGAACAGTAGAAGGATAGTCTCAGAGGGCTGGAACACCTGAAAAACACTTGAAGAAATTTTTTTTTTGTCAATCTAAATACTGCATATTTCAAAGAGTTTTAAAAATGGGCAGTTCTTGTGGAAAGGAGTGTTTTGTCAAAAATTCCATTCTGTTGAAAAAATTACTTTTGGCAAAAACAAACTCCACAGCTGTGATTTAAAGGAGCAGAGCATACCACATATCAAGAAGAGCACATTCCCCTTTCAGCGCCCAGAAACTGGGACACTGGCCTCCATACACTTCTCAATACTCATGCAAGGACAGTCCCTTGCTGTCATCATTTCATTTATGTAGGTCTTCACGTGATATGTATAGCTGTTTTTCTGGGGTGGTGCTTAGTAAAATGTAATACGGGGAAAGCTTTGCACCTCCTGAAGCGTGTGTGGGATGAAGACACATCTAGCTCAGGTGCTCAGAGTATCTGCTGGCCTCACCTGCTGAACTAAAAATCTGTTTAAAATATACCGTCATTTCAAATATGAAGTTAATTCTGACACAAAAGAAAAATATGTAATATTCCCATAATACTTTATGTTTATATGATTCGTTGATCTCAGAAGGAGTTAGTCACCAAATTCCCTTTAGCAGTAGAAAGTAGTGGGATGCTCACAGTATTTTACACAGTTATGCAAATTGAAAGGTTTTGTAGCGAGAAAAAAATAAAGGCAACTATGGACAATTTTAGACAGTTAAATACAAGTACTAGGTTTTAAAGGGAAGATGTTTTTTCAGGATGCCAGCCATGTTATACAGGTGTTTCTCCAAGATAAGAACACAAGGCTCAAGAGGACTACAAAATCCCCTGGGGAAGGGTGAAGTGAATACTTGGTTGCTGCTTGAGAGGACACAGGGAGTGCACTGAAAGAAGGGAGAAAGGAAAAACTGAAGCCAGGCAATCTGATGAGCACACAGGCAACACTACACAAGGACTTTGCAGGACATACAAGCAAAGAACAGAGATTCAGGTAGGAGAGAAGACTAAAAATTTCTTGATATTTTAACCCTTCTCTGCATGTATCTCTGAATGATAAGGGACTGTTTGAAGAAAGTCAATTTCGCATGACCGGTCATAGGTTCTTAGATGAAGGGATAATTTTTTTTCTGTGTAAAATACAGTTGAGTTTATCTTTTCATGTCATCTGGAAGCAACAAAGTACAACAGTGGAATTCAGTTCATTAATTCAGATTAAAATGTGATGATATTCCTTGCTAGAAAAGGATGAGAGTTCAGATTCACCATGGAACCCTGGTTGCTTTCAAAAGCTTTCATTTATCATACATTGTTTCCTTAGATTTTTAGGTTTCAAGTAACATTCCAGAGGAAGAATTCCCTTTTCTTTCCTTCTTCCAAAAACTGCTAAAGTATGTAATACATATCGAGAAGCCAAGGCACCTGGAGCGATTAACCACATTGTTCGTGCTTTCTGTGGACTCTACGTACCGCACCATGTGAGCAAGTATAAATATGGGTTGCAAAGAACCATTCTATCAAGGAAGGTAGAACCCATATTCAGTTCCCCAGGCACAAGAAAGTACTTGCATAATAAGAAGAGATCTTTGTGGTTCAGTAAGAGTGAAGTTCTCTAGTTTTTGAGCAGTGCACAGCACCATTACAGAAAGCAGGCATTGATGACCCACTTCCAGGAGCAAGTGTGAAAATGGTCTTGAGAAGGACCCGGAAATTTTACTTTCTTCCAGGAAATCAGTTGGAAAAATCTTCAACAATTTTGGAAATAAATCCTGATGTGTTGCACTGTCCAAAAATCATCTTTCCACTGAAGCCAATGGCAATGCTCTTGTGGATTTCAGTGGCTATCAGATAAAGGTGTGGCTGTTGATACAGAAGATAGTACTACATAATTAATTTTGTGCTAAGAGATGTCAGACCAGATTTGTTATGATGTTTTAATTGCTCAGCTGCCATTGAACTAAGCAGAGGCAGACAGTGCTGTAACACTCTTCTGAAATACCTGGATCAGATTAGTTGACTTAAATCTTAAAGCCATTATTTAAATCCTTGTGATCAACTAATACTTTAGATCACTTAAACTGATCATGTTTCTATGCTTAATTGAAGCAGTAGCCTCTAATGTACAATGATTTTTTCATCCAAGGTTACATGTTTGTCATCTATTAACATCTATGATTTTTGGGTTAGCTTTTGCTACCTGCAGAAAACGTTGAAAAACAAACATACAGAATCTATGAAAATTATGCATTTATTTAGACATGTCAGAATTTTAAGGCTTATTACTCTGCTGACTCCATTAACCTTTACTTACCTCATAGACTACACTGTTCAGTCGCCTTTTCTGGTTTTCTCGGCAGCTTGTAAGGTACTTTCACTAAAATCCAGAAAGGAACTCTCCATCTATCTTGGAGGTACACGACTTGCTTTAAAAACAGCCTGGAATTTGCAAGGGAAGAATGACTTTTTTATCTCTGTGACAGAAATCCCAGCTGACAGCCCTGTTTACGCTACAGAAAATAATGACTGCTGACAGTCTCAAAGACCACCCGGTGGGTTATTTACATTTGAAACATTTGAAATCAACTCTGTTTAGATAATGTTTCAGTTTTGAATCTGGCTTGCCTGCACATGTTGCTTGTAGGCTTTATTAAAGCTAGCACATCTCATTGGAACTGTAATCAATAATGTCCCAGTTTCATACTGTCATCCAAGATCTATAAATGTGGAACTGCTGAGTTTCATGTTAAACAATTTGTTCATTTGGATTTTGGACCCCAGTTGTTAACAGCAAACTCTTCAAGTTTAAGAAAACTGGCATTTTTTAAATGTAAATGAATTAGTCTGCTAGTTTATTTTAACATTGTCCTTATGAGAAGAATATAAATTTATTTTTTTATATTATAACATGTAAAAAGAAAGATATTCCAGATTACCTGAATTTCTTAGGCTTGGAATGTACTCTGTTGTTAGATATCATGAACAAATAATATTGTTAAATTAAGATAACCCATTTGGCAATGTATGATTTTAAAAGTTTTAATAAATAACTTTTCATGAGATCTGTATTTTCTTCAGTTCAGGAAGTTCTCTTTCCAGCTCTTTGTTTTGCCAAGAATATTTCAAAACTGATCAAAGAAGAATAACTTGAAGGGTGTTATATTAATCTAACCCAATTCTCTGAACACGAAGTTAGATAGATACATATTTTTAACCAGCATTTGTCTTAGTACCAAAAAAGGCAATGATGAAATAAGCAGATATCTTGAGTGTGTCAAAATTAGCAACTAAGATTAATATCCCATATTAATTCCTATTAATAAAGTAGATATGAACTTATATTGCTGTTAATTATATCTTTCCGCTTCTTAGATTTTTCATTCTTCATTCCCAGTGGCAGTGATCCATAGCTTCAGTTCACATTCCAGTTTGCAAACATTGGTTAATAGGATTTGAAATTGTGTCTCCTTCCTTAATTCAGCAGGTCATAGAGAAAAAAATCGTACTTATTTTTGAAATGCAAGTATAAAGGATTTATAAACAGAATTCATCCTGAGGGATTCACTACAAAATGACATTAGGATGGCAGTTTCATGGAACAAGTTAATCTTCTGTACTGAAGACTCCAGAAAGCACTTTAGAAGGCAGTTCAAGCAACCTACCTCTTTTACTGCTTTGGAAAAACAGATATCCAAACTGGGAGGACTCCTAAACATGTATGAACAGGTACCTGGAAGTAAATGGCACAAATCTAGGCATATCTTCAAAAATAAAAGTGCTCTTTGAAGGATGTGTTGGTTGGTGCTGAATATGCTTCCCCTCCACTTCAAGGCCAAGTGCAAGATCCTGCACCTAGGTCAGGGAAATCCCAAGCACAAGTACAGGTTGGGCAAAGAATGGCTCGAGAGCAACTGTGGGGAAGAGGATTTGGGGGTGTTGATGGATAAAAACTTCAATGTGAGCAAGCAATGTCATTTGCAGCCCAGGGGGACAAAGTCATTCCGAGCTGCATCACAAGCAGCATGGCCAGCAGTTTTTGAGAGCTGGTTCTATCCTTTTACTCTGCTCTTGTGAGACCCCGCTGGGAAGACTGTGCCGAGCTCTGGGGCCTCAACATATGAAAGACATGGACTTGCTGGAGAAAGTCCAAAGTAGGGCCACTAATATGATCAGGGCTGGAGAATCTCTCCTCGAAAGACAGGCTTTGAGAGAGTTGGAGTTGTTCAGCCTGCAGAAGGCTCCAGGGAGATCTTACTGCACCTTCCAGTACCTAAAGGGGGTCTGCAAGAGAACTGGAGAGGAGCTTTTTTACAAGGACATGCAGCGATAGAACAAAGAGTAATGGCCTTAAGCTGAAGGAGAGTTGGTTTGGATTAGCTATTAGCAATAAATTCTTTACTGTGAGGGTGGTGAGGCACTGGAACAGGTTTCCCAGAGGAGTTTGGGTGCCCCATCCCTGAAAGTGTTCAAAGACAGATTGGATAGAGCTTTGAGCAGCCTGGTCTAGTGGAAGGTATTCCTGCCTATGGCAGCGGTTTGGATCTGTATGACATATAATGTCCCTTCCAACCCAAGCCATTCTATGATTCCACTTTTTTTTTTAGCATTTATCAGCTGTGCAGCAATGAATTCTACTCTATAGAAGGGTGCCTCTCTGTATCAGAAGATAAAGCAGGCTACAAGAGGAAATTCTTCACATCATGAAATACTCCAATTTAAGCTAAGGTAATACTCCAAACCTTGAGAAGGCAAAACGAGGAGGTAGCTGTAGGATTTTACTTTTTATATGGTAAATTCTTTTTTATGCAGTCAAAAGAACGATTGTGACTAGGAATCTTCAAAAAGAAACTCTGTTTCCTTTGGCTGCCATGTTAATGACCAGACTCTAAGGGATCTGTAGTAAAAGATGCTGCCACTCTGCACAGGAATCTGCCAAGCTCAGGGCTGCTTCAGAGCTTAAGTTGTAACAGGTTTTAAATATGTGAGATGGCTTTCTAAAGGACAGAAGTAACTGACCAGAAGAACACATAGATGGTACACAGCAAGAAAATTCTTAGCATGGACTGATGCAAAGCAAGTATCCTTTTCTGTTAAGAATGTGAGCTACTGGAAACCTACATTAAGAGAACGTATTGCTTGAGAGTGTGATGGTCACAGAGAAAATACTGATTGCATTGTTTTCACAGTCTTATAAATACATCAATAATCTCTGTTTTACACTTTGATTTGATCAGCAGTATGGCTCCTAGTAAAGTCAGGAGCGTAATGTAGATTTTAAGTAAATCTAGCACCATTTAACATTTAGTATACCTCAAGCTACCAGAAGAATCCCACTGATGTAAAATCAGCTGGAACAGGCCCAAGTATTTTCAGCATTCCCAGAAGGAAATAAGGGGTTAGTCTGAAAAGCGTGAAATCAGATATGCAGAAGGAGTGATCCAAAACACATCAAATACAATCTTCAGCTGCAAAATCTTAAAACAGCTTGTCCTGGTTCACATTTGTAAAAATCTGATGGCTGACACGAAACCAATTAGAATAAGAGACCGATGTTTTGAATTTCTGGCTTAACTGTGGCCTTAATTTTGACATCAGATATGACAGAAGGAAATTGGGAAAATTAAAATACAAGACACACTAAAGGGAATACAAGTCTGAGAGCAAGTAATAGCCTGAGACAGGTTTTAAAAGGTAATGGGCAGATCTGGTTCCAACAAAAAATGAGCTCCACAGAATGTTTGAGACAAATTAGACCCAGTATTTTAGCAGACATCAGCTCTGCTTCAAAATACTTCATTTTGAACCAAATTTCTGCAGTTGAGAAAATATTACAGAATGCCACCTATTTAAGTGCCTTGATACTTTAGTAATCAAAAATGTCTCCCAGGCAGCTGGAACTGTCAATCTGTGACAATACTTTTGCATCCAGGTGCTTTATTTATTTCCCTCAAGAGCATCTAAATTTATTGTGAGGCAATAAACTCACATTTAGTTGGCATGAAATTAAAATCTAAAAAGATTTTAAACTCTTGGAGAAAAGGATTTGACTAGCATTTGCATTTGGAAAATTAAATTAAAATGTCTGCAAGCATAAAAGGCACTGCAATATTGTGAAAACAGAATGTTCAGAAACTCAGAAGCCTAATCATGTTTGTTGTGAGACCATATATCTGGTTTGACAGAACAACAACTTTCATTTACAGGAATGACGTGAGAATTATGCTGCTAAAGCCAGGTAACTAGTCTCTTTTTTTCTGCCCCAAACTATGTGGTACAGCAGTTAGCATTACTCAGATGTTTAGAGGGAGGCCACAGGAAGGTTAGG
Source organism: Machaerirhynchus nigripectus (assembly GCA_013397975.1). Classification (NCBI taxonomy): domain Eukaryota; kingdom Metazoa; phylum Chordata; class Aves; order Passeriformes; family Dicruridae; genus Machaerirhynchus; species Machaerirhynchus nigripectus. The sequence goes on along the minus strand of VZRQ01001699.1, from coordinate 92,341 downwards.
TTTAATTGCCTTGGACTCTGACAAACACAGTCCTCAGGCATTCAGCAAGTCAGATACTAATTGGCCACACGTAGCACAGGAATAGCACAAGACTGGAGAAGGATACACAGGTGGAGAAGAAGAAGGAAGGAGAAGAAACTCTTTGCTTCAATATGTCTTAAACCATAAAATAACTTTAACTATGATTATTGCTTTTGTGAATGGAATTAATTGTATTCAAGTAGTCCATGGAAACACTTCATATAGCTAGAATGCCCTTCAGGCTTATATTACCACTACAGACAATGCCCTCAAGTTGGACAAGCAAAGCAGCTCCTCATTCTTCAGCGAGGCAGATCTTCCATGTGGCAGACAGTCACACTCAGCTCCTCAAGGCCCTGGCCAGGCTGCTTTCTCTGCCTGGAACAGACACTCCTATATAAAACAAAATTTCAAGCCAAAGGCTAGAAATAGGCATACAAGCATGTTAGGAGTATTTGCCTCGTACAGAATGTCAAATAGAATGTGAACTTTTCCGGGTAAAAGGTTCAAGAACGGTTGAAGAGACCTCCAGAGTGGTGCTACCTCTAAGCAGAAGCAAAGGCTCATCTTAGCAGTGCAGATGGCAGAATTCCTCTGCAGTCTACAATTACCAGAATTTTTAGTTTTACTGTCAAAAACCAGATGTAGGTAAAGAATTACAAAATGGAAAGCACATACAGAATATGTGGATATTGATCTAGCACAAGGATTAGCATGCATTAGTTTATACACTCCTGACATTTAAGGAACTATTTGCACTTAGTATTCGATGAAATTAACCAAAAATCTTTTCCAAAGAATTAATCTAACCATTTCTTTTTATTTATTTTTCTTACATTAGTTATGGCATGGGAAAAGCCCAAGAGGTTTTCTTCATAGTATTTCTAATTCAATTAAGAGCAAGAACCAATTAAAAAGTCAAATGGTTTCCCATGAACTTTGAGACTGAAGTATTGGATAAATTTAGATTCCCAGTAAAAAATAATTTGATTTCAAAATGTTCTGGCCAATTCTTTCAGAAATGGATGCTTATAGGTAGGATGCTGTGTCTATATTTTTAGTTAATATAGAGGAAAGTCTGAATTTCAAAAGTTCTGTGCATCTAAGTACCCTCAATAAATCAAGATGAACAGCTGAAGTTTAGCTCCCTTTAGATCAGACAATTCTTTTAAAGGTAAATTGCAAACATGAATGACTTTTTTTGTCTTTCTTATGGTCCTATAAGCATAGGCTATGTATAGAATTGACAGAAATGTATGCAGTATGGATTTCAGTCTCTAAAATTTGATTTGCTCTGTAAAAATCTGGCTTCAAAATTTATACAAACATAATTAAAGATACTGTAGAAATTTCTTGAGTTTTTAAAGGAGGAATGTAGTCATTTTTCAGGGATATGCCCATACTCAATCAGGAATTGTGCCTGCCATCCTACTCCCACTTTATTAAGGCAAACGTCACTGAGGAAGACATGCAGTTAGACTGGGCTGGTCCTTATCCAAACACAGATCCAAGTGTGTCTGTGTGTGTGTGGGCATACAGAAGGAGTGAAACAGAACACTTAATCAAGAAAGACCAGCCTGAGAAGTTTTTGTGAAAGGTTCAGTAAACAGGAGTGTTTGGCCTGATATGAGAAGGGAGAGTGGGATTACATGTTTACTTGTTGCTAAAGACCTGGAGATATTAGCCATGATGGAACTTTACACTTGCACATAACAGAAAGATTTTTTGGTCTGCAATGGCCAGCAAGAAAAAGAAATGAATGGAAGTGAAAAGTTTTGTAGTTATATCTTTTACCAAAGTAACTTTAAAAATCATGAGTTAAAGCTAAATTACAAGTGAATGAACAGATTTTTTTTTTTTAATGTATCATAAAGAATAGAATCTGAATACTTTCTAGTTATGGTTTTAGCCATGTATTTAAAGTATCACAAACAAACATAAAGGGACACAATCATGTAAGCTGCCAAAGATACGTAAGGAATGCCAGAATCACAGACTGGAAGGAACCACAGTGGGTCCTCTGTTCAGCCTGGAGAAGAGGAGACTGAGGGGAGACCTCACTGAAGTCTTCAACTTCCTCCTGAGGGGAAGAGGAGGGGCAGACACTGATCTCTTCTCTGTGGTGACCAGTGACAGGACCCGAGGGAATAGCCTGAAGCTGTGTCAGGGGAGGTTTAGGTTGGGTATTAGAAAAAGTTTCTTCACCCAGAGAAGGCAGGGAGCCCTCGAACCCCCTCCCCCCCTTCGCTTTTAAGGACCCCCCCCAAACCCAAAATAGGCCCCACCTT
>VZRQ01001699.1:48252-89366 GCA_013397975.1 Machaerirhynchus nigripectus | reverse complement strand
CCCAGGATTCCATTGGCCATCTTGGCCACACGGACACACTGCTGGCTCATGGACAGCTTGTCGTCCACCAGGACCCCCAGGTCCTTCTCCATGGAGCTGCTTCCCAGAAGATCAGCCCCCAGCCTGTACAGGTCCATGGGGTTATTCCTCCCCAGGGGCAGGACCCTGCACTTTCCTTTGTTGAATTCCACAGTTCTTCTCTGCTCATCTCTCCAACCCATTGAGGTCCTTCTGAAGGGCTGCACAGCCCTCTGGGGTACGAGCCACTCCTCACAGATTTGTGTTCTCAGTGAACTTGCTGAGGAGGCATCTGCGCCTTTATCCAAACCAGTAACAAATAAGTTTGGGTAAATTAAAAAATACTGAGGCCAATATTGAACATTGGGGGACACCACTAGTGACAGGCCTCCAACTATACCAACTATGTCACTAACTACAACCCTTTGGGATCTGGTGTTTAGCCAGTCCTCAATAAAATGAAAAAGATTTAAAAAATTTTTTTTTAAATCTCTGAAACCATAGATACTATTTAAAATAGTTAATTAAAGTGGATGCATTAATTAAAATGGTTTTGGAAGAAAGATCTTTTGACAGTAGTTGCACACTGTTTCTGTTTTGAACACAGAGCACACAGTTCTAACAATGACCCTTCAGGAATCACCTTGCTCAAAATAAAGCCCATGAAGACTGACAGGAAACTGAGCCACCATATATAAACATAATCACAAAATAAATATGGAAAGTACCTGTATTGTATGTATAGAAATGACTGTTGTCTGATTAACTGTGCTTCAACAATAAAAATAGTTGTTTTATATGGTGAAGGTAACTGCTTATAAAAGCAGGATGATGAATTGAACCTGCTCAACACACAGCAGAAATACTTCACCTGTAATCTCTGTACCTTTTACTGAATATCCCACTGAGGGAATCCCATGGCTCCATAATTCATTTTTTCTCTTCCAGTACATATTCCCACTGATTTGGTGTTGCAGACATCTATCATCTCAACCCCCACTAACAGCTGGATACGAGGCACCTCATAACTCATTAAATACTTTGTGCCAGAGGCACCAACTTCTTCAGTATCTTTCTTCTGGATCTGGTCAGGCATCCAGTAGCAAAGGAACACATACATGGATTTTCATTGATGGAAAACCTCTCTTACCAGAACGTGTCTCACAGGTGACTCTGTATATCTCCAGGTTTTTGTTCCTAGACCTACGGCAGAGAATCTGAGATACAACCACTGTTCCTTACAGATCTCTTAGTTTACTGAAATGTGCAAGACTGCCTTTTACTGCAAAGTGTTTTTACTGTAAAAACACTTCTGGAATTAGCCTAAGCCCACTGATCTAAGCCGATCCAGCCTGTGTCAATGACATTTGGAATCAGGCAGTAGAGTTCTGTAGTGCCTCAAGGTTTGTTTTTGACAACCAATGACTTTTCTTGCATTAGGCTAATTTGCTGGATCTTCTCTTTCCTCTATTACATTTAAATGCAGTAAGACATGTTCCAGGTATATGATATCCTTTCCATTTATTATTTCCGCCTCAAAATGCAGCTTGGATTTAGCAATTAATCAGTGATTAATCTGCAGAGTCTACAGATATCATGAACACTGAGATTAGACAATCCTCATTTTCCCCCAAACACAGCTAAGACAATCCAAGAAATCGAATTTACATAAACAATGAAAAGATTTTACACTGCAAGTTCATAAATTCTGACAGTTTCATGGAAGAAGACCCTTGAGTTAAGAAGCTTTAACAACTCTACATAAAAGCAAGCACACTGGCTGAAAAAGCAGCAAGCATTCTGGAAATGACTAAGGAAGTATTACAGCAGAATTCTGCTAGTGGATGCTTCCACTTATACTGTGTAACTAAAGTGCAGCAGCAGGATATCATAAAAGCAGGAGTTATTCTTTGTGAATATGTCAGTATCTAGCTTCTGGAACTATCACACTATTATAAATCCTGTTCACTGAGTCCTCATAGTGGCTTATTTGGTGTTTTCTGACTTAAGAAGCAATAGATGCAGTCTGTCAAAGATAGGTAAGCACAGAACCTGCTTTCTCATTTCAAACTGGCAGATGCTACAGCAGTCCTTCTAAAGGCATATATTAGCACTTCCACTGCAGCTACCTGAGGTTGTATAACTCTTTCCCACTAGCTGGAAAATGTTTATTAAAAAAGCATGTGCAAGCAGTGCGGATCTGTTTGGTGGTGGTATCTATTTGAAGACAGGTATCTGTCTGATTTATGAGGCAAAGCATATGAAGGATTTTCACTGAAAGGTTGTAAACACATTTGACTATGGTTTCAGTCTCTTCTGTCTCCTTTTGAGTTTGTTTATCAAAATGTATCTTGGCCCAGTCTGAAAGAAATCCAGAAACTTTTGCCAATAATTAGAACTGAATAACTTCCTAATGCTAAGTCTTCATCTACACTAGGCTCAGCCTTACCATTCTGATGGGATAACTTAAAGCTGAAGATTACCTGACACATTAGTGGATCATAACAGATCAACTCTAACTTGGTCGCTGGGAAGATCACACATACTGATTTTATGGTCCTCATGGCACTGATAGAAGAAACACGGACTTAATACATTTTCAAGTGGTGAAAACCTGAGACTGATAGAGCATAACTATAATCTTGGCATTAACTCCATATACGAGGCAAATGCAGCATATTCATCATTGAGAAGGAAACTAAACTGGTACTAAAAAACTCAGTCTCATTCTCACCTCTGCTCTGATTTGTCACATCAACTTAAGGCAGTATCTGTAAAATAAAGTTGTTTTACAAATATACTCAAAATGAAGTTGAAACCTGAGAATGATAGTGCTATACATTACTATCACATCTATCCTACAGAAATATGTTCTCTGTTTTACTATTATAAATGTACTCTACTTACTCTGTAGTTTATGTTGCTTTTTCCTTAAAGATTAAACATTCAAAAGGTTTCAAATGGGAAGAAGCAGGAGGAATTCAAGCTCACTTGTGAAGCAGAAATTTCTCTATCTTGTGGATAGAGAGACCTGTCAAACAAGTTCCTACAGGAATCAGGGATAAGCCTATATGTTTTCTGAGGGACTATTCATGCATTTTACTAAACAAACTTTCAGAAGTGCTTAAATTCTCCAAAGATGAGGGCAATATAAGACAAGCTATCAGAGCAGCTGAACTGCTTAACTGTCACAGAGTTGTTTAATAAAGGTCTGTGTGCCCAACGAGAAACATTACAGACCAGATCTAAAGTAGTTACTAAAAAACCGCAGTATCTAGAATGATTTTTAAAACCAAGTATGAAGACGATTTTATCTGCCATACCTGTGAAAAAACATCTGCATTTACCAAGTAAAGAACTCTGACTCAGATGTGGTTTGAAGCAAATTTAAGAGCATTTATTAAAGAAAGAGACCATAAAAAACAATTTAATAGAAATCAGTATTTTTTTCAGCATGTCTGATACTAAACTGTTTCTAATTTTTCCCTCATGTAAAAAATTAATCCATATAGTAAGACAGAATTGAAACTATACACAAATTGGATTACTTTTTATACGGCGACTTTCTCAAAAATAAAACTCTCATGAAGTGACTATCACCTACTGTTTACTTAAGAAATAAATTTAGGGGAAAGTTATGGTCATTCAGAGCATTTAATTTTTTTTGTTAGAATAGTATTGATCAAAAATCTCATTTTAATAAAACCTGAAAAATTAAAATATGTTTTTCAGTGTAAATATATTACTGCCTCAACATTTTATTCTGTACAAATTTAGTTGTTATTTATGGCAACATAATTGGCTGGAAAGATGCCAGTTTTTCCTCCTATTCTTCCTTCCCACCAATCAAATTGGGAATTTGTTTTAGTTGTCACTGTGATTTTGTCTCCGGCTTTGAAAGTCAAGTCACCTGGCTGTTGTCCTTCAAATGAATAAAGTGCAGTCACTTCTACTGGCTCACTCCGAGAGTTATCTGAAATTAAAGAAATTAAATAAAAAGGAGATTACTAAAAGGAAATTACAGCTGTCAGCACATACACTAAGTTCTTAAACAGAATAGTCTTTAATGGCAGTAGGTAAGGGTGACAGACACTAAAATAATCTATATGAGCATATAAACCTATGAAAAAGAAAAATTTCATTGAATTTCACTAATGTAAAGTTCCCTCCATTTCCACTACATTCTTAGGTAAGTGAAATTGGAATTCCAGCCTATCAGTACAGTCTATTTAATAAAATAGTATTCTACACAAAATAAAGATCAGCTGTTTTTCTGTATGCCTCATATGGTCAGAGACAGTGGAAACAAAAGTGGTGTGTTGAGGAAAGCACGAGTGTTTTCTGAACAACTGCTCTCAGAGCCACTGCTCAGGTTTGAGTTTTGGTATGTGTTCTCTGTGACAGCTTCTACATAGAAACTGCAAAACTCAAAGGAGAAAATTTGATTTTTTAATCAGAAAGGATATAGGATGGCAAAATACAAAGTATCCACAGCACTTCCCTTCTTGTTCCATAGGTTTTGCAGTGCCTGGGATTTTGGTGTATCTCAGACGTTAAACAGAACACGCAAAATGTGCCAGTGGAAAGAACTTATATATTGAACATTGGGGGACACTGACTTGGTTTGTATAGTGGCATTTTTGACCACATACACAAATCGCTTTTATTCTCTTTACACCAGTCTCATATATAACTCTTTCTGTCCTCAGCTGGGATTGGAATCATGCCATGAGTCTTCTAAAATAGTTTTAAAATTATGAATATCTTGGATACTATTATCCATCCTTTATTCCTGTAGAAAATTTTTAGCCAATATCTCAATGTTTATTACCACCGAACTTTTAATCTGAGTATCTTCAATTTAATAATAATTGTGTTTTCTCTCAATTCCTTTAACTGTCTGAGCTACAGGAAGTAGTTGCATTAGATTAATGTTGATTTAGAAAACAGTTAAATCTCACACAAGTGAATCTAAAAGTGAAAAATGGAAGGTGCAATGGAAGATTAGTTAAGAGGAAATAATGTTTACACAGTCAAGTAGAGAGATTTCAGGATGTATTGCTCACATAGACATGATGGCTGCATGAATGCTCAAGCATGCAAGGTTAAAGGCTTCTAGCATTAGCTGCACCTTTTTGCTGTCCAAACTGCTGCAAAAGGGGAAACCCAAGTTCTCATTAGTATACACATTGCAAGCCCAGAGCTAGAAAGGGTGATGAGCAAAGCACTGATAAAACTTTTTTTTTTTGCAGTCTGTCTTCAACAACTGACAGCCACAGATCTTTTCTTCTGGTTGCTTTTATCAGTTCAAAAGAAAGAAGAAAAATTCTTTTCCCTAAGGTTCATAAACACAAACTGTAGCCAAAAGAGGACACAGAAGAACAATAGACCACAAATGTATGCATAAACAGCAGAGGGTTTTTTTCCCCAGCATCTGTCAATATATATGTTCATTCTACAGGCTAGTGCTTTCTCTTCATGATCTGCATTTTTAGCAATCATCAAAGACTAATACAAAATGATTTGGCCATGAGCTGGGAGAGATTTGATTGCAGAGAAGTCAAATGCCATCTTTCTTGATCACACAATCTTGCTCTCCTGCTATCTACAGTCATGATCTAAAGTCACACAACATTATTTCTTTTGATGTGAAAAACCATGTTTATCAGGTCCATATCCCACCAGTTACTCTGACCAAAAAAAGCAGCAATGCAGCTTTTTAAAATAGCTCTTTTACTGTCACATCTGAAACCCTGACAGACTGAATATTCAGCAATTACATGATTTTCCTCCAAGAATTCAAGCATTTGATGCATTTGGGATGATACGATGTGCTCCCATGCACAGTGTGGTTTGAAGCTAGATACTTTGATTGAGGAAATCATAGAAAAACCCACAAAAGTAAAAAATCAACTTTTTACTCCTAGTTTTACTTGAAGAATAGTCAGAAAATACTGTGGCCCAGGACTCTTTAGGTGGTATGGCATGAAAATAGTTATGACTCAGTTGCATATAAAAAGGAAGAAGGGGTGTGTTTTACTCCTATGCCACAGTCAGGCAGGACACATGGGTAAAAGTGCATTTATATGTCATAATGAAGGCAACAAATTCCTAAACTTTGAGTTCTTAAACCTATGTGTTTCCATCACCTAAATGAATAATCACTCAAAGAGAATTGGAGTTACTATTATTTAAAACTGCCCAAAATATATATGGAAAAAGTAGCTATTTTGACAGAGTAAAAGAAAAGACTGAAAGTGCTAAAAAGTGAGAGCATTACATTGAAAAGAAGAGCTGTCAAGACCACTGTGATATGCTGGCCTCATAGCAATGGTAAGTAACTAATAGTTACCACCTCCATGGCTGAATCTCCATTAAGACTATAATTCCTCTTACACAAACTGCTGAGTATTCTGAAATTGGATCTGTAAAAGTAGGAAGAAGAATGACAAGAAAAGAGACACAAATTGATGCATGAAATGGTGGAAAAAAAGATCCATATGTGAGATATCAAAGGGTAGAAGTATATTCAATGCACCACAACCATGCATCCAATTATTGTTTGCTCTGTCATGAAATTTTTTAATGTGTTTCTCTTCCCATTTTTTGTCCCTGTATACGTGCATCTTTTCAAACATAGAGAAACCTCAAAACACTACAGCTGAATATGAATACTCAGTTCTGTGTCCTTGCCCCATTTGCTACCTGCAATCATTTAAAAGCACTTTCAGCTTTATTCCTGTCAGCTCTTTCATAGCCATTTTTACTTAATTTTCCCTAGCAGCCTTTTCCCATACTATAGTTTTGTTTCATTTTATTTCTCACAAAGATTCCAATTTCTGTGCTTTAATTCAGTAGTTCTGTAGCACAAAGCAGACAGAATGCATATTTCTTGCTTCCAGAGTTCAGCATCCCATGCTTCATATTTATATGGATCATCCTAATAATGAGGTACCTTAAATAACCGCATTGTTATGAAATCTACCACATAGATTATAAGGAGGATCTATTTAATGTTTTCCTTTCCCAATTTCAGTTTTACATAGAAGGGTTTTAAATAAAATTGTTATATTCCACATGAAGACTGCTGAATGAATATAGAGAAACCACATTTGCAGCTCACACAAGATGGTGCTACAGTGCTACATACAGCATATGATACTAAAAACATTGAGATTCTTGAGTATGCACACTGCAAGAAAAACAAACTACATTGCAGAAAATCCTTATTTGTTATTGGTATTTGAATACGAAATCCATACTTCCACAAACACAGTGGTCAAAATAGAAATATAGAAATTTTGGTTGAAGACAACTAGTACAGTAGCCAGCATATATATTCAATGCTCCAGCATACACAGGTATGGCACAACATCCTTTCATTTTATTCATCTTTCCATACCATAATGATTTGAAGATTTTGTGAAGGACCACTACTACAGATAAAATATTTGGTGGGGTATAAACTAGAGTGAATTTATGGCCTCTTGGGTGTGCTACAATACAGCCCCAGAGTGAATGAAAGAGCAATAAAACTATTTTTAATGATGGCACATTTATCTCAGAATGAAAGCATTTTCTGTAAAGTCTCTGTAGAACAGATGCACTGTCTACACTTCTGTGACTCAGTCAAGAGTGCCAGTCTTTGACTACAAGGCCAGCTGGCATAGACTGGCCACACACATACCAGTAAACACTGACCAGAGAGAAAAGCCACATGCAAACTGCCTGCTGGTTTCTATACTGGAGTAACAACTGAACCACATCTTGGAATTATTTGGGGAAGTGCAAGGTGAGAATAATGCCAAGGCATTTTCTAACAACACAATCACGGAACTAAATGAGTTACAGTGCTTGGGCCCATGCCTTCACACTGTTAATTTACTAGTAAATAAAGTAGCCACTACTTTCACATTCTAATGTGAGCTTATAAAACATTAGTAAAGCCATAGGCTGTTTCTAAGACTGGTTTTTAGAGAAGAACAGGCATTTGTAATCATTTTGGCTTGAGCTTATTATACCTTCAAAACCCAAATCTGAGTTGGAACACAGAACAGTTGGAACACAGTTCAGCTGTGGGCCCCAAATTTAATTTTACTGGCATAGATGCATATATCCCCCAGCCACCAAATGGCTGATGCTCAACATCTTGCAGAAGACGTGCTGCTTTTGGCCATGGACACAGCCATAAAGCTGAAATAAGTTTCATACACTTGAGATTAGTGGTGAGATTGCTAAACATGCACTTTGCAAATTGCGCTAATTGTCAGTAATTTGAGAACTAGCATGAATTTTGTGGGTCATGTGCGCACTGATGTAATGGTTTAATGCCAAATGGCGACTAAGTACCTCACACACCTTACTCCCTGCTCCCTCAGTGGGATGCAAAAGAGATCTGGAGGGCTAAAAGTAAGAAAACTTATGGACTCATGGGTTGAGATAAGAACAGTTAAATAATTTAAATAATTTTTTAAAAATGTAATGAAAAGGAAAATTTAAAAAAGAGAGAAATAAAACCCAAGAAAAGCAGGTGATGCAGATGAAGAGCAATTGCTCAGCACCAATCAAATGATGCTCAGCCTGCTCCCAAGCAGTGGCCCACCAGGCAGCTTTCCCTCAAGTTTATATACTGAGCATGGCTTTGTGGGATATCCCTTAACCCAGCTGGGGTCAGCTGTCCAAGCTGTGTCCCCCCCAGCCTCTTGTGCACCCCCAGCCCACCTGCTGACAGTGCAGCATGAGAAGCCATAGAGTCCTTGACTTAGGGTAACCCCTGCTTAGCCACAACTGAAACATCCGCGTATTATCAACTTTATTTTCATCCTAAATCAAAAAAACAACACTACTAGCTATTAATACTGCCAGCTAAGAGGAGAATTAACTCTACCCCAGACAAAACCAGGACAAACTATTTGATAGAAACTATAAGTGAACTAACATAAACTGTTACTGCTGGTTTTGGGTTCATCACAATCATATTACAGAGCTTGCAGAAAAGGGCCCTGTGACTCAATTGTCACCACCACCAAGCCTTCTGATCAAGAGGACTGATCGCTGCCAGGGTGTTCTTGTTGCTGACTGTCCATATATGATGCACTTCTTGCTAAATATCTCCTTTAGTTAATGGACTGCCACAAAATGTTACAAGTCAAATGAGTCTCCAGCATCAGAGATGACAGAAGTTGGATAGTGCTGGCATAAAAGCTCCACCAAAAAGTGTCAGCTTATTGAAAAGCTGTAATAAATTCTCATTGTTTAAATGGAGACCTAGAAAAATAAGCAACTCCATGGACCCTGTTTGTGCAGAAGTAAGATAAAACCAAACGATGGAAAAAACCAGACCAAATGATGGAAAACAACTAACAGATTAGGCAGATACAAAAATCTGTGCTTTTGAAAACAAACATATCAAGTATCAGAAAGGTTTAGTATACTAGTACACTGTTCAGAGGCATTGAAAGGATAATACTTGAAAGGATCAAGTATTGCTCATAGGTTTAGTATGAGAGATGTAACTAACAGTGAACAGACAAATATTGGTTCTTTACCCATTATGGGCTTTTGATTGGAAAGGGTTAGTATTGAGTTTATAAACAGAGTTCAGGAAAGAATCCAAAGTAGATTAAAGAACTAGGTCAATTACTGGGCCCATTGCAAATCAGAGTAAAAAATGATAGTTGGGGCCCTTAACAATGAAGACTTGATAGGAAATTTTAATGCCAACCTTAGAAAACAGCCTGGACAATCCCACCTGCCAAGATGCCACTGTGAGTGTAAATACTGTGTGTATGCATTTATTGCTTACACTAAAATGCCTGAAGGATATTTGCTCCGAATTATCATATTAAAAAGGAAGACTATTATCAGGCCCCAAACAAACATGTTAAAGAGGAAGACAACCATTAGCTTAATTCAACAACTAAAGATGAGCCAGTGCAAAGAAGGCAAACAGTATCTCAGGCTGCATTAGGCAAAGTATTGACAACAGGTCAAGGGAGGTGATCTCCTTAACTGAGCACTGGTGTGCCCACCCCTGGAGTGCAGAGTCCAGTTCTGAGCTTCTCAGTAGAAGAAAAACAATTGACTTGCAGGAGACAGTCCAGCAAAGGGCCATGTGGAAGCTGAAGGGACTGGAGCATTTCTCCTATGCGGAAACACTGAGAGAGCTTAGGGAAGAAAAGGCTTCTCAGGATCTGTAACTATCTGACGGACGGTGAAAATAGGATGGAGCCAGGCTCTTGCCAGTGATGCCCAGTGACAGAGGCAATGGGCACATACTGAGACACAGGAGATGCTGTCTGAACATCAGGAAACACTTTTTTACTCCAAGAGTGACTGAATAGGTTGCCCAGAGAGGTGATGGAGTTTTCACCCTTGGAGGTGATGAGCTTTCTAGACCCGGTCCTGCTTGAGCAAGGGGGTTGGACCACATGATATCTATAGGCCCTTTTCAACCTCAGTCATTCTGAAATTTGGTGAAAAACTTCAAAAGATACTTTTGAAATAAAGTTACCTGAAACTATAAAAGCAGCATGAAAATTTATAATTGTAGGGAGTTTGGACTGGAACAGCTGTAATCAAAACCCAATTTGATACCAACAGAACTCACACTGTCAGCATCATCTGATGGTCAGGCCAGACAGAGCAGACATCCTGTCAGACACTGACTAGCCTGTATCCAGCTAGGGGAGTGCTAGCATGAAGCACACCTAGCAGGGATCCACTTCTCTCTGAGGATGCTTCCTGGCAGGGCCTTCTTGTCAACATATGGATCAATGTGTTGTAGGGAGTTGCACTGGCACACAAATCAGTTTAGCTAGGACTGACAGAGTGACTGGGGTTACTGCTAAGGCTTGGATCTGAGCTTAGTAAAATAAAGGGCTGAAAAGAAAGATTCATTGGTGGACAAGCAATACCAGAAATAAGATGAGGCAGTAAATGGCAAGAGTAAGTATCTTACAGGTCTGAATTTGCTGTGTTCCTCAACTGACAGAGCTAGATCTACGAACTAAAAGGTAACACTGGCTTCCTTGCAAGACAAGTGAAATATAGAAAAGAGAAAAAATTGTCTTATGGCTTATTCCCAGCCATGTGAGTTACTGCTTTACAGTCAAAGCCAGCTTTTAGGGTGGAACTAAAATCATAGTATGGAATCCAGACAGTAACAGTTATTCACCTTCTGCAGTCACTGTTGCTAGAGGTCTTGCCCTTCCTCCTTTATAATGCCTTCAATAAACCTTGAAATGAAGGGTGGATCTGTCAGGGAGTGCTTTTGGTTCTGTTTGAGCTCAACAAGCCTCAAGGGTTACTGAGCTATATTTCAGGTAGGATTTGAGTAGGGACTACAGAAACCAGAGATACATTTTCTGCTGGATGCAGCATATTATACATTAGAATATGAAAGGCAAGGGTTGGCAAAGGAAATGGCACGTAGTAAATTCTGAAGGCATCAGGGTAACTACTGAAGACAGTTATAGCTTTCTGAAGTGGTGTTAGGGCTCATGACAGGAGGAACTAAAGATAAAATTCTGACTTGAGGAATGCAGCAGCATTGGGCCATGACGATGCCTAAAGGCAGACAGAGAAATGGTTAAAGTTCAACTTTGAAATAGGAAGGTGAACCACTAATTTAAATCTGTAATACTAACTAGACTGACATGAAAGCTGGATCTGTCAGGGGGTGCTTTAGGTTCTGTCTGAGCTCAAAGACATACTTAACATGAGAGCCAGTGGAGGAATGTAAAAGATGGGCAAAATGATAGGGCAGGAAGTTAACTTTGAAGCAAGAACTGAATCTAGATGAAAATAAAGAAATACTGAATTTCCAAAGGTCAGAGAGAAGGATGTTGCAGCAATTGAATCATAACAGGACAAAAGCACAGACAAAAGTGGAGACAGAAAGAAAAGGCTGCATCTTTAAAATGGTATTCAGAGAACATGTATAGGCCTCATTGCTCCTATAGTGAAAGTGAGAACTTCTAAAGAAATTCAAGTTGAAGAACACATGAGCTCTGCAGTGGTCAGCAAGAGGAAGTTTCAGATTCTATCTGACAATTTTTATCTTGAATTCTTAATTAGTTAACAAAAAAATACCCAAGTAAAGGCAAAGTAGAAATAGTTCTTTGCAGAAAATGTTATCTAGCAAATCAAAAGGGACAAAGGACAGCTAGCTGGGAAAACTTAGCAGAAAAATAAGAGGGCTGAATAAAGAAGACTTCTCCATGAGACACTCAAAATAGAGATGTAAAGGCAATTACAGACATAGTGTAGCAATAGCATTCAGGGATCAGAAGTATTACCAAAGAAAACAGAAGATGTATATTAATCTATCAGGTTACATACAGAAGGATGGGATACAATTTCTAATACATGGTTATAAACAGGTCAGCAAAGACTTAAAAATAACAGTTACATTTACATCAGTGGATGGAGCAATGGCTTCTTTCCATGTAGTTTAACTGAATGTCTCCAAATCAGAGTCCAAGTTCCAGTGCCCAATCACATTCTCTAGCAAAGACTAATTTATCAGCATAAATAGAGCCAGTGGCTTGAACTGGGAGCAAGAGAAACTGCTTTAAAGAAGGTGAAGCATAGTACTGAAGAACTCCAAAACAATAAAAGAAGATTAGGTAACAGCAGTATGATCAACCTTGGACTTTATAAGATTAAGGAGGATGAGATGATAATACAGTGAAGAGATATTTTGAGTTTGAGGGTTAAAAAGAAGCAAGTAGATCAGATGGGTACCAGGGACAGAGAGAGAGAGGGGAGATAAAACAATGTAAATCTTCTGCATCTGTGAAAGCTCTAAAGTTTAGAGAAGATAGGAACTGAGAATGAGTAAAACCATAGTATCTGCATCAGTGAATGACAGTGTGAACTGGTAAGAGGAGACAGACACTGGCTGGGACCTGAAACGTGATCTAGTAATGCAAGGTCTCCACACAGGTGAGACCAGCAGCTCATAGCTAAACAAAGCACGTTCTCTGAGACCTAGGTCAGAGTGTGGTGTGTTGCCAGACAAGAAACCACCTTTTTTGCCTCTCCTCTTTTTATTCCCATTAGTCATCTGGGAAGGTTATTTCAGAGCTGTATTCCCCTGATTGCAAGGATAACTTTCTTCATGTCCAGCTCCAGGTAATTCAGTACGAGCATACATCTTTTTTTTCTTTCTTTTTGTTTGCCAACATTGGCCTTTGGTTGAAATCTTTCTTTCTTGACATTTATATGCTTGACTTATGCTTTTATAGTCAAAAGCCACTTTTTGAAACCTTCAGACTGTTATGCTAAAAGTAAGTTAGCTACCTCGTATCAGTGACTCCTTGCTCCACTCATTCACTCACTGAACTTTTTCTTGTCCACTTCTATTCAGATTAACCTATTTTTTCTTTCAAATGAGTAAACACAATATTATCATTAGGTAAAAGGCCTGTAGTAACTGACCTTTCACATTACCATCAAACAAAGAGTTGTTTAAATGGAAGGGTAAAAGAACTGAAGGAGCAGCGAACTTGTGTGGAGATCATGGATTTATATATGAATGTGAAAATTGTAATTAAAAAAAATTGTGATGAATCAGCATGAGACTGTCAGAACAGGTTTTTTTGATGAGGAGAAAACCATGAATGAAGAAATCAGCAAATGAAAAATGGAAGGGAAAGGAGAGCAGAGAACACTGAAGGAACTGGAAGCCACAGGAAGGTGAAGTGCAAGAACAGGAGAAGTATTAGTGATGTAGCAGAGCCACTCTTGTAGCTGAAGGCTGAGCTAAATGCAAAATATGTGATAAAGCCAGACAACACAGAGCTAAGGGGTCAAATCCATTTAGAAGAATCGTAATAAAGTTACAGAAACTAATAACAAAAATCAAGAAATTAAGGAAATGTGTACATAATTTAAAGAAACTTAAAATATAGAGAGACAGAGATTTTGAAAATAAATTGATGTATTCCATATCCCAGAACTCCAAATGCAGAGTAAAATTAGAATTAAACATAATACAGTACTGAAAACAGATATTACTCATTAGTTTGATAATCATTAATCCAACAAAAAGTTGTTGGTTCCATAAACTGCTTTAATATTAGTGGGTTTTGAAAGGAGAGAAGTCTGTGAGTGCAATAATGGAACCTACTTTAAGGTTACAAAAAGCAAAAAAAAAAAAAATCCAAAAGAAGCTGGCAAACAGAAGACTAGAGGGATGCAAAGTTAAGAGGGAAGATAAAGATGTCTTTGTGATTAGTGCCTTGATCTGTTCCCTGACCATAAAAAATACTGGCACATGAAGTAAATGGTGCAGCTGTTTCAAAGAGACTAAGGAAACCAGCCTAAAACTTACCTGTTGACATTAATTTAGAAAATAATTAAGAACAGCATCAATCATGTTGAAGTCAAAGCATTAATTATGTACCAGACCACTGATACAGAGAGAGAAATTGGATGGCACATTGTCTGATACAATGCTAATTCTATGTTGCTCTTTTCCCTAAAGAATTATGAAGCTGAAACTACTAAAGCCTCAGTGATACAGCACCTTTTTTCAAGAACGAGACAAATCCAACATCTTGGTTATGGATGATCAGTCATACTGGGGAGTATCTGCCTTTTACTACAACTAAACTTACCCTCTTGGCTTTCATTATATTTTAAGTCTATTTCTGAAGTATTATGTAGAAGAGCAGCTAAGAAAGAGATTTGATTTATTAGGTGAATTTCTTCAGGGATAGTCAAAGAAACATTGGAAGGGAACTGAGAAAGAGGTGTGGCAGAAAGATGTAAGGTTTAGTGCTGGGTTTTTGAGGAAACCACTAATTATTCCAACAGACCAGTTTCCTGAAAGCTGTTCAGTCCCTTAAAGTTAAGGATCTCACACCTTATCTCACTATTAGATTTTGTAATTGCTTTAAAGAGTTTTAAAACAGTAAAGAATACTAGTTTTAAATTCAAAATATGTGAATTAATAGTAGTCTTGATCATAAGTCTAATGAGTCACACTCTGAATTAGAACAAAGAAACAACTGAAGATACTTGTTGATAGTCTAAAACCAATCTAAATCTGTTGATAATCTAAAAGCAGAGTTGCTTCAGCATCTGAATGCATACATGCATGCAACTACACTTGTCGCCTTAGAAACAAAGTAATGGAAATAATTTCATTTATGTTATAACAGTCAAATTTGCACAGAACACCTCTGAAAACACAGAAAAAGATACTCTCATATGTAAAGAAATAGTTACAAAAGTACAGAATTGTACATTTATTACTACATGCACATATAAAAAAAGTAATCTTTTTTTACAACTAATTTCTCTACTCATGACTTTAGAAAGCAATCAAAATGATGAAAAATGCAACTGAAAACAGTATTCTGTTATTGAAATAGAAAATATATAGCTTGCAACGGATGTGACTACCAGTTTGACTATCTCCTCAAATTTAAAAACCTCTTGTATATATTATGTAATTCTTTTATGAAAAAGGACTGGCTCATTTACTTCCTGGAATGTGAACAAAGAAAAAAAAATTCCAAAGTCATGAAATATTGAAACAACACTACCTCAAAATGTTCCCTTTCTGACCACGTGCAATAATAAGAATATGACAGATGCAGTATCTCATTCCATATGACTTTTTGAAAATTGGCATCTTGGAGATTAAGACATAATTAAGCATAGTTCACTGGATATGCATACTTTTTAATATTTTATGGATGCAGAAGTTTAATGCAATGAATAGTCCATGTTCTGATGATATCTGAATTTTGAGGCTTTACCATTTGTAAGTAGTTTCTAACAAATTTAGGTAATGTCAGCTTTGGCTCAAAGTTGCAGCTCAGAGCCACAAAGGTGATGTCGAATTCATGTTCACAGCTAGGATGCATAAAAGTTAAGTCAAATTACTGAGTTATCTAAGTTACAATGTCATGATAAGCAGAAATAAAACACATTATAATGTGGAGATTCACTTACTGGGCCCTTACTGGGCTATGTCTATTCTCAGGCTTTATCATTCACTGTATCTAAAGGCCTATATAGGCCTAAAACAGCAGCATCTTGGCAAAGAGGCAAATGATCTGTTCAAAAACTTACGAAGGAAATGGAGTAAGGAAAGTCAGAGAAAGCATGAAAGAAAGTGCCATATGAATTACTACACAGAAAATAAGAGGGCAGTAAATTAAAAGATTTCATGGCTACTTAGAAAAAATCTTCAAGCAACTCTCATTTAGAAAGAAAAACTGTAGCCTAACTGTATCCTAAATACTAAAAGTCATGAAAATAATTTCAGTTCTTAAATCATGCCAGTATACAGACAAGCTCTTTTCTCTACCCAATATGCTCATTTTCCATATTCTTAGCTCTCACCTCTCATTTTTTAGCTTAAGAAAAAAGGGGTTCATCTCAGCTTCTAGAGCAGAACAGATGTATACTTGGTTATAAATTTCATTTTAGTTGTTTCCGGACAAATAAAAAACCAAGTGTTTGTTCATCCTTACAAGAGAAATCTCAAATGTCCTATTCACATTAAACTATTAATTTTCTTAATGGCCTTTTTAATTTTGTTTTTAAATGTAGACTCACCTCAAAAAACCCTCAGCATACACAAAACAACAACCTGAGATCTCACTGAACAGATGTTTGGGAAGGCCTAAATATGCACAGTAGATTTGACATTTTATATCTACAGGTACTAATCTGCTATAATCAGATATATTCTGTACAGATACTTGAAGTATGTCATATGCCACCATTGATCCAAATAGTCTCCAATAATGCTCATCTGATCAAAGGTCAGGAGATGTGATATTCAGCAAATTACACTCAGAACAAATAATCTCTTGCCTTAGCTGTTTCTTTGCCAATAATTATAGCTTGTTTTGGGCAAGTAAACAAAATCACTTATCTTTCTCTACTTTCTGAATAAAAGCTTCTTAAGAGACTCAAATATTTAAATTCAATATTGAAGTCTGCAAATAATTAGTTCTTCACGACTCAGAAAATGAGGGTGGACTTTTTGCATTAAGTGAGCTTCACTGTCACTGGGGTAAAACAGTACTCTTTAAATGCTTCATGAATGCCTATTTGTGCTCAGTTAAACCTGCTCTGAGGAGGGAGAGAAGGCCTAAGTTGCATTGCTCTATTCTACATTCACTTATGGGCAAAGAACTGTTCTATACCCAGAACACCTGAAGGCTGTTTTGTTACAGCAGCCATAGATTTAAGGCAATTTCAAAACCAAAGAATCAAAGAATGGCTTGGGTTGGAAGGGACCTGAAATCCAGATAAATGGCATCTGTAGCCCTTCTCTTGTCCACTGAGTGGGTTTGTCAGGCAGGACTTGCCCTTAGTGAAGCCATCCTGGCTGTCTCAAATCACGTCCCTGTCTCCTTGTCCTTTAGTATAGCTTGTAGGAGAATCTGTTCCATGATTTTCCCAGGCACAGAGGTGTATTTCCTGGTGCCCTCCTTTCCCCCCTTTTAAAAGAGGTGTACAATGTTTTCCTTTTTCCAGTCACCTGGAAAATGTGTTCAAGGTACATGGATAATATCAAGGAAGGCCTGTATAATTCCAGGAACTACACTCTTTAATATGTTTCAGTACTAAATATACACCCAAGTTCTTGAAAGGAAAGCAAAACCAGATGTTAAACCCTCTTCTACTTCCATGAGGACTGTCTCAGCAAACCCTATTTTCTGATTTAGTTGCAGTGCTAGATGTTATGTATTACTTTAACTGGGTACACTGTCCAGGTTTCCAGTGTTACAAAACCCTCCAGTTGATTTGCAGAATAACTTTATAACTACCTTCTCCATTAACAAAGAAATGGTGGCTGGAAATAACTATTCAAAGCAAAGTTAGCCATAGATATTCCACACAAGGTACAAGAACCTCCATTTTGCTACAAACCCTCAACAGATAAAAAGTTCACCATCAGCTGCAAATCTGTATGCATGGAATGAAGATATCACACACACTTTCGTAAGAGACTCACAAAACCCAGGAAAAGGCTTATGTATTTTTGACCTCTTCTTTGTAAGCTAGAAATGGATCATTTCAAAGCAGATTCCATATTACTAACTTGTGTCTTTACTGAACAGTGTCATGTCTAGCAAACAAAACTGGTGATTGAAACAGACTTGACTATATTTAAAGTTACTGTGCAAATTTAGCTCATTCAGTATGAAACATATTTCGCTGGTTTCGAGTTTCTGGCCTACTAGGGAACATGCTGGCTCATCATCTTCATCTGCTGATGGAATGCTTTCTATCTTTGATTCAGCACACTCAGCTTTTGCATTAAAGAAGTGCCTTTTTTGTTAAGCATCTGTGGATGTATTTGATATTTAGGATATAAAAAAACCCTACCTCCTGCTTGCAAGAGTCAATTCCATAACAGTACTTTTGCTGATTACTTTTTGGATTTTTCTGCCTCTTCAAAAAACAATTAGATTTTCATTCAAAGTGAAAAGGTCAAAAAAACCATACGAATGTCAAGGGCTTTATCATGCTCAAGACCACATTAATGCAAATAATGTCTGTGCTGAAATCATACTGCAAAAACTGAGATGCAATGCTAAGCATAGCCTTCATATTATGAAAAGTAAAGTACAGTGACAAGAACTGAGCTCTATTTTATTCAGGTCAAACTGATAGTTTAGGAAGGATCTGGGGCTCTTTTATGTTGACAAGCTTCTCCATGTTTCCTCTATACATACCGAGTTAGCATCACAATCTCAATACACTGTCTCTGCATTTTGATTTTCTAATCTCTGTATGGTCAGCTTCAAAATTTCTGCCAAGGCTATTATTGGCACAAAAGCTGGTTCACTTGATAGAAGTCTTAGCTTTTATGCCAGTCTGGGAAACAATCTACAGCATCAAGAAAAAACCAAAGAGTAGTAAATGCAACAGTTCTATACAGTTTTTGCCAGTTTCTTAGAGTAATGCTTTGCGAAATACTGATTGAAATTTTTTTTTAGCCTTGCATGGGGACATACTTCTCTGCACTGGCTAGAAAAATGGTTAATACAACAAAGTTATATGAGACAAAGAGTATTTCATATGGAAACATACTAAATAATAATATTGTACAAGGCCTCATTTGAAGGTCTGTTCACAATCATTATCATCAACGTTTAAAACTGGTTGAGGAAATAGCAGATCAAGAACAGAAAGCCTGTTTTCGAGGCAAAAGGAAAATGAGCTTCACAGAATAAAACAAATGAAAGATGTTACTACTACCAAGCAAAGGAATCAGAAAAGTATTTTTGCTAGAGAACTAGAAAGCATGAGAAAAGAATAATTAATCTTGATAAGAAAAAAATATAGATGAAAAGGAGGAAAAGTTTCAAGTCATTGTGAAAGGTTCAGAAACTGCCTTCTATAACAGGGACAAGTGAGTATCTCCTGTTTTAATAGAAAGTCTAGCACTTTCATGATAACACACTACATGAACACCTGCAATATATAGAGAACTCTTGTTAACTTTATCTGCATTAAGGGACATAAGGGTTGTTGAAATCTATGCTAGGATTTATTCTTGCCACAATTACTAATTCTCATTGCTTCTATGTTTCTTCACCAGCAGTACAGCCATTATTAATTCTACCTATACCACAGGCTCCATCAACTTATAATTTCAAAAGGTATTCAATCAATGTTCCCCTCATCTGCCAAATGGTGACTCAAGCAAGCGTACTTCCACTTACAGTATCCCATGGCACAATCCTGTAATCATTGGGCCACAGTTTAAACTGGTAAGAGAAAGGTAGATAGCCCTTTTCATTACAGAACTGCTTCAGCAAGAGCTAGAAATGGCACAGAACCATGAACTAGAGCCTCATCTGATCAGTGCAAACTCTGCAACCTGCAACATCCATCATCACATGGATGAAGCATCTTGGACGGTCATTATCATACATGGTGTGTTCACATTACACTTCCCAGCTAAGCACAACCAAACTTTGCAGAATACTCATTATATCAGCCCAGTCAGTTATGATAAAGTTCTTGAAATGAAAAAGCAAACAGTACCACAATTTTCAGTTGAAATTTAAGAATGGTATTAACAGTACAATGCATACATATGCCTTTAATGGATTATTTATATGGATTTATATGGATTTATAGATGCTCTTTCAAAAGAAAAAGCTAACACCAATCACATCCCTTAGGTTCAAGAATGAGGAAATTCAGGCTTGCAGATGCGATTCGGCCACTGGCTCAAATTTGTCCAGTGTGCAACAAATGCGAAGGCAGATTTTTCCCTCACCAGTATATCCAAACTTACTCTGCTGCTCCAGCCTCAAATTCTGGCTCATCCTTCTGTAGCTGCTGACAAAAGGCAGAAATGGCAGGACTTCAGAAGACACAGTCTGAACCTTATGGCAGAGACCAATACTTGAAATTGTGTACCAGAGCAAGTTTTCCCACTCTATTTTTCTTTATAGGGGAGTTTTCTATTTTCCTATTTTTAATCTTCTTTTGACACCTTCCTTGCTAAATAGCAAAGGAGCTGCTAAAAACACCAACATGCACCACTGAGAGAAAAGGGGAAAGAGGGGTACAAGTCTCACTGTGCATGAAAAAATTAACACTTCCTTTCCACAAGAGTAGAGGTCACTCCTAGCTGAGCTTCTTCAAGAAACAAACAACTGGAAAAAGAGTATTTGAAGGTTGCCCAATATGGCAATAAAATTGTTAATTAGAAAGACAAACCAAATGAAATATAATCAGAGAAATCTCAATGCAAACCTTGCCAGACCTCCCCATGAAAAGGCAAGAAGTTTCTTGAAACCTTGTCTTTTTGTAGAAGTGAGAAGCATTATTACACCACTTCTAGAACAGCTATTTATCATACCAGTTTAGCTTACATTAGTGTCTGTCTTATTGATTTCTTTTTCCATGGCCTCCTATTTCTTATTCAGGGACTGACAGTGTTTCCACAAAAGGTGAATGACCTTCTTGGTACAATCAGCAATATCCAGCTGGCTGACCTGCATGATGTAACACTGAATCAGCATAGCCAAGATGGATGCAGGACTCCAGGTCCCTCCATGACAGAGAACATATCACTTTTTGGGGAACCGTGGCACCTAATTTTACTGCCCATGGGAAAATACATTTAAAGCGGGTGTTCCATTAGGGTGAAAAGTATTAATTTCCCAGAGAAAGGAAAGTCTTCCCTTAGCCTTCGCTACGAGGTAGATGTTCTCATCCCTGCTACAAGGATGGATCTGTAAAGCATCACCCCACCATTACTGCAAAAAGACCTGAATTTCTTACAGTACTGTTAGCTTTTGTCTCAAGTCAGTCAAGCACAGGGCATTTCACCACACTCTGGAGAGAAATCCTGTATATCTATAACTTCCTTGAGGTAGTCAAAATTTCTGTTTGCCTTCAAGTACTATAAATGAAGCAGAAGCTCCCATAGTCCCAAAGGCTTTTCTGGCAAAAGTAATTTAAGCTTGCTTTAGTCCTACTGCTTGAAATACACAGAAGGAAACACTATCTAATGCAGTTCACAGCTTTAAAACAACTTTTTAAGCATGTATTCCAGAAATATGCTAAAGCATTAATCTGTAAGTGTTACGATGGCTTTAGACAAGACTTCAATCTATACTATTTAATATTCATATGTTCCCATGAACAATTTCATATTCATGGGAAAAATAAGCATAGATTGCACTGCAATTTTTCTGTGCTTTAGCTCTAATTTCCTAATTTTTATTCCAAACCATTAAAAATGCCAAGAAAAAAATATTTTTACCCATGCCAGAGTATCTGGTTCATGCTTAAGCACAACAGCTCTCTGCCCACGCGTGCACACATACATCAGAAAGACCCCAATTTCATTCTAGCATGTCTGACCTCAATCTTTCTGTGCCTTGTAGTATTTTGAGTTAGCTGATTATATGCATCAAGTTATTTGTTTCAGTATGACCAGTGAAGGCCTGCATGCTGCATATTTTCCTCTCAGCTTGCCACAACATAAGCCATAAGCAGCTTGATTATCTGACTTATCACATTCCTGATAGTAATAGTACGATCCTAGTAAAAGTGAATCAGGGATAAAAATAGTCTCAAAAATAATTTCCTGGGATTTCCTGGGTTTGGTTAGTATTAAGAAAGAGCTCATAATAGCAAGAAAATTAATACTGTGGGGGACCACCAGATGGATGTTTTATTTTTCTAGTAACTAAATATAAACATGTCACAAGTCTTGCCACGAAAAGCATAAAAATAGACCAAGCTCAGCTAAAACTCTTAAAACAAAACAAAAACTCCCATACTTCAGTTTACCAAATTAGTAGGCAATGTCATGAAGGATTATGGCAGAAATATCATTCGTCTCACTTTGTAAAAATTTTCTAAAACGAATACCTATTTGTCACACTGAGCTGTCTTACTGATTTTATAGTTTATAATCTGCTAGAGTTTCTCATCAAATTATAGTACTGAAGGAACAGATTACTGCACAGCTTGATGAGCATTCTTCCTTACCATAGTTCTACTTGATCCCACAGCAAATCTCTTCCTTTCTTGGAAAAGGAGTAATTCATAAACTGAAGAATAAAAAAGTAGCTTTTTTTCCAGTTTCAGATACACAGCACATATCCACAACACCTAAAGAAGTATGTACACATCTGATTTTATCATGTTTTCATGGATGATTTAATTTCCAGTTCAAAAGCAAAATTCTTTTTTCCCCTCACTGCGAACCACAGAGCTTTCCTCTGTCCTTAAAATCAAGAGGTTCTGAATTCCTTCTCTGTTCCAGGTCTATGCAGATATCAGGTACAAAAAATATTTTATCATCTTACTTAACTAAAATTTAAAAGCTTTTGATTCAGTTTTACTACAATTCAAGTTGGCAAAGGAAACTTCAGAATGATGAAACCATTTTAAATCATCTTGACCCAGAACAGATAGAAAGAAGCAAAGAATGAAATATTGGCAATATCCTAGGAAGACAGACTTACTGTATAAGCTTTCTAACAAAGGAAAAGCAAAAATTCAGGTATTACACTGGGAAAAAGTTAGTCTGAGACCACAGAGATAGCTGGGGTTTTTTTTGTTTCAGAACTCATGAAATATTTTTACTTTCCTGCTGTGGTGTTTAGTCTTAATTAAAAGGAGAATGCCCAAGTAAAAAGTCGCTCATCGAAAGGAAAACTGGGTACACTTATATTTCTCTTGTAGCACAGTTGTTACATTTTTTTTGTCAGTGGGCATTTCTAATTCACATACAGAACCTCAAGTTTCCTGGACAAAATACACTTCAGGAGGCATGAAAATCTGTCTTGGAATTCTCTCGGGAAACAGATTTTCACAGATCTACTGAACCATCTGGCATTCATAGATTACTGAAAGAAACACTGAGATCATCTCTGAAATTATACAGAAGTGGGCCAGGCCTGTTTCCTGGAGAACTGTAACCATGAAAAGCAGCATCTCTGGTGCATTTAGTTAACACAAACTGAATTCACCACCTCATGGTACCACCTAATCAAAAAGGGTTGATACTGCCTCAACTGCTTTAAACATAGATAAGTGATGCTCTAGAAGGTTAAAATAAATAAATAAATGAATAAATAAATAATAAAAAAGATTAGGACTGGAATTTAGTGTGAATTCATTAGAGCTTTTAGGAGCCCAAATCTGACTGATCTCAGTGAGCTCACAACTCAGAATTTGCTATTTGTAATATTACTTAAAATTTGAGAGGAAAGAGAAAAATACTTTTGACAAAGAGCTCATCAATCTGTTTGGAAATCAAAAGAAAGATGAAGGAAGACCGAAAAGTGACTTGATTAGAGCATAAGCATCTCAAAGAGAACAAGACAGGAACAAAAAAAAAGCCCCTCTGGGTAGCAAAGGGCTCTTTAATATAGTGAAGAAAGCCACAACAAATATTGTCTAAAAGCTGCGGACAAATTCATGTAGGAAGGCATGAATTTTTAAAAATGAAGTTGACAAATCACTCAAATCATCATTGAAGGAAGAGGGGTTTTTTTTTAGCTTCTTAAAAACAGTGACAATTTTCTCATCTGCCTCCATATCTTCATCAGTAGGCTTGATATAGCACTTCTTTCAGTATGCAAGAATATAAATATATGCCTAATGGGACAATAACAATCTGTTAATATTTTATTTTATTTTCAAAGTGAAAGGTTTCTGCTGAAAAAAACCTAGTCAAAATTCATATTTTAGGGTTTTTTTACTTTTACTGTAATCAAGATGGGGTATGTTGATTTTATGCACAATAGTTAAAAAGTTCAATGGCTGCAGGTAATTTATTGTGTTCAAAAATCCAAAGAAGAGGACAAATATTTTTCTCAAGATAAAATTTACAAATATTTAGTTCAATACTTGTGGAAGGTTAGAAAGACAGTGTTTCTGAGAGAAATCTAAAAGAAAAAAGAAATCTTTGAATATTTAGGCTTCACAGCCACAAGTTCCTATGGGTTTCTTGAGCAAATCATATGTCCACTTAAACAATCCTGACACCATCATTACTTTCTCCAAATTATCATAAAATACTTACACTGTTATCAAAAGAACTGTTTTTCTGTTTAATTTGAGTATTTTGTCTTACAGTATTGTAAGAATTCAAGCCCCTGGTGAGTTTTGATAATTGTGAATGAATAGTGAAAGAACACTGCTTGGAAGGAAAATATTTCTTCCATTTTCATCCCCACTCCTTCTCAAGTCTGTTTCCTGATTGTTTCAGCATGTTGGCAATTTCAAGTGATTCTTTCCCAAACATGTGAAACAGTCCTTTTCTGATTAGCTGAGCTGAAGAAAAAGTGAAAAGTATCTGACTTCTGATTTGAACAAATTGCCTGCTATTGATTCAGTTCTCACCAACATTCACCTCAACCCAGGGCCAACTTCTACTAGCAGATCACCACTCCTGCTGCTACCAGTTCAGCTGGGAAACCACATCACTGTAACATTTTCAGAATTGTATACTGTTCAGCGAACTGTTAGGAGGGTAGGCAAGTGAATAACCACTTCTCTATATTTTTGGGTTTTTGCTGCTCCATGGCAGAACCCCAAGCAGGGAAAAAAAAAAAAAAACCATGGAAATCCTAACACTAATGAAAATTTAATATCTAGGATTAGATATTCCAGTGTGACAAACTATGAACTTAATGTATCTAAAGAAATTGTCGTAATGAAATAAACCCGAGTCTACAATGTCCAAGTAGTCACTAAAGAATCATGGGTTGTTTGTATTACAGATGTGGTACAGAAGTCCAAAGAATCATCCATCCAGAAAAAGAAAGCTAGGTTGTATAAACAAATCTTGGAAGGGCCAGTCAGCCCTTTTAGTAGATTTTACAACAAAGAAGGGACAAGTAGAAAAATGAGGATGCAAATGCCTAATTCTAGTAAAGGAGAACGCATGAACTTTCATACTCATAAGCAAATCAAATTTCTTTATTTAATGAGTCTTCAGAAAAATCTCTACTAGTGTAGAAACTTCATACTTCACTGAATCACAACAACTGTATCAGCTGTTAGTTTGTTGCATTTTTTTGTTGTGGTTATTTTGGGGTTTTATTTCCCAGAATTGTAAAAGGTCTGTGCAATTTTTAAACTGCATCTAAATAAAATGTGTGGTATTCCCAAGTTTCTGGAAATATTTAAAATGCTGAAGCTCATTTTACAACTAAATTCATTACCTTAAGCATTATTCAGTTACATGAAAACAATCTCCTTGCATCTGAGTTCAAGTATCATGTTATCAGTTTAAAAAATCATGTTTTTCATTTATCGTTCTTCTTGCATTTGAAATAGGTTATATTACATTACTTATCTATATAATTCAAGTACACAGAAAATAATTAAAAATGTTTCATCCACAAGTCTAGCTCTTCTTTCATCTAATGAGAAGAATTCATATTTCAGCCTTTCTACTACTTGTGTAACTGTTGCAAAACCAAACGCAGGTAACACAATGCCATGTTGCCCCTTCCCCAGCCAAGGGCAAATCCTTATTACGCGCAACCCAGACAAGCTTGTTGTTCAACATCAAAACCTAACTCCATACCAGCCATTATACCTAAACTGCAGCTTCCTAAATATAAGATTCATTCACTCTTCTACTGGTTATCTATATGTATTTTTTAAACTAGAAGGACACAAAAAATTTAGAATATGTTTTTTACAGATCACTGTAGAAGAACATTTGTTACAGCAACTACTCCTGCAATAAAGATCCACTAGTATGTGCTATAACTTCTAGGTAGCTCTGTTGAAATAATTTGGACTATAAATAGGCAGAAGCAGATAACTGACAGGAGGTATGACCTTACAGTTCTTTCTATTTCATCCCCCAGCATTAACACACCCCTTGTGAGAGGGACTGCAACTCTTTTCCAGCCTCCCATCAACATGCACTTAGGCTATGGTAGTTGAAACACTCAGGCAAACTGACTTCAACCTTGATTGCTCCCAGTGATAAGAAAAAACCTTTAGCCTAGAAACATAGAGTGCTTCTGTGTATTCAGAAAGCATTTGAACTGTTACCTATGGAAATATATTCTGCAGCAGAAAGCAAAGTACACCATGCCATCATTTGGACAAGATCCTACTGCCCCTCGCATTCCTCAAAGATAAACTTGTATATTTCTAGAAATTGCTAGAAATCCCTAGTAGCAGACTGATTGAGTCTGTATTTTGATTTCAAGGAATCTTGAAAGCCATTCAACAGATGGGTCTGGAAAATTTTTACCTTGTCACTTGCACCTGAATAGAAGAGCACTCCCTTCAATATAGGAAATGTGTGCAAGCTTTATAAACCTGTTCTCAGTTGGTCAGGGCTTTTTTAAGACTGGGAAAGCTTAGTTTTAACGGCCAGAAGACCAAGTCTTCTCTCTTGGATGAGAACTATTGAGTACAGACCACTAGAGTCACCCTTCTTTTCTTTGTAAAAATCCTACAACACAGTAACAAATTTGGATTCTCAGGAAGTCTCTGATCTGCAGAAGTCACATCAACAGCTCAGCTTAAGATACTCCTATGTTGGCCCCTTCAATAGACACACATATAGAGAATGTATATGAAGAGAAGATATGAAAAGGGATGTAAAGAGAATGACACGTAATTTATCCTAATTTTTAGTGAAAAGCTCTAATTACTCTTGGCCTGAAACAGACTCTTCATTGCGATCTCTTATCAAGCTAAATTTTAGTGCTATTTGAAGAAGTAAAGAAGAGATACTCTGTTTAATTTTATTTTCAAGTGCAGCATACAATACATGAAAATATAAGTACATATTCATATATACATATGTAATAAGGAATGCAAGTACTGCATAGTAAGATTCTCCTGTTAGAGCTGAAAGTGCTTTAAACATAAGAGAATCAATGGAACAACACACAAGTAATATTTTTGGTATAACGCAGAGTTATTTCAGTATAAAAATCTAAAGAAACAATGTACATCTGTGTTTATGCCAGCATAATCAGGTATGATCTGTGGAAGCACTTTTAAAATTAAAACAGGAATTACAGTACATTGCATAAGGACTTGGACAGAAGCTTGTTATATCAGCTTTCTTTTTCATTTCAATTAGGTGGTAACATAAAACAATTTTACTACTTCAAGTGCATTTTTCAAGCTCAGAGAATAAAACAAAAGAACTTGGGCTGCTCAAAAAAGAACATCATCGTTAAAATGTAAAGCCAGTGAATGAGATTAATGTTTACGAAGTATTTTCAGGAGAGCATACAAGATGTGAATCTCTTTTTAACACATGGACAATAAAGAAAAGTATCAGTGGCCAGATATTTTTACATATCTTTCAAAGTACTTTTAGGACTTCTCAGATTCTAGACTGTAATAATAAAATAAGTGTAAGCTTAGTACTTACCCACAGATGCATAATCATTAGGAAGTTCAGGATAAAGTTTGTTTGTATTCTTTTTAGCTGAAAGAGAAAATAAAGTAGCAACTTCTAGGACATGCTCACATATATTGTTATATTTCGTATACTGCTCTTCTAATACAAGTTCAATAGTTATTAAATGATTGCAGTTAACTAGGGAGCAGTGCAGAAGAAAGAAATACGGACTTTGCCTCATATCCTTTACTAGAGAATTAAGTTAACAGGAGGAGCTGCACAGTAAAGCCTCACTTTGAATGAAAGCACTTTGTTAAGATAAACTGTCAAAGAGCCAAAATTCTGCCTCTTCTGCTCTACTGTAAAATCTCTAATGATTAAAAGATAATGACAACCTAAAGAAACTATGATTTCTAGAAACCAAAATTTTCTAGAACTAGGACAAGCAGTTTCTAGTAGGACTGTTCTTTTTACTATGAAGTCTCATGGGGCTTCTACGTATCCAGTAAAACAAATATTTCCTTTGAATTATCACATGATTCTGTAACTATAAAAACACTGTTTCTATAGCAAATCTGTCAGAGAGAAAAGGTTTATTAATATAAAACAAACAAACAAATCCATTACTCTTTATCACTCATGGCACTATACCAACATGCTTTCAGTGTTTGTCCAAGGAAGAGTATTAAAAAAATTTTTTTATAGAGGCAGCTGCTATAATAACTGCATAGTATTAATTAGCTTTAATGCTCCGATTTTATGAAGAGAATTAATTAGTCATTATCAAAAATTTTCACCTGGTGGAGTAGGTCTAACAGTGGGTTTAGGTGGCTCTGGTCTGGATGATGGTCTAGCAGGTGGGTCGTTTACCTAAAATACACAAATTTTTTAAAAATGTTGTATCACATCTGGCCTAGATTGTGACTTCAGAGCCTAGAAGTATGTCAAGTTACACTGAAAAAAAAAATTAAATTAGTCTTTCTCCACGGAACTTGTAGGAACTCAAGAACCATACTAAACACTAGTGACATACACGTGACACTGAAGTAAATCACCACGGGTTTAACAAAGCTTCAAGTAAATGCTTTGTCTATCAGTAACATCAACATCTTCATAAGAAAGTATCTTCTACAGTCCCAGTATTACATTATAAATGTGATTGTTTGAATGGAAGACAGAAAAAGTAGAAAAACTAAGAGTATCCAGTTTGCAGTTAACTTGATTAAAAACACGTGATCAAACATTCCTAATCATCGCCTCAGATTTGATAATGCACAATTACAAAACAAGGATATACTTTGTTATTCTGGAAGATGCGAAGCAAACCCAGCAACATTCTTGTCCACCAGAGCCTAGCAGGGAAATACTTGAACACATGTTCCACGTGCAGTAACTGACATGTGCTATGCCTTCAATCATCCAATAGGGAAGTTACAAATGCCACATGAACATCAGCATTAACACTGACTAGGAACAGCTCAGGAACAGAGAAAGCCTATGTGAAAAAGAAGTGCACAAACCCTTCTTTGTTTCCTTACAGATTTTCCTGGATTATTTTTTTGCTCTTCATTTTCATACACTTCAGTGAAGGATGCTAGAGTTTCATAAAGATCATTTGCTTGAGCAGGGAAAGGCACGTCACCAAGCAGGATGGCACTAGCACGAATGTCCTGCCCATAAAACCTGAAACAAAAAAATAAAAATGGCAGGTATTTGACTATTATTACATTTCAAGGTCTAGATAAATTCACTTTGTGCAAATGCTCCCTATGTCCATCCCTGGCCCTGCATTTTTCCTACTGATCATATTTTGAGAAATTACAGAACTAGTTCAAAGCTGTAAATTTGGAATACTGACCACAGCCCTCATTTTCCTGCACCACTTGGGAGGAGGAGGTAGAGAAGCTGTGATTGAAGTTGAGCCCAGTAAGATGGAAGGTGTGGGGGAAAAGGTATTGCTTTCTAGATTTGTTCTTATTTCTCATTATCCTATTCTCTCATTAACTGAAAATAAATTAAACTAATTTCCCCTTGATGAAGTTGGAAGTTTTTTTACCTGAAATAGCGATTGGTAAGTGATCTCACTGCCTTTATCTCAACTTACGAGCTTGTCATCATACTTTTTCTCCTCTTATCCTGTTGAGGAAGGGGAGTGACAAAGCAACTGGGCTGGCATGCGGTGGCTAGCTAAGGTCAACCTGCCACAGATAAACAATCCCTAAACGTTTAACATCATCTCAATATCCATTGCAAGATGCCTAAATTGAAGAAACCCTTGTCCCTCGAGAAATTCTAAGCTGAGTATAGTATGTTTTCACAAAAACATCATTTTCTAAAGTGAATGTGTCTTAATTAATTCTGTCACTATGCTTTCACTGAATCTTCCAAATTTGAAGAGAGCTTACTTGCGGTTTGTTTCTTTCCTTTCAATCAAACAGGTTCCTTCCAGAGATACACCTGCAAACAGTCCTCGAGATTTGCAGTATGTATAGACAGCAGCAGAGCTTCTCAGAGCAACGTCCCCTTCTAAGTTTCTAAAAGGAAAAAGTTTTGGTTGATATTCTTCAATATGGTTTTGTTGCATGAACAGCTATTGTCTTTTTCTTTTAATTCTTCATTTTATTTTAACCCTATTTTCAGATGGAAACACAGAACAACATTGTCTCATATGAATGCTCCCCATTAGGTCTCTGAGAGACTGGACTGTTCATGGTTTATGACTTAAAACAATCAAGGAGGCTTCAGGGTGATTTGCTGAGGCAGGTTTGCATCCTTCGAGGGTAGGTGAGTTTTGGTGTGCAGTGAGATTAACTCAGGACAGAGGCAGAGGCTGCAAGCTGGGCTTTCAGGCTGACAAGAGGCAAATCCTGCAAGATGGGTTGGCACCTTTTATTGTGGTAATTGTTCTCCCTTACACAACTCCCAATCCCTCCCTTGAGGAAGGTCTCATGGGGCATAACTGACTCAATGCACTGACAAGAGAGGCAGCTGTCATGTCTGAGAAGGGATCATAAACTATCAAAGACCCCCAAAGCACCCTTAGACTGATTCCTGAGGCCTTGCATCAGAGGACTACATGTGATGCAAAGGGATACAACAGATCCATAGCCTGTGGCAAGAAAAAGTGTCAAACATCCCAACCAGGGGAGGTAGCTGGGTGTTCCCAACTAGCCTGAACACATATTAATCCATTGAACTCTAAGCTTTGTGGAACCCTCACCACTGAGAGGACCAGAAGCAGATCAACAGGACACTGTTGGGATCCACAGAGTGGTGATATTTTCTACTCAATCTGTCTCTCTGTCACTCTTTCTTTCTGCTCCTCCTCCTTTTCTACTTCTTTCTCTCTCTCTGCCCCCCACTCCCATTTACTGTTAAATAAAATCCATACCATTGGCTTCAGCATATGGTCTCATTTGCACCTTATTTGGGCAGAGGCATCTCTGCAATAATTTTAATAACTGGATCTTAACAGCCTCCTCTGAAAACTATTAAGCCACACTTTAATCACATTTTTAAATTATCTGATTATGTTTGGACTGGTGACTGAAAACCTGTCAATATTTCCTTCAAGACTTTATGGTCAGCACAAAACTTTTCCAGTAAGGCCTTACTGGACCTCAATAGATTTGGGAGATTACAGCATTTGTCCTTCACAGGATCACATAATATTTTAAGTTTAAAGACACATCAGGAAGTCATTTCAAAATGGATATCACATCAAATTGAGAGCAGGTTGCTCTGGACTTTGTCCAGCCAGTTTTTGAAGAATTGTAAGGATATAATTCCACTGACACTCTGAGCAATGTGTATCAGCACTCAATTTTATTCATGTCAATTTTTTTTTCTCACATCCAGTCAGAACCTTCCTTGTTTCAATGTATGACTACTAGCTCTCATTGTCTTGCCATGCACCTCTGTAATGAGCTGGGGTCTGTCTTCTTGGAGATGCCCTGTTAGGAATACAGCCTCAGGAGGTCTTCCCTCATCCAGCTTCAATAAGCTGAGCTCCCCCAGCCTCATCGTTCACACACTCTATTTCCCTGGCCATTTAGGTAGTCATTCACTGCACACACTTGGGTTTATAAACAACTTTCTGTAGGGCTACAACTCTATTATAATTACTTGAATACAACCATATTCTAGGCACAGTCTATGAAATGTCAAGCAAAGGGGAATAATCACTTCCCATACCTACCAGTTACAGTCCCATTGATGCAACCCCTTACACTGCCTTTTCTGTCAGGAATCAACTGCTGGCTTAGCCCCACTGCCCACCAGGATCCCAGCACCTTCTCTATAAGGCAGCTGCTCAGCCTGGCAGGGGGTTCATCCAAGGAACTTCTCCTAGGAGTGCAGAACTTTGCACTTGTCCTTGCTTAATTCATGGGGTTTTGTGCTGGATTTTTGCTCTACACACTCTAGGTCCATTGCTCTGAATGGTGGCCATACCCTGAAGTGCACTGGCTGCAACCCCTGGTCTGGAGTCATCCACAAACTTGAAGAGTATATTTTGCAACTGCTCCTCTAGGTCACTGATAAAAATGCCAAGCAGAAGAGGTCCTAGAAGAGTCTCCTGAGGAATTCCAAAGAAATCTGTCTTCAGACTTCAACATGAACCATTTACCACTGCTCTTCTAACCTGATGATCTGGTTCTTCACCTGTTTGCTAGTCTCCCCACCCTGACACCTATGTCCCAACTTGGACAGAGAGATGTTGCAGGACAGTGTACTAAATATCTTTGTATGGCAAGATGACATTCACTGCCCTTTCCTGATCCACAGATCTCTCTCTCTTCTGTGGAATAAGTATCATCCTTTTATTTTGTTAGAAAATACTAAAAACCATCAGTAAAAACTTCATCATAATTTAAAAAATAGCCATAAGGAGGCACATATTCCATAAGCAGAGTCTGAGGTAGCTGGGCTTGGTAAGCCTGGAGAAGAGAATACTTGGGGCAAACGTAAAAGCAGGCTTCAAGTGTCTACGGAGAGGTAATCGAGTATGAAGCCAGGCTCTTTAAAGCAGCATATGGTGGAAGAATAAAATGCTATTGATGTAAATAGAAAGAAGAAATACTTTGACTGGATTTAAGGCAGGATAGCTGAACAGTAGAGCAGGCTGCCCAGAGAACCAAGCAGTCTCCATTACTGGGGATTTTCAAGACCCAACTGGAAAAAAGGACTGAGCAACCTGATCTGAAGTCATAACAGATCTCCTGCTTTGAGCAGGAAGTTGGAGTAGCAGTCTTGCAAGGTTTGTTTCCAAGTTAAATTATTCAGTGGTTATTTCACATCATCCTTCAAAGTAAACAGGCTTAACCACTGAAAGGTTTAAAGGTTTATTTGGTGTAGTTTTTATTTACTGTTGGGCAGATCTGTGGTAACAGAAAGCACAGACCCATCTGTTACTAAAAATCACAGTTCTAACAGGCACAAAAGCACCTGTGCTCTTCATTGAGCCCAGCCAAGCAGTCTAGCAATCTCCTTCAAAAAGAGAGCAAATCTCAGAACACTCTCTTTCTATCAATAAATGACTTCATCTGGAAAGAAAAAGGGAAGGGAAGGGAAGGGAAGGGAAGGGAAGAAAAGAAAAAAGAAAAGAAAAGAAGTAATTGGCAAGAACAATATGGTCCAGGTAGCATACAGTTTGCCCCGGTTGTTCTGTAACATATTAAAAAAATGCTGCATCAATGTGGCTTTCAAAAACTATCTTCAATATATGCCTTATTAGGAAAGCATTTTACCCACCTCCCCAAAGGTCCAATTGCCACAGTAAGGTTTCCTCCAAGTGTAAGATTCCCTCCTTTGGCAAAAGCTTCTACTGCTCTTTCATGATTCAGTATTATGACTAAGTCTGAGACCTATAAAATATCAAATAAAAGTACAATGCTTTTTAAGATGAAAGAACAGCACAGAAGAACTTACTTTCTTGTAAAGGATTATTTTGAAATGGCTTTCATGACAAAGTTGATTCTTTTTCTGCAAGGTATTTTGGAAAGAAAAGTCCTTTCAACTACTTTTTAAAAATCAAATTTGACTGATTTTTTTCAAAATTCTGATATGGTCAGTATGTGATAAAGAAAAGCTATAACAGAAACTCTATCTTAATTCAAAATTCCTGATTGACAATTTCTTAGTTTTTACAGCTTATACAAACAATTATGAAGGCATTTTCAGATGTGAATCATTTTGATTTTTCCATAATTATATTAATGAAGGCAAGACAGACCTTACTAAACAAAAATTACTAACCAATGAATAAAAAGCAAAAAAGAGTACTGGTGCTATTGATAGAACTTTATTTTCATGACAAGAGTTTTATATATCTGTGTGTGGGTGTGTGTGTATATGAATTAACTTTTTAAGACTTGAATATGAGATGTGGTCAGTTGCTTCAAGAACCTATGAAACCTAGTAATTGAAGAGGTAGCAATGCACCCAAGGACTGCTGCACCTGATGTTTCATCTGATGGACTTGACTGAAAGCCAGGTTCAGAAAAAGCTTTCAACTTACCCCAAATTCCAAACAGTGACAGCAGGGAATACAAGAGGAAATACCAGATTATTTGCAAAACAAGGCTGTCCTAGAAGTATTACACACAGCATAAGAGAGGTATTTGTTATTAGCCCCCTGGTAACCTCCACCCCATCCCAAACAAAAGATGGCTACAGGAGCAGTTTCTGAATGATCCAGGGATGGAGGGAGAATGTCTTTCAGGATACCGCTTCCTCCTCTTACCCATTAGGAGGATGAATCCATTGTTAAAGATAAGCAAACCCACAGTGAGAAAACCTTCAAGGAAAGCATTTATATAAATTTTAAAACTGGTCTTTAATTTGAGGTACCAAGTCACTGTGACTTCCTTCTTGTTATTTAAAACCATCTGTAAGTATCACTACAACTATGTCAACTATAATCTCTCATACAGGAATAAATTTCACCTAGTTTCTGAAACATCTAAGTTTATATAGGACTAGAAGAATGTGGACTCTGGGCTCCTAAGTCACCCAGGTACTTCTGAATAAAATATATTTTCTACAAGAAATAAAAAAGATTGAGTTATAATAATTCCAGTAAGGAAACAGCATTTTGTAAGCTGACTAAAATTTCAAACAAAGAGCACAGTATTACTCAGAGAAAAAGCCCTCTCACCAATAGCTTCTGTATTAAAGTATTTGTATTTGTTTAAGTATCAATATGAAATGTCTATGTTATCTAAAATATCAGATGGGGATTATTAAAAGAAAATTTTCATAGATAATCAAAACACATGAAGAGGCTTAAAAGGAAAGAAAAAACCAAACAAACCCCACAACAAAACAAACTCTGGGGCTAAAACAGAACACTTTATAATGCATTCAGATCCAGTAGTCCAAAGAAAATCCAACAACCAAAGAAAATCCCTCACAAAAATTAATGATTTTGTATTCACATCATCCTTTAAAAAGTGCATGCAGTAATGCCTGAGATCACACAGTGAACAACAAGAAGAGAATGAGATATTGATCTGTTGCTCATTATGTGAGTGCTGGCTGACTGGCTGCCAGGACAGAGATAGCTAGCTAGTTGTGGATGTACTGGGGGCTGACACGGATCACCCAGATCACCTAGACATGGATTCTTCTGAAGAGCAGAATGCCCATTGCAAGAGATCTTGTTGACAGCATATTGTTACTCTGATTTTCTTTGGGACTCAGCAGAACAGAAGCTAAGCAGAGAAAAGGAGGAGTCTGGAGGCTAGGGGGGAGAAGCAGAGGAAAGATGAAACATACAAGCGCGAAGGAGCTGTGAGGAAGAAGAAATGAGAATCAGAGGCAGAGTGCTGTCAGGGTTCAGCTCACCAGGATTTCTTTGAATATGCTGGGAGTTCTTTACTTAAGCATTTCTGCTGGCTGAAAACTGGCTCCTTTTCTATAGTATTCCTTCAGAAGAGGCATCACCAGTTTTGGTGCTTTCAAACTGAAGGGTCATGTCAGTAACCACAAGTGTGAGTGGGAAATGTGTGAAGCACAGTAACATTAAGTGGAGTCCATTTTACTCCAACCTCAGTTCTTTACACTGTTTCTTGCCAGATGGAGTCCCTGTGCTCTTTAGCAAAGCTTTTGACACAGTATTAAGTACAGGATACTTTTTCAATTAACTTCAATTACACTGACAGGAAGCTTTCCATAAGTGAAAAATTCAGTCTGCTAGAGGTGACAAATCAAGGAAGTGTGTCATGTCACTTCTTTTGATCTAAATGTCTCCTAACAATTTGACTGATAGGATCAAAGCCCCTCTTTTGTTTGTCTTGCATAAATGGATTTCATAATAATATTTTTTGTACATAAAAGTAGATGTTACTATCTCACTAACATTTAGATCTTTGTAAATGAATTTTAATTTCTTGCAAAAAAAGTTACCAACAAGTATTTTAAATGCAAAATCGTACCTCAATTCCAATTTCAAATCCACCACCAAGGCCAGCAATTCCTATTGCAGAAGGAGCAGACCAGGCTGTCGTGTAAAACAAGATAAATTTACGGAATTTTAACCATATATTACAAGAAATACTCATTTTATTATTACACTTTAAAAATGCCAACAAATTCTCTATTTAAAACTATGTTCAAAACCACTACAATAGATTAATAACTATAATGCTTCATCCTACAGGAAAAGATTTAAGAAATACAAACCCTCACGATCTAAACAATTCCTTGTTACAAATTATTTATCATACATTTGTGCATAATCAGATACAATAAACTTTTTAAAATGAACTTTATATTATGTACTTTTATCTTTCATCCTTTTCCACAAAGATACTGAGAGCACTTACATTTGGTCAAACAAAGGTACAAAGATTTGAAAATAGCTTTCACACCAAACATTGTCACCTGTCACCTACTTGTCTGACTCATCACACCTCTCCTGTTTTATGCTGTGAAAAGAATAATGAAAAAAAAATTACCTCTTTTAATTCTCTCATGAGGTATAAAAGGAAAATATCCACTTACTTCCATTAGGAAGACGAGCTAATACAATTCCACTTCCACCTCGAGCAGTCACCAAAAATCCAGCTTTGATAACAGACAAAACTGCAAGGCCTTTGGCTTTGGCTATTACATGAGCTGAAACAGCAAAATCATTTATTCAAGACCTTGTAAGAGAAGTTCTAAGAGAAGGGGAAAAGAAAACTCAACATTTAACAAATTTTGGACACATAAGAGTCAAATAATCGAAGCAAAAGGTTAAAGAAAACTGCAAAAAATGTTGAACTGATAGTGACACCTCCACCACAGAGAACCACAAACCTAGCTGCAGGTCACATTAGCCTGTGACAATCTATACACTGCCACAACTGCTTCACCTGTCCTGATTAGCATGCATAGAATTGATTTGTATAGTGCTACACACATTGTGTGTGAGTACCCTTGGCAAGATGAATAGAAAACGAGCAGTGAATAGCTGACAACCATGTCTCCACAAATTTTTGGAGGATTCCAGATTTAAGTCACAGCAACACAGAGCAGCCTAAGAAGTTTGTATCATTAGACAGTGTTTGTGGCAAATACAGTGCCATCATCCTGCAAATCTTACTGCAGACCCTCCAGAACATAACAGTTATGGCTTCAAAACCACAACCAGCAACACCAGGTGGAGGAAGACACTAGAAGAAACACAGGGTAACAACTGCAAAAATAAAAACGACAGCAGCAAATAAGAGTGCTGAACCAGTATCAAAGGGAAAATGCACCCTGATCTCTTTGCTTCAACTCATTTTCATCTAGCTAATGCTAATCAACACAGATATTCAAGAGCTAGAGCTACTATTCCAGGTTCTCTCTTAAGAAGATACATTTACAGGGTTGAGCACGAGACAGTTCATCCATCCCAGAGGGAAGCCTTCCAGTGCAGGTACCTTGCTCTGGTAAACATTCAAAAGATCTCTCCCAGTAAGTAACATCTGCCAAGAATACAGCAAACTGAAACCCTTTACTTCCAAAATATTTTCAAAGAGGTTATGGCACCCAAAATCTTCATTCATCTCTAAGTTGTGGTCAGTGAAAACAGAGGGAATTGGTAAAGACAGCCTGACTGCAACAGGGGAGTGCTGAAGGTTTTAGCTGAATCAAAGCATTTTCTTTACTCACGTGGTATAATTTTATCTGGTCCATTTCTGGAAGTTATTTCTGTAAATTCACGTAGTATTTTAGCTGCCTTTTTAGCTTCTGACTTCAGGTTGGAAGGTATAGGGTTGTTCACTGTAAAACAGGAAAGAAATAAATTATGGTCAGTTTAGGATATCTCATATGAAAAAAGGCAGTATAACTTGTATGGGAAAAGTGGTTCTTTACAAAGAGTAAATCAAACAAACATGGCAAGCAAATATAAGAAATTATCTTCTGCATCAAATCCACATTTTGTTTCTGACAGTTTTAACTGAAGACACCACTTAGGAAAACACACAAGCCTGATTCTTTTATGCAATCCCTTTCTCTTGTACTTGTTCAGAATCCACACTGGTAAACAGAAAGGGTGTTGGGACACACATCCTCAGTTGTTCCTGTCACTATTTATTTATGGGTTTATTGCATATGAATTTGTCTAATGCCTTTTCAAACCTGCTGATACTCTGCCTTCAGAATTCATGCAGCAACAGTTCACCTCCTACTTAAAGAAATACGTGCTCTGTTTTAAATTAATGTGCTAGTTACAGTGAATGCCTGGTAGCTCAAGTCTCACAAGTTCTGGTAAATGCCTAATGCATTCAACTTATCTTCTACCTTCATGATTTTATAAATAGTCAAAGCCCCCAGCCTTCTCCACTCTTTCAGGAGTCTCAGCCTTCTTAGTCTCTCCTCAAAGTAGTTGCTCCATCACTGACCACTCTAATTGCTCTTCTCCATACCACTGTCAACTCTGCTGTCCTTCAAACAGCAGAGCAACTCGCAGCTGGTGACTCATGAACACTAAAAGTTTCACACCTCTTCAGGACACTTCTTATACAGAGCTAAACATGTGGCATGTTCTGAATGTGAAAAAAAATCTGCTTCAGAACAAGAAATTTCCTTTAGAAATCTACTTCCTGTTGAAGGTCTTATCAATATTTTCTTTCTAATGTGATCTAGCATAACCCCCTCACGTATTTCAGCTGAGGAAAAAGCACACATTAGAGATAAATTATGTTTATTTCAAAAAGATGCAGAGTACGGTAGCAAACATGCAAAATCTTGAAATATATCTTCCAAACCAGTGAGGTCATCAAGTCTACAGAAGTGTGTTTATTCCATTTTGATCCACCAGATCTGCTGTCACTATTCAATGACTGGACAGAATCAAGTATTATAAAATATTAGTATTCTGCAACATTATATATACATTTTATGTATGAATGTTTCAGCTGTAGATTTGCAAAAAGAAGCCTTAGTGCAGTTAAAGAGATAGGAGTTAGTTTTGATTGTTACATCTACTAAAATCCCCCAGAGCTATCACTTAAATTATTCTTGTTTTTCTGTCTGGACATAACAACACTCACTATTCCCAAGTTTAACAGCAACAAACCATCCCGCTAACACATAAATATATTGCCAGACCAAAAATACATCTAGTCTCATGTCACACCTCTGAAAAAAACTAGCAACAGCATTTCTGTAAAATTCTACTGTTCCTAAATTCACAAACACACAAAAAAGACTGTGCAGAGAGAAACAACATTCAGTCAAAAGTGGACTAATTTATAAATTGGCATTCCCTGAACATTCATTCATCTCTTCACTCTGGGCAACATTCCCACCCAAAACCAAGAAGGTGAGGACTAAATACATTTTGAGACTACATCAATGAAGTTTAGAGAGCAGTTCAGCTCAGGCGAAGTGAAGTGCACAGCAGCAAGTCAGCCAAGATTCTGTCCACGCTTCATTGACTAGAATACGATACACCTCCACTTTTCAAAGAGAAGAATATTCCTCTGGTATGTTCTCCAGGCAAGAAGGAAGATTCCATGAATAGGAGATTTTGACAGTTAAATG
The DNA here is from genome assembly GCA_013397975.1 of Machaerirhynchus nigripectus. Classification (NCBI taxonomy): domain Eukaryota; kingdom Metazoa; phylum Chordata; class Aves; order Passeriformes; family Dicruridae; genus Machaerirhynchus; species Machaerirhynchus nigripectus. Next base: position 49,480 of record VZRQ01001699.1, on the reverse strand, counting down.
TCTGGATTAGTGTCCCCTGAGATATCTTGCAGCAACATTTGGCTTTGGTGAAGATGCAGCAGTATTACCTTGGAGAGTTGGAAGTGATATCAGTCATTGGAAGGCTGTGCAGAAACATCAGCCTCTCTGGGAGCAAAAGGAGATGTACAGAATGCAACAGACTCTAAACCACACTGCAGTATCAGAGTAGAAATATTAATTCTATCTCCTAATCATCCCTTCTCTTTTCAGAAATTAAGATGATAGGCAAGACCCTGGGTGTGAAAGGATAGAAGGTGAAGCTCTAAGAGCTCAGGATATTCTGAAAAGTTCTTGGCAGAAGAATTTTCTCTGACGGTTACAGTACTAAAATTGTCAAACTGCTTGCAGGAGTTTTGAACATGCATTTCTTCTGTGACTGGAAGACTTTCCCTGGCTGGAACCTGGCTACATGGCAAAAAGAGAGGCCAGTGTAGCCCAAATAAAACATGAACTCACAACTGCTTTTGGTAGATTAACAAACTGGGGTGGAGCAAATGTCACCATTACTTCTGTTGTTTGTACTTCACTCTGCATTTTCAAGATCAGAGGGCAAACATGACCAGGATGTTGTAAGAGAAAAATAAGATTTCTGCTTTTGTATGGAGATACATTGAGGCAGTCCCAAAAAGCATATTGCAACACCATTCTTCTCAAGAAGGTATGAAGAATAAACCTAACATATTATAATTTGTAACTAATAATTAACATTGTAATACACAGTGCATGTCCATTTGCAAGAGCAGGTGAACACTTCTAAATACATGTTTTCACTTGAGATACTTTGCAAGTCTTGAGGTCTCGAGTTTGGGAAGGGTCACCTACCCAGTCTACCCAAAATACGTATTTCATGCTACTTAATTATTCTCATGGCTCAGTAAGATTAAACCGTGGTAAAATGGACTGTTATGTGCCTGACCATGCAGGACTTCTAGCAAAGTGATCAAGACAATGAAAATAAGACCTGTACACTGGAGATAAAACAACACTGGGGAAATGAAAACATTGGGGAGTTAAAAAACATTACTGAGCAAAAGCAAGCATTATCCAGCTTCTAGATTAGAGAAATAAAATAAACTTCTGTGCTCTGCTCAAACTCTTCTTCCTTATCTTTGCAGGCATTCCTTCCTCCCCTTCGCTTCTCTTTGGCTAATCTCAGAATTTGGAGAAACATCTCCAATTATTCTTCCTACTACTCAAAAAAAAAAAA
>VZRQ01001699.1:38035-48083 GCA_013397975.1 Machaerirhynchus nigripectus | reverse complement strand
CCAAAACAAAACAAAACCCCCCAAACAACAACAACAACAACAAACTCTTAGCTAAATCCATTGAGAAAACATGAGGTGTTTTCAGACCTAAAAGTCTGCCAACAGGAAGAATGCAGTGGTGAAAAAAAATACAGTCACTTTACAGTTTTTGTAAGCATTTTCAGATTCAGAACTGCTTCAGAAAGATTCGATGGTTACCAGAAAACACTGTGTGCATGCCACTGTGCACAGAGGAGCTACTATTTAATTGAAGACAATTCAAAGCTGAACTTCAGGAGTCAGCAAAGGTAATACTCTTAGTACCTCACTGTCCCTTCACTTCTCAATACATAACTGGTTGCTCTGAGCAGCTGGCTCTAGTCAAAGGTGTCCCTGCCTATTGCAGGAGGGGTTGGATTAGATGTCCTTTTCCCTTCCAACTCAAACCATTCTATGTCTTACCTGCACTATGATTCCAAAAACTGTATTCTAAATTACAAAATTTGCACAGAAAAATAGCACTACTCAAGCAAATTGAAAATTAGGTATTTCCACTCCAACCATTATAAAAGGGTATTTTTTCTTTTGGTGCCACTTAGTGTGGGGTACCTTTATTACCAGGGAATGGAGAAACTGGAGAGACATTCATCTAGCTGTACACTACAACAGCAAGCACAGGAAAGCTTAACTTCCCATTCTCAAGCTAACAGCAGAAACTTCACTTTCTTCCTGTATCACTTGTTTCCTGCATCATTATTTCTTCTGCATTCCTTGGGTAGCTACAGGAATTTACTCCTCCATTATCCCTTGTTTTTTTCACTTCTTGACACAGACTGAAGTAATGCAGGATTATTTTTCTGGACTAAGACAGAGCAGGTGGATTTGACAACACCATTCTGCCAGGTAATTTGCATGTGGCTAGACTTGTCACTTTGAGAAGCTAAGAAATGGGTGATAAATGGGTGTGTTGTAAAGCACAACAGAGGTGCAAAGAGGGGGAAAGGAAATGAGAAAAGAAAGGGATTGAACACACTACCAACCGAAAGCTACCTTATTACCTTGTAGAGAAGGGCTGCAAGTAAGATTTTAATTTAGAAAGTAGCAGGCATGAAAATTAAAGTGATATTAATTGGCAAGCAAACGTGGCACAGAGAGGTTTTAACAACAGGCAGGATGAATAAGCCACCTGATTAAACACTTTCATGCTGAAAACCAACACAGTTACTCAAAGTGGTAACCATATGATTCTTTCCCCAGTGGCTCACTTGGAGTTCCTTTATTTACTTCCATAACGTGTAGATACTAAGGAACTGGCAGGATGCCTACAGGAGCCTTGAGGAACTGATTACTTGTTTAAAAAAAAACAAAACCCAAGCAAATCCACACCCTGACCTTAATTATGTATAATGGGATGCCTGATAAGGCCTGGCTGGTCTCCCATTTTCTTCAGCAGAAGAAATATAGTAATTGTATCACTGAGGAAAGGGGGAAGTTTGGCTCTCCCTCTTGGGCTACGCCACACTCAAGATCTTTTTGACAGAGTTCAGGATTATGTAAGGATGGGGTCAACAATCAACACTAAAAAGGCAAAGTTTAATGGTTCGATATATAGTGTATATATAGCACGGCTGAGGCCTGACTCTTACAGTTAAATTTTAGATTAATCAATTTCTTAAAACTTTGTCCTAAAGCGAAGAAAATTACTGGTTTTTCAGTTTAAAAAACCCTAGTAAATTGAAGAGCACAAATATGTCAGACACTTCAAAACTATAGTTATTCACCTTAAAAAAAAAAGGACAAGAAGGTTTGCATTACAAAATGGTGGCATCTGTCCCAAAATACAATAGAAATAAGTACATATTATAGTGAAGGTAGAGGAGTAAATTCATGCTTCTATTTATTTTAATCACTCTATAAACAGACCAAACTGTAAGTGGGATTTCTGTGACCTCCAAAATGATTTCAACTTCTGTTCATCTATCAAATTGTCTTCCTCTCTCTCAAGCTTACCTTAGAATTTGAACTGTAAAATTAGTTCCTTAGAAACTCATTTAATATCGGAAGTCTATTGAAAAAATCATTTAGATGTATCTGCTTTTTAACAAAAATACTGTATGAAATATTTAGACATAAGCAGAATTTCCGTGTTCAGTTTACCCCATCAATAACATACGTAATAACCCTGCAGCGCTGTCTTCACGATTAGCTCTTAAGTATGCATATCTAATTGTCTGTTTCGTATTCAAGCACTGCTCAGGAAAGAGGTAACCAGGAGCAATGAGACAATAATATCTATCAGGAGGATACACTGACTGATGGATTTGGAATGCCGTGACCAGCCAATGCTCAGCTGGGAGCAAGCTTCATTTGCACTCCTGCTTGTTGTTGAAAGGAGCAGATATTGAGCATATGTGAGTCAGCAACACAAACCCCATGGGGGAATATCACACCAAAATTGATTAACTGCTTAATTTGTAAGCTGATGAGGCAAGTGCGTCAGCCTCTGATTTACATTCTGACTAACAGTAATAATTTGCTGGCTGAACATTTGGTGAAATTATCTGACCAAGGTGCATTTAAGAATACATAAAGCCTTTTTACTTAAAAGCCATAACTAATTCTGATACAATCAAAATTATGCTGAATATGAACAGATCAAATAACGCATAGTGGCATTACGAGAACCCAAACATCAAAAGTACAGTTTCAAAGAATGAATGACAAAGGGGAGACAAAGACTTGCATGCAGATTTCACACATATGTTTCCCACGTATGTTTGAGCTTTGAAGCATTTGGCGAAAAGCGGTTTTGTGGGATTTTTTGGCTACAAAAAGAAGAAAAACCAATGACAAACACCTCTATAAGCCTCATACAGCTATTCAGTCTTTACTTTCACTTCACTAAAAAGTTCAGAAGCAGCACAAGAATACATTAGGCATAGCTGATTTGCAAATACCCATGGTTATATCGGGAACATCGATGCTGAAAGGCTTGTATGAACAGAGAACATTCAAAATTATGAACATTCATAAACATGAAAAAATAGCACAGTCAAGTAAAGTTAAAGAACAACATTGTAATGGGAAGGAGAAACCTGAAAAACAAGACTGTGCAGCACTGGAAAAGGGCCTAAACTAGAGATTGCAATTTGGCATTACAATTAAAGAGATTAATGCAATTTTGGTTTCGCAAATGTGTAACAACATGATACTGCGGTAGCCAGCTCCAGCCTTGGGATTCATCTGGTACTTGGAATTCCTTGAACAGCATCCCAGACATGCATCATAAGCATTTTGCCCAGCCCAAGAAAAAAGTGATGCAATAGAGCTGTGGATGACAAGCAGCAGCCTATGCTAAACATGTCTCTATGAGTCTCTCTCCACTTAGGATTTCCAACACTTGAAGCCAGTGACTGAAAGCAAAGAAGCCAGGTTAATGAAATGTCAAGAGAAGATCTGTGGAGTTCAAGGAATTAGCGGGATAAGCTGAAAAGGAACCTACAGGAAAACAATGTTAAAAAATAAAGGCAATAACAACCCTCTTTAGTTGAAATCCAGAAGACTACTGTTGGTAGAGCCTGAGCTCCTTATTCCTGGTTTTGGAACAGGTAACTGTTTCCTCCAGATTCCAAGGACCATGAACAAGGAAAGGCTCAGAATGTAGGCTTTGATCATCCTGCTACAAAGGACTAATGGTGTAGGCAAGGAGTCTATGAAACAGTAGCAGGGAATGACAAAGCATTACTGACATACTGGCTATGCCAATTGGCAAGGCTGTATAATTCTGACACAGACACCTCGAGAACAGCAAGGGAGACAGGAGACAACAGATAACACATCAGCATAAGGCAATGGAAGCAGAGCTGAAAAGTAGAAAACAGGGTCTCTGTACAGTGAAGTTTTGCACTAAGCTCATGCATTTCTACCACGATCTTTATAACTTGGATTCCTGAAGTTTTACCAACTTCAATGCGTCACTGTCCATCAACAACACTGGTGTGAGAAGCTAGTGATATGTCAGTGACAGTACAAGTTATGGCAGGGTGTAAGTACTCCAGCAAGCACTACACCGCCTTGCAGAGTGTCAGCTAAGCTGCACTGGAAGACTCTAATCTGTGCTTTCACAACCCTAATGGTTTTTTCACTGTGAATTAATGTAACTACACTTTCCCCCTTCCCCACCCTGGATAATAAGTTGTTTACTGGATGGTATTGCATTAAGCTGGCACTGGTAGTGGTGAGAGGCAGAACAGATGAGAAAGGTCTGCAGAACGTGCAGCTAACAGCATACAGAAATCAAGGAGCTGGAAGTATTTTAAGGTTTACCTAGAACAGATGGAAATATATGCTGTCCAAACACTCCAGTGGAAGGAAGTAAAAAAGTGCTTAAAAATAAAGCTGAAAATGAAAAAAAGCCCCACTCTTATACATGTTAAAACCAGCCTGTTTTTCCCTGGTTTACCTGCAGTAACCTGCTAAAGTTAGCTGTTGATGACAGCCTGTGCCCAGAAAGAACTTCATGAGCATAGCAAAGCTACAACTAAATTCAGCCTTCAAGAACTCAAATATGGAATGACAAATAAGGAAAAGGAATGACACATAACAGAAGATAGTAACTTCCCTAGAAGGAAAACAGCCCAACAATTTTATATTTCAAAGAGAAGAATCTCACAGACATTTCTATCAATATAGAAAGTTGAGATATTTAAAGTGTTTTGAACATTTTTTTTAATAAAGAGCATTATAATAAGAAATTATTATAGGATTTCTGAAGCTTATATTTCCACAGTTACATATATTTATACATTTAAATCACAATTTTTGTGGAGGGAAGAATAACAAATGCCATTAAGATTAATACTTCTGAAAAACTTTATGCAAACTTGTATCACATCTGAATGGTTATTGCAAGACAGCTTAGAAGTCAGACGAGAAGAAACACAGGCACTACATTTGGATTTTGGCATGCAAATACACAGTATGGAATCAACTCAAAATAAAAAGAATCACAAGTCTTTATTAAAAAAAGAACCATTTCAAACACAGAAGGCCTTTCGTTGATAGAAATGAAATAATGGAGATAGATGAGCAGATTTCTTCCGTTGTTCTCATCTCCAGAAATCTGTAGTTTTGAGTTTTGGGGGTTTTGTGTGTGTGTGTGTTTAGGTTTTTTTAAAATATCTTACTATGAGTTATGGAAATCAAAATACTTCTGAAGATAACTCAAAGGAAGCCAAAATTATCAGAGGCATGTAGATGTGGCAACTCTAAACCTGGAGAGGCAAACTGCCTCACCCAACCTGCACGTGCACTATGTCTACTATGGCTGGTAGAGAGTACCAGGTGAACAACTCTTCACAGCCTTTATTAGAGAATCATTGAATGGTTTGTGTTGGAAGGCACCTGAAAGATCATCCAGTTCCAGCTCCCTGTAATGGGCAGGGACACCTTCCCCTAGACCAGCAAAGTCCCACCCAATGCGGCCATGAACACTTTCACAGACGAGGTATCCACAACTCCTCTGGGAAACCTGTTCCCAGTGCCTCACCACTCTCACAGTAAAGAATGTATTCCTAACATCTAATTAAAATCTCCCCTCTTTTAGTTTAAAATGCTACCCCTTGTTCTATCACTATCTGCCTGTGTAAAAAGTCACCTTTTAGGCATCACCTCTACCTCTTTTTCTAGGCCCCCTTTCAAGTACCAGGCCACAGTGAGGTCTCCCTGGAGTTGCCTCTTCTCCATGCTGAACAAACCCAGCTTTCTCAGCCTGTTTCCACAGGAGAGGTGCTTCATCCCTTTGATCATATCTGTTGCCCTCCTCTGGATTTGCTCCAACAGATCTGTATTTGTCTTGTGCTAAGAACTCCAGAACTGGATGCAGCACTCCAGGTGGGGTCTCATGAGAGTGGAGTAGAGGGGCAGAATCCTGTCCCTTGCCCTGCTGCCCATGCTGCTTTGGATGTGGCCCAGGGTGCAGCTGGTTTTCAGGGCTGCAAGTGCACATTGCAAACTCACGTCCAGCATTTGTCCACCAGAACCTTCAAGTCCTTCTCAGCAGTGCTGCTCTCAGTTCCTTTCCCAGTCCGTACCTGTTCCTGGGATTGCCTTACCCAGGTGCAGCACCTTATACTTGGACTTGCTGAGCTTCATGAGGTTCTCATGGTAACACTCTACCTGGACCAAGCTTGTCCAGGTCGCTCTCCATGGCATCCCATCCTTCTGTTGTATCAATGGCACTGCTCAGCTTTGTGTCAACAGCAAACTTGCTGAGGATAAGCACTGAATGTAGGTTTAAGGCTTTCTGCTATGACTTTTTGAAAAGAGTAAGTAAACTTCTTCATGGTCAAATTTTTATGCTGTTGTCCTCTAAGCAGAGGTATTTTGTAAACTTGCCCTGCTGCCCAGATAGAAATTGACACGTTAGCTGACAACCTTTTTGAAAGCAAAGCAAAATTTATTTGAAATGCCATAATTACATAAACTAACACATCCAAAATAAGCTTAGGCTCTGCACAGGCTATCTGATATAAATTAAATTGTATGAAATGTGATAAAAGTAATAATGCTTGTTAGCTGTATCAGTGTGACTATTGTCATGTATAGTGTCAGGAAGCACAGAAGATTTTTGGTCTGCTCTAGTGTTAACAAGCTGCCTTTTCAAATATTGCTACCAGTTATGTATGCACTTCTAGACCATGGGAACTCAATATTTTTCACATGAAATATCCATTTTGTTAATGCTAAAATAACCCTACAACATGTAAAAACCCCATGCCCCCTTTCATCGTGGCATAATTTTTATTACTTTTCTCCACAAAGAGGAAAGAACTCAAACACAAAGTTGATCACTATGTAGCTATGTGGTATCAGTCCGCAATCCCACTTGGAATTAACTATTTCCTTGAGAAAAGTCAAGGAAAAAAAGCTCTGTAACCCAGAGTCTCCTGCGTTATCAAAAGCTTTTGAGGAGTTTGATTCCCAGCAGTTTTTGTACCGAAGTCAGCTTGGAGAAAATTCTAATTAGAGATGCTGAATTTCCTCTCATCTCCTTTTCTGAAGAGAGCTGGAATACATTAGGGTAAAATGATAGTGACAAAGCTGAACAATGTACCTTGAAGAAAAATGTGTTCCCCTTGTATATGCAAGATGTTTCAACTAGATGATGTTCCTTATTTCTAAGGAACTGTGGCATGTGAAGACAGTTCATACCTGCCTGAGGCACAGAGGATTTGTTCCAAAAAGCACATTAGACATCTGTTCAGCTACACAGCAGGCAGAGTAGTGGAACACCTATAGCTAAAAGTCTTCAAAAACTCTTGTAACCTTTAGCAATTACAAGAATACTAAAATCCCAAGTCCACAGTTCTAGAACCAAATCGTAGCCTTTGCACTAGAAGAAAGGATAAACACAAGAGGCACGGGGATGAAATCACTCCATTTGTGCGAAAAGTACCAGAAAACAGCTTTTTCAAGAGTGATGTGCTCCAAAACAAGCACGAAAGGCAGAGTTATCCTGGGGGCTATCTGAGACTCACATGTGAACTCTAGCAAGAATTCGTACTACAAGAATTACAGGCTTTGGCTCAAAATATCCCACCACACCTATCCACCCTACACCCATGCCCCAGGAAACTGTCTACTTGAAACCCTTTTAGTAATTCTTTTATATACACTTATTATAATATGTTGGATGTGTAAACAATTGGCACCAAAGGGGTGCTACCCACCAAGCAAGATAAGTAGCATGACTGAAGCTTAGTCAGAGCTTCAAATTCAGTTCTACCTGTCTCATCTCATCTTAATACAAGAGTTGGTATGATATGTGAAATTTAGATAAGGGGGTAAAGGGAAAATCCCAGAGGGAATCCCAATTATGACTTGTTAACTCTATTTTACTAATGAAGAATAAACTTCAAGGCAACCCGAGCAGATTAACAAGTACATTATTACGCTTTGCACATGAAAGATTTAACTGAAACAAGGCTGTTTTTATACAAAAATCCTAAACAAACATCTTGTTTATCTTCTCACCAGGGCCAGAAGTACAGAGAGAACAAAAACGTAACACATGAACCCCAGATGTGCATTACACAATAGCCCTCTATGCTACCATGAGAAAATATTAACTACCTTAACAAAATACAGACTCTGCTTATTTCCCAATGAAAATACTTAACACTTCTGTCAAGAAAACTGTCACCATCATTCTGATTCTCTCATTTCCACACTTCATAGAAGTCCCAATTCACTATGTGTGTGAATAAAATCTAAGAAGTCACCAATTCCCACAACTAATTAATTCCTACAATTAATCACACAAGAAATGTTTCTTCAAGCTAAAAGGAATGAACATTTTAAAAGTGAAGGTGCTTGATATTTATTAATCAAGAATTTGAAGAGCCCTAGTTCTGCCTAAATTCTTAGATTATCTTGTTCACAAGAGCATTTCTTCTCCACTAAGTCATACAAGTTATCCTTCACAGCACACGTGCATTACAGGCTCTTCTGTAACAATGCAATAGCTGTTTCAGAAGCCCCCAAAATCCGGACAGCTCACTACATCAGAAATAGTCATTCTTAATGGTGAGGAACCATGACACAATGCAAAGAACAACACTGAATTCTGTCACAGTTCATTTCAAAGGTATGAAGTTGCCATTAGCTGAAGAAGGCACACGCTGTATCTCTCTTCCACTGCTGAAGGCTGAAAATGACAGAATCATTTTGGCTGGAAAACACCTCTGAGATCTTTGACCAAACATCACTTTGTCAACTAGACCACGGCTTTAAGTGCCACATCCAGTTGTTCCTTAAACACCTTCAGGGATGGTGACTCCACCACCTCCTTGGGCAGCCGGTTCCAAGGCTTCTCAACCCCTTCAAGGAAGAATGCAGGACAACACTTTAGATAAGGATCCTCCCCAGTCTCCTTCCCAAGACAGAGAAACATGAAATACTTTGTCTCAAAATTAGAGCTAGGCATGTGCCTACATGTGACATACACAGATATGAACACTGGGTTTTATGGGAACTCCAGTATGGCCTTTCAAAGCACTCAGTTCTACATAGAGCCTCCCCCTCCCCAACCCATAAACATAGGAAGGGAGGTACAAGGCGGGGGAATCTGCTTCCAGTGTCGACACCTCAAGGGACTTCACTAGACAGAAAGCAGGACTAAAGGCACTCTGCACTGCTCACTTATCCAGTATGGCAGAGCTACATGTGAGAATACCACAACTGACTCATCTCTCCGTCCTTTGCCAGGGCCGTGTCTGACGAGCAGAGCCCCGGCCCTTGCCTGGCTCCACCGCCTCTCACTCCCAACACCTGCGAGCTGGCCTGACAACAGCAGGATGCTGCAGGCACCGGGGACAGAAACCACGTTGCTGATTACCAATCACTTGCACTGCAAAGTATAACAACTAGATAATTTTAAAAAATGTGGTTGTACAACTGTATTTATAAAAGAAGCGATGTATGCAGGACAGCATTTCAAGCTGCATAAAAGGAAATGGGCAGTTTGTAACATTCCACAGAAAATGTTATATAAGCTCTTCAGCTTTCATTTTAAAGTCCCAGATCTGGCACAAAACTAAGAATCTGGCAGATTTTATTTAACCTCCAAAGTGCCGCATTTTGACCAAAAGACCAGCCAAACAAGTCTTTAAAAAGCAGCAGAGGAATCCAGTCCCGGCCACACCCTGCCGTGGTGGGGCTGTGTCTGCTGGTGTTACAAAACCTAGCCAGGTACACAGATACAGTGTACAAGATAGTCCAGCAGCAAAAATAGAAATAAATACATATAAAAGTTTTAAAAGGTATGTAATATAAATAAAATATATGTATGTATTTGCATATATATATGTATATTACAATACATAGTAGGTATATATAATCTACCTATATTATATATAGATACAAAATACAACTAAATAAAATAAACCAAAAAACAGACACTCGAGCTGTCCTGGAAAGCGAAGCGCCCGTGTGCCCGATTTCACCAGCAGCTTGGCGAGGCCAAAGCCGCATTCGACGCTTCTTATATTTTTACGTGGAGGACGCAGCA
>VZRQ01001699.1:947-37554 GCA_013397975.1 Machaerirhynchus nigripectus | reverse complement strand
GGGCGGGGCCGGGGCGTCTGCGAAGCGCCCGCTCCCCTTCGCGCCGGCGGCTCCACGGCGGCACCGGTGCCGCCCCGTCCCTCCCTTCCCGCTGTCCCGGGCACGTGCCACACTTCGCTCCCTTTTCCCCTTCAAAACAGGCAAATCCCGCAGCCGCCTATAACAGCCGGTGCCGTAAAGTGAGGCGCGGGCGGCGCGACAGCCGCGAGGTCCTATCCAGCGAAGATGGCGGCGGGGGAAGCGAAGTCCGTGCTGTTCGTGTGCCTGGGTGAGCGGGGCGAGGGGCGGCCGCTCCCGCACTGCTCCCGCTCTGCGCCCGCCGCTCCTCGGCCCGGGGCACCGGCGGCCTTGGGTGGGAGCGCGGTGAGGCGAGGGCCGGGACCGGGGGAAGTGCGGCAGGCCCGCTGCGGTGCCGCAGACGTCCCGCCCTCGGAAGGTTCCGCGGGTTTCCCTTACTGGGGAGGGGGGCCGGAGTGGTAGCCAGGAAGGGAGGCAGAAAGCGGAATCCACCTGCGTCCTTTTTGTGATTGGAATAATGAGGAAGAGCTTAGCGTTGAGGGTGGCAGAGGAGTGGAAGAGGTTGCCCAGGGTGGTCGTGGGGTCTCCCTCTCCAGAAACATTCCAAGCCCACCTGGACGCGTTCCTTTGTAGCCTGCTCTAGGTGACCCTGGAGTCCAGGGGAATTGGACTAGACAATGTCCGGAGGTCCCTTCCAACCCTAATAGTTCTGTGATATCAGTAGGAAACAGTGAAGGAAGTAAAATGCAGTGTTGACAAACGCCAGGCTTGTGTCTGGGGAAGAGCAACACCTAAGCAGGCATAAACCAGCTCTGACCCACGGCTGCTGCTTGGGGGCAGCACGGTGAGGTGGATTTGAACAACTTTCTGAGATGGGTTTTGCAGCACTTGGTTTCTGGATGGGACCGGGGAGCCTGCCCGCAGGTTTGCTGTTGGGAACATCTGACATGGGAAAGGGAGAGAAAATCTCAACAAGAACCACTGAAGTTGATGTAATAGCCGCTGTAAAAAGAGGGAAAGAAGGTTAGGACTTAAAGTTAAGAAAAAGAACTTGATGGGGGCTGATCTGTTAGGATCTAATAATGAAATTCTTGGTCTGTTATGAAAATGAGTGAAAAGAGTAAAACTTTTCTGAAAGGCTACCAAAATTAAAAAATAGGAAACTTTCTTTTACTGATATTCTGTATATTTAAGTTATAAATTTTGTCATGCAAAGTCATGGAAAACAGAAGTGTAGATGGGATCAGAAATCACTTGAATGCTTTTCTGAAGCTTAGGACAATTAATTACTGGTAAACAAGATAATCACAACCAGCAAATAGCTAACTTGACTACATAGATCACAGAGCCATACGCCATTTTGTACATGCTTTCTCTAAACTTCGGGTTTCTTCAGGGGAGAACAAGCTGGATGGCTCTCTGCTCTGATGTAGGAGGGCTGTTAACATTATCTGCTTCCTAGCCCATATAATTTTACCTATGTGCTATGAATCACTGGCATTTTGCCGAGTTTGTTGCAAACTTTAGTTAATGTTTGGGCTTTTCACTATCTGGGTTTTTTTTGTTGTTGTTGTAATAGGAGACATGCAGATTAACTGAATAGCAAACCGAGAGTTTAGTTCTGTGAAATATGTTCGGATGTTTACTTTAGAGTAAAATCAGTTTCCTTAATAATCAGGGAAAACATCCTGTAGTAAGGGATTATCAGTTTCTGTGTGTTGGGAAGCTAGTGGTCTATACAAATATTTTTGTATAAAAATGTCTTAATTAATATGAATCCTCCTTCTCAAACATGATCTTTTGAAGACAGTGGTAATCACCATCACCGTGTGCTGAAGGGTGAGCCAGTGTGGAAGAAGACCGGCCTGGCTGAACAGGGAGCTCTGTCTGGAACTGAAGGCAGAAAGGAGAGATTATGACTTTTGGAAGAAGGGGCAGGCAACTCAGCAGGAATAAAGGATGTCATGAGGTTATGCAGGGGGAAAAATTAGGGGGTCCAAAACCCAGCTAGAACTTAAAGTGGTTACTGCCATAAAAGACAAAAGAAAATATTTCTGTAAATACATCAGCAGCAAAAGGAGGACTGATTGGAATCTCCATCCTTTATTGGATGCAGGAGGAAACACTGACAAAGGATGAGGAAAAGGCTGAGGTATTTAATGGCTTCTTTGCCTCAGTCTTGAACAGTAAGACCAGTTGGTCTCTGTGTACCAGCCCTGTGAGCTGGAAAACAGGGATGGGGAGCAGATTCATAGAGTAGAATCATAGATTCACTAAGGTTAGAAAAGACTTCCAAGAACATCAGCTTTTGACGAAGCACCAACCAATCTGTCAGCTTAACCCTAGCACTAAGTGCCACATCCAGTTAGTTCCTGAGCACTTCAGGGACAAGGACTCCCTCACCCTGCTGGGCAGCTCCTTTCAATTCTTAACCACCCTTTCAGTGAAAAATTTCCTCCTGATGTTCAGCTTGAGTCCATTTCCTCTTCTATTGTGAATGGCCTGGGAAGAGACCAGCTCCCATCTGTCTACAGTCTCCTTTCAGGCAGCTGTAGAGAGCAATAAGCCTCCTTTTCTGCAGGTTAAACAACACCACCTCCCTCAGCCGCTTCTCACAGGACTTGTGTTCCAGACCCTTCACCAGCCTTGTTGCCCTTCTCTGGACACACTCCAGCCCCTCAATATCTTATAGTAAGGGGCCCGGAACTGAATGTAAGTTCAAGGTGTGGCCTCACTAGTGCCAAGTACAGGGGGACAATCACTGGCGTGGTCCTGCTGGCCACACTATTTCTGATACAGGCCAGGGTGTCACTGGCCTTCTTGGCCACCTGGGCACACTTCTGTCAGCTTCTGTCAGCTGACCTCCAGGTCCTTTTCTGCCAGGCTGCTTTCCATCCATGTTTCCTGCACTGAGGGAGCTGCTGGAAGTGCTCACCAAGCCACTTTCAATCATTTACCATCAGTCCTGGTCAGCTGGGGTGGTCCTGGTTGACTGCAGGTTGGCAAATGTGACACTTATCTACAGAAAAGTTTGAAAGAATGATCTGGGGAACTGCAGGCCTGCCAGCCTGATATTGGTGCCAGGGAAGGTCATGGAGCAGATCATCATGAGTGCCATCATGTGGCACATGATGGACAACCAGGGCATCAGGCCCAGCCAGGATGGGTTTAGGAAGGGCAGGTCTTGCTTGAATGACCTGATCTTCTGTGACCAGGTGACCTGCATAGTGAATGAGAGAAGGGCTGTGCATGCTGTCTACCTGGACTTCACTATAACCTTGAATGCCATTTTCCACAGCATTATCCTGGAGAAACTGGTTACTTAGGGCTTGGATGGGTGCACTGTTTCCTGGGTAAAAAACTGGATGTGTGGGCCTAAAGTAGTGATGAATGGATTTACATCCAGCTGGCAGCTGGTTATGACCAGTGGTGCCCCAGGCTCGGTATTTGGATCAGTCCTGTATAATATCTTCATCAATGACCTGGACAAGGGGATTGAGGGCTCCTGTAGTCAGTTTGCAGACAACACCCAGTTGGGTGGGAGTGTTGATCTGCTGGAGAATAGAAAGGCTCTGCAGAGTAATGTGGACAGGCTGGATCAAATCCAGTGATACGAGGTTCAACAAGACCAAGTGCCAGGTCCTGCCCTTGGGTCACAACAACCCCCTTCAGTGCTACAGGCTGGGAACAGAGTGGCTGGAAAGCTACCCTGTGGAAAAGGACCCAGGGATGCTGGCTGACCACAGCTGAGCATGAGCCAGAGTGTGCCTAGCTAGCCAAGAAGGCCAATGGCATCCTGGCCTGTATCAGCAATGGTGTGGCCAGAAGGACCAAGGCAGTGATCATCCTCTTGTACTTGGCACTGGTGAGGCTGCATCTCAAGTGCTGTGTCCAGTTCTGAGCCCCTCAATCACAAAAGACAGCGAGGTGCTGGAGTGTGTCCAGAGAAGGGCAGCAAAGCTGGCGAAGGGTCTGGAGCACAAGTCTGATGAGAGGCGGCTATGGGAGGTGGGGTGGTGTAGTCTGGAGAAAAGGAGGTTCAGGAGAGACCTTACCACTCTCTACAATACCTGAAATAAGTTAAAAGAGATGAGAGGAAACGGCCCCAAGTTGCACCAGGGAAGGTTTAAATTGGGTATTAGGAAAAATTTCATCCCAAGAACATTGGAAGGGGCTGCCCAGGGAAGTGGTTGAACCTCTATAGGTATTTTACAGGTGTGTGGACATGGTGCTTAACAGCATGGGTTAGTGGTGGACTTGGCAGTGCTGGGTTAACAGTTGGACTTGATCTTCAGGGTCTTTTCCAACCTAAACTATACTGTGATTTTGTGAACCAATTCATACATGAGGGTTTGTAAGCCCAAAATGGTGCTTTGCACTATAACAGGGTTCTAATGCAGGAACTCTTTTCAGTGTAACGTAAATTAATAGTTTATATTAATTATTAAGCCTGAGGAAAGGGTGGACAAGTCAGTACCAGTGTTAATAGGACGGATTTTTTTGAATCAGATGTAAATAGCTTTTCAACTTCCTCTTCTGTGTTACTGGGTTATGGAAAAAAACCCTTAGTGATATGTGGTGTGAAAAGATAATTGACATGATAAGCACTTCTTTTTTTTCCAATGAAATACACACTCTTTTCAGTTGAATTTTGGAGGCAACTTCTTTCTTCTTCCTGCTTTAAGTTTGCTTAATTTTTTTTGGTTATTCTTCAAGAGTGATACTTTTTTTCCTCCTAAATTTTATTAGGAATAATAGCTGAGATTATTGCTGAAAAGAGTACTAAACAGATTTCTAGAACTGCATTTAACTGTAGTGTCCTTTGCTGGTTAATGCAGGACATTAATTTAAAAATTTTCCACATCTAGTGAGGATCCCAGAAAGGACAATCCTTTATGAAAAATTACATTTGCTTTCTACATTGTTTTGAAAGAAACCTATTACTGAAATATCGATTGACCATGTTCTTTGTTTGTGATGAAATAAGCATATACTCATTACACAACAAAATACAATCTAGTTAATGTGCATAAATACGTTAATGATAAGGGTTCCTCATCACTGAGAAATAATTGAAACACCCAGCAACATATTTAATTACAGCGTATGAAAAGGCACTAGAAAATATTTTTTTAATTTAAGCAAAGAAATAATTAAAAGTGGAGGTGAATCAAAATGCAGTTTGCTCATTTTACACTTATGTAGCTCATGTAACTAATAGTTAAGCTCCAGAAATGGGCCTAATATGATGCTGTGTTATATAAATCAGCCTCTTTCTCTCTGATGACTTCTCCGCTATAACACAACAAGCTGAATGGGCCTCTTAGACCAGACACTGGCTCACTGATCTCCTCCTCCACAGACAGAGGAACAGTTGTAAGATGGGTGTACTGTTGAGCAAAGTGGGTTTGGCATAAGCACTTCCAGATGAATGCTTGTTGTGAATTACTAAGTATGATTCTTGTTCCTGGGGACCTAGAGTGCATAAAATCATTTCTGAAATGGCAACTAACTTAGTGGGCATGGGGACATTAGATGACAGTTACAGAGAGATTTGAGTTTCCTGGTTCAGTTGTCACGATTCACTATATGTGTTTAGATACAGCCAAATACTAGGTTTCATGGGAAAAAATGCTGTTTATGGCTGCAGAATGGGAAGGTAGTAGGTTGGGTAAGATGTTGAAGAAGTCATCCAAAACAGTTGCTATAATGAGGATTCTTGGCAAATTGACAAAAAGAAATGTCTTTTTTCACAAAGAAGAGAATTTTAGATAAACGTAAGGAAAATTACCTTTCTTCTATGCAGTATTGGTAATACAGCTGTAAGAACATGGTATCTTATTTAATATGTGTTTAGAAAAGATGCAGAAGTACTAGAGAGTTGAAAGCATGGTTGTAAAAGTATCCTTGGAATTGAAAAACGAGATATATGCTTAAAACATGTTAAGGGTCTGATTGTTGCGACTAGGTGCTTATGTGTTGAAAACTTGTGTTTTCCTGATGAACCTTTAGGTTGATTAGAAAAGCATAATGTACCAGCAGTTGAGTAATTCAGGATAATTATTCTTGCTGCAAGGAAAGTTTTCTGAGATGCATACACACACACACACGAATGCAAAGACCATGGGATCTGAACTAAAATCAGTGCCTTGAATGGTTCTTCACGAAAGTAATTATATGCTGAGTGTGACAAGATGGAAAGAACTAGGACTTGTTCTGATAGGAATTTGAGTACTGAATGGAATAAAGTGACCAGTCAGTTTTAAACACTTGTGAAGGGGACCTGATGAATGATGCAGATGATGCTGGGAAGCATTATTCCAGTCACTCGGATAAGTGACCATTCACAGAAAGATAAGTAGAATAAAAATCAGGTTTTTGCTTGTGAGAGGATGAAAACTAGTAAAGCTTTAGTTACTAACAGCAGACAGAATACGAAAGGAACAAGAGAAAAGCATTTGTTTGCATTTGGGGGAGGTCTGAAAGATGTAGGGAGCCGAATAAGGAGCAATTAAGATACAAAAACAATTGAGAGAATAGATGATTGGATCAGCATATCCAGAAATGGGCAATGGACCTGAGCATGAAATGGATTCAAGTTGTCTTTCCTGCCAATAGAAGCAGAGCTTCCATTTCTGTCTGGGAAATGGTCAAAGATTAGTGCAGAGACCAAAGTAAGAACTCAAAAAACTAAGCGTTGGCTTAGATTACTGTCACTGGACGTCTTGTGTTTAAAAAATGAGTGAGAAAACATGACTTCTTAAAAGTAATTGATGAATGGTTCCGGTACAGATTCTGTGATTGAAATCTCTTGTCCTTGAATCTTTGTATTCAGAGATGTTTGTAGGATTAATTTCAGTGGGCTGACTTCTAGGTACCTTGGGCACTAGTTTTCTATGATTAAAAATGTTCTACGTTTCTACAGTTTAAGTTCTACAACTTAAAGAACTTGAAATGCAAAAAAATGAAGGGAGAAGATGGAGATTTTGAGAACTTGAATACTGCTAGCTTCTACATAAAGCTAGCATGATGAGATCAGTTGGAAATACAACAGAGAGGAAAGGAACACCAGAGGAGGTTAGGTAATGAAGATAAGGTATAGATGACATTTAAGGGAAATAATGCTTCAAGTCCAAGGAGGAAGGTTAAGTGCCCTATGACTCTTCTTGTGAAATTTCCCCTTTCACTCTCCAAATATGTCTGTCAATCCATAATTTAGGAAATGCTGTACATCTATGAGGAACCTCAGCAAAGCCTGGAAAGACCAATGCAGGATGTAAAACTGGATCTGAAATGGGTAGAAATTAATGAGAATAGTGACTGGAAAACAAGGATTAAGTTTGCGTATGTCAGTGGGATAAGGCAGGGCTTTACATCAATCTTGAGATGAATGGTGACATTTGCAAGGAGTAGCACGGGTAAAAGTTGGTTAGGATGCAAGTAATACGGCACAGTATGTGGGGAAAAGAGTAATAGATTTGAATGCTGATTGCAGTTCCTGAACAGTGTAAATACCTCTGTTAATATCTGGAATGTGTCATCAGGGAGGACATTAATTTTCAAGTCACAAACTGGTTCAAGTGTTTGTTTCAAGAATGATACAACTGTAGTTTCTCGTTAGTGCTGGTAGTGGTAGTTAATGTTTAATCAAGGGTGATCACAGTGCTGATGGATAAAATCATTATGGTATTTTATATGATATAATTAAAGATTACACTTACGGCATTTATTTTAAGAAGTGAGCAAGCTATAGAAGAGTGAAAATTTGGAACAAGTTCAATCCATATAAAGCAGAAGGTTAAACAAATGGAAAAAGCCATGAGGGATTTATTTGAAAAACACCATTTTGAAATTTTGGGAGCTAGTTAATGAATTACTAGGACCAAGAGTATTAATCATTGGCTTTTACTGAAATGTCGAGTGTAGTTATGGAAGTTACTGTTCGTACACAGTTGTGTGGGATCATTCATACAGAGAAAAAGTTTTGTACAGGAAGAAGTGGATGGTCTCAACAACTGGTATAATGGAAACAGAATGTAATAGGTTAGAAAAAAGACTTAAAGGTCTTTTTACACATAAAAAAGACTTAAAGACTTAAAGACGTATTTGAAGCAACTAAGAAACAGAGGGAGTGGACAAATTAGGACTAGGGGGTTATAATCATACATTTGGTACTTGTGATTGAGCCAAAGGTGATTGTAGAAGTTCTCAGGTTATTTTCAAAAGAACTAAGTACCTATTACAGATTTTTTAAAAAAATTATTTAAAAAACAAGCTGGAACAAACTTTTCTTGTAGTATAGTCTGTCATTTTGTTTGTCAGTATTCAAGAAAATAAATTCAAATTAGAAAAAGTGCAGATCTCACTTAACTGGAATGATTAGATAAAGTCAGTTAATTTCAGGAGGAGATTGGGAGCTTGGTTTGTTTAGTTTAGCACAGCTATGCTTGGCAAGGGTTCTGTATCTGTTGAAGGAAAGACACAGACTGATGCTAACCGAGATCAGATGAGCAGAGACTTCCAGGAATAAATACTAAGTTGAAACTGGAAGGTATTATACTACCACAGGAAACTAGTATCTGGAATAGCCTTTTAGGAAAGATCATGCTTTTTAAAATGGAGCTTGATGTATTTGTAAGAGGAGTTATGCTGCATGTGCTTGCAATATCAAAGGATTGGGTTAATTGATAGGCAGGTTGTTTTCTGTCTTGTGCTGTATGTTACCATGTTCTGAAATTGTATTTTTTAATACTTGCTTACTCAAGAAGGGAGTTGTTTTTTTGTTTTTTTTTTTTTCTTCCAAGACTGATTTAATTGCTGTGCATGAAATAAACTAATTCAAACAGTGGAATAAGTATGTTTTGTCCCAGAAAAAGAATTACTGACATCAGAACTCAATGTTTCAGCAAGATCAGTTTTTCAGTGGTTAGCCCTTTCCTTTTGCCATTTAGTGATTTAATGTTCTCTTAATCTTTGACAGTCAATTTCTGTTGCTTCAGACCTTCACTTCCCTCTTTGTGATTTTAATAGTTGACATGAGTGTGACAGCAGGTTATTAAATGCCCAGGTCATAGTAGCTTCTCTCTTTAGCAGTGAAGTCTCTACCTTGGTGTTGTGTTTAAAAATGAGATTAACTGCCTCATGTGAAGATTTCTTTTTGCTGATGGAAATTTAGCTTTGTTCATGGGCACTTCTTTCTTTCTTTTTACGTTTGAGATTTGGAAAGAATTTTATCAGTAGTAGGAGAGTGATTTATTTAAGGGCACAGAGATGAGTTTTGCCATTTCTGGTACTTTATACTTACCTGCTCAAAAGTTAGAGATGAGCAAAGTTACACATTCTCTTTGGAAAGTGAAGATTTGTGTGTATGAGTTACTGCCGTCTGGGTGACATATCAAATATTATGAATATCCATCTAGTTACTGAAAATTTCTGAAGGACGAAAAGGTAGAAAGAGTTAAAATAATAGTTGAATAGGCTTTTTATTTTTGTTGAGACACTTCATTTTTTTCCAAATATGAATTTCTGCATGCATTTTTAAGAGGTCTACGATAGATTGTTACAGTTGTAGGTACAGTTTCAGAACAAATATGCTGTAGATCCATTATTTTTAGTTTTTAATGGGGCTGTAATGCCTTGTTGAAATAGGTTTTTTTTTAAATAAGATCAGATCAAGTGGCTAGTGCAATTGGAGGCCATTGGAAGGAAAGACTGAATGTGTGTTTGTATAAATACCTTAACTGTTTGTTGGCTGATTGACAGCACTTGAGCTTTAACATATGTTAGGTTTTGTTCCTAATCCTCGGTGTTTTGGACAAAAAAAGTTGGGAATTTTTTTTTCTGTGATTTTAGAGCTTGTGTAATTGAATTACATTTTTAGGGGTTAGAATTGGTTTCTGGATGCTGCTCTTGATGAGGGCTCAGTTTGACCTGTAGTGACTTGACTTCAGCGACCGAGAGCATTTTTCCCACAGGTTGTTCAACCATTCCACTATGTTTTCACAATGGTGGTGGCTGTGTTTTGGAGTTGTCCAAAAGGTTTTGCTCACAGGGAGTTAGTAATATAAATACTTCAGGCAAATATTAATGATTCTCCATGCATTACTTGAAAGCGGTATTAGTTGAAATTTGGCAGTGTGTAGGAAGATTCGAAGAGGAAAGTTACATGCTGCCATTTAAATTCTGTAGTTTTGCTGCCATTTAAATTCAATGGTTTTTTTTCTTCTGTGATCACATATTCTTTATGAAGGAGAAGAGTGATGTGCTTACACGGCATTCGTCCTATTTATTTTAATAAGTTATATCTTTTCGTATAATAATATGCATTTCAAGAGACCAGTGGATAGTATAGAACCCTAGAATGAATTAGGTGGGAGGGGACCATCAGTTAGATCATCCCATCTAGTTCCAACCCCCTGCCATAAGCAGGGATGCCTTCCACTAGACCAGGTTGCTCAAAGCCCCATCCAGTCCTGGCCTTGTACGTTTCCAGGGATGGAGCACCGCAGCTTCTCTGGGAAACTTGTTCCAATGTCTCACCATGCTCACTGTAAACAAAATAATTATTGTTTATGTCCAATGCAAGTTTTCTCCATTTCTGTTTAAAACTGTTGTCCCTTGTCCTATCACTACAGCCCCCTTTATATATAGAAAGGTTGCAGTAAGATCTGATCTCCCCAGTCCTTCTTCAGACTGCACAACCTCAGTTCTCAGTCAGAGCTGCTCAGCCGTCTGACCATCTTCATGGCCTTCCTTTGGACCCACCCCAACAGCTCCATGTTTTTCTTTTGCTGGATGCCCCAGAACTGGCTGCACTAGTCCAGGTGGGGTCTCATGAGAGCTGAGTAGAGGGGCAGAATCCGCTCCCTAGACCTGCTGACCCTGCTGCTTGTGATACAGCCAAGGATGTGACTGGCTTTCTGGGCTGCAGCTACACACTGCTGGCTCATATCCAACTTCTCACCCACCAGCGTCCCCAAGTGCTCCATCGTGCTCCTCTCAATTCCTTCACGCCACAGTCTGTGCTGATACTGGAGATTGCCCCAACCCAGGCACAGGATGCTGGGTTTTCACATACCCAGTCCGCATTCTATCTAAGTAAATAAAAGTCTTTATTCTGATCTGGGCTGAAAAATCCACACAATTACTGTTTTTTTATTTTCAATAGTCTGAAAATTCACTTGAATCTCTTGTTTCCATAGGAAACATCTGTCGCTCCCCAATAGCTGAAGCAGTTTTCAGAAAACTTGTAACTGATGAAAAGCTTGAACATAAGGTAAGCTGTTTATTTCTGTACCAAGAAATAACTGTCTCATGGCCAGTTAGAAATATAAGCAGTGAGGAAAGAAACATAAAACTATAAATTTGTTTTTCTGTAGTGGAGGATAGACAGTGCAGCGACATCTGCCTATGAAATAGGAAGCCCTCCTGACTATCGAGGACAGAATTGCATGAAGAAGCATGGCATTACCATGAATCATATTGCCAGGCAGGTACTGTACCTTAATTTTCTTTAAATCTGTGTATGTATTTGTTCTGTTGTTACAGTGGAGGACAGACAGTGCCGCTGTTTCAGACTGGAACGTGGGGCGCTCCCCAGATTCAAGGGCTTTAAGCTGTCTAAGAAATCATGGCATTGAGACAGCACATAAAGCACGACAGGTAGAAGAGAGCATATTTTCTTTCTTATTCATACCCATGCCCTAACCATTGCAATCACAGAAGTTGTTTGACCAATGCATAAGCATCAAGTATAAATACTCTGTGCAGTTTTTTAAAGGACTCCAAAGTGGCCTAGCTCTTCTAGTTGAGCTTGAGGAGTTTTTTGTTATTAAGGTTCATTGGAAATATAATGGGAAAGCATTGAACCAGTTTCTGCATTATAGATAAAGTCCTGCCTCCAAATGTTTAGTATTTTGAGCATTTTTAAAATACTTTTTAAAAATGGACTTACTCTAGTAACCTGTGATGCATCCTTCAGTAAGGAATTGTATATTTATATACAAAGAAGTAGAATACCTCTTCATCCATCACAAAAAGCTTCTGCGCTTGCATGAAGATCTTTTAAAAAATATCTGGAGTGCTAAATTAGAATGAAAGTACTTAAACCCAAGATAAGTAGCACAGTTGGTGGTAACTTCAGAGGAAAACATATCCTGGAAGCATTCTTAAGTCAAAGGCAGGTTTGCCACTTAGTGAAATCCTGTAAGTTTTACGTAAACTCATATCTGTTTTCATTAAAAAAAGAACATGTATTTCTATACTGCATTCCAGAGAGTTTGGAAGTAAATGTGTCTACATCTATTTAAATAATTCAGACACTCATATAAATCCCCATCATTTACTTCAGTTAACTATTCTCTGGATATAAGATATTCCTTTAGGGCTTGACCTTTACTTAGTTTGAGTTTACGCCACTAGTTTTTGTATTGACAAAAAGATCAAGTAGTCTTGTTATTATCTTACATTTCTGTTCCCTTCAGAATTTTTCTAGACCTCACTGAGGTCATATTTACTTTCTTTACTTTTCAAAGACTACATGTTTAGTTTTATGACTTTCAAAAATAAATTCTCTCAATTAGTCAATTGCCCTCTGCTGACCTCTCCTGATGTTAATCTCTGTTTATACGATAAACAGAATTAAGCCCAGCACCATGTCACATTTTTCAGTAATATACTATTAGAATAATTACTAAAAAAGTCTGTTGTGATCTTTTCCTTTTACAGCATCTGGCTTTACTTTTTATCAGTGCTTACAACATTATTTGTCAGTAACAAGCTAAATGGTACTGAAACTATTCAGTCAGTGTTTCAGTCATCACAGTACTGTGACATGTTTGTCTTTTCAGAAGATACACCTTGGAAACTTGAGAACTGTTCTTGGGTATTCCTAGAGTGGTTTATGAGCAGTTGAATTAAAGCAAAGGACCCAAACTAAGTTGATCCTCTGTCTTGAAGCAAATCTTTGTATCCTCCTTTGGCAGAGAAGGAATGAAAACACTTTAATGAAGACATTTGCTTATACATTCTGGCAAATCAAGGGATTTTTCAGTCAGAAGACTCTAAAATGTCACACAGGGAGAGAAAATTTAAAAATTGGGTAATAAAATTAAAGACTAAGAGAATGAAAATTTGTCTAAATCATCCCAGTACACATAGTTTCTTTTGTAAAGAAAATCTTCAAATCCCTGAACTACAGCTAACTGTTCATTTTGCACTGATGTTAACGATGTAACTCCAAATTTTTTTTTTCCCAAACTTCTGTCATATGGTCTCTGCTGATTCTCCGAACTGCAGACCTGATATGGTCTTGTAGTACTTCTGAAAAAAGAGGTATTTGACAGTGTAGAACAGGACTTCAGAGTGGTCAGGTTAGTACAAGTGGAAGTGTATTTGTTTCACTATTAGAGACAAACTTAAGGATAGAATTCTGTGTGACACTTGTTTCAGAACAGATTAAGGAAGATTTAATACAGAAGCTGCAGAAATAGAGAGTAGGGATTTATCTTCTGTTGCCTTCGAAGTATTGTCATAAGATAAATACCTTGTACAATTATCCGCTTCAGTCCTGTGGAAAACTGTTACCCACCCAGTGAAAGGCACCTTCTCCCATGTAGTTTTTTGCATAATTATGATAATCATGGATTTCAGCATTTCTTTTTTATTCAATACTACAAGAATGGTTTCTGTAAAAGAGAATATTAAATTGGTTGTGTCCTATCATCATATACAGTGATCTTCTAAGTTAAAAGTGAATTACAAAAATAAATGTATATATTTATATATAAAATAAAGTTGTTAACATTTTAATTAATGGTGGGTTGCTGTATGAAATTCTCTAAGCTCTTATTCTTCACGCACAAACCAGAGAGGTTTTAATCAGTTTCACTTTTATTCATGCTGAAGCCAAAATTGATTTTGGTATGACTCATACCATGCATTTGCCTTAAATATGAAATTAGGTTAGAAGAAGGTTGTATTAAACACTGTTTCACAACTGGATAAATGTGAGGATTACTGCCTCTCTGTGGGTTTTAGACAGAGAAAATGAGATTTTCCTTCTGTAAATAAAGGGAAATGTTTCACTAATAAATTAATAATTGTTATATGCATTTTTTAATGTAAAGTTATTGTTACCTGTGTAGTTTCATCCAAAGTTGACTACTTGAACTCTGCACTACACTTCTCAAAATGGTCATAAATTTTTATGTCCTCAATTTCATCCCTCAAAGTACTAGTTTTCATAGTTTTGAGGAGTACCTTCAGTCACTGGAGTTTGCTCAATTAAAGCTTTTTATTATCTGACACTGTTAGGGCTTAAAAGCAGAAGCCAAATGGTAACCTTGGTTTTAGGGCTCCATTTGCAACTGTATTAGTGGTGGTCATAACTGTCACATTGTCAAGCATTCCTAGTTTATTCTTATATTTGTCTGTACAACAAAGAAATCTGTGCCCTCCTGTTTTCACAGGGGCAAATGTTCAGCTGTGTAGAGCAATCAGAAGCAGCTTGTAGAAGTCCTGATTAGATTTGCCAGGAAAACAAAGCTATTTCCACTGCAATAATATTTTCATAGGTCAGAGGCACTGCATGAATACAGCAAATATTTTTACAGTGAAAATAAACAAGTCTGTATTAGTTTCCATCATTAACCCTTTCTTTTCATGTTCATTCCTGACACACCTCACCCCTTCAATTCTCTTTGTGTGTAATGTTTCATTTATGGTTTTAGTCCCATGATAATTTCTGTCTGTCTTTTCTTACTCCCTTTTATGGGAGCTTAATCAGTATCTATCTGCTGTTTGCACAGAAAGAAAAAATAGTGGCTGTTTTGCCATCTAAATTTTTCTTTAAATACATAAATAATTTTTACAAAATAAAACTCTGCCTTACAGGATTAATGTGTTTTGCCTTTTGGCTCTTTACTTGCTTACTCACTTTTCTAGCCCGTCCTTTGTAGAGATGCCTGCCAGAAAACCCTGTTCTGAACAACCTTCCCAAGTTTCTTGGTTATGATGCTTCACACAGGACTATGCGTGAAAGACAGTCTTAAAGTGAACTCTAATATTAGAGATTTTATTCCATTTCTTCACCCTCATTATGGACACCTGGTTCAGATATCTTATACCAATATTGTGGGCATGGTGTGGGAAGATTTTACCCTAAGTTAGGCTTAAATGTAAACTGAAATAAAATGGCAGCTGGTAAATATCTGCAGCCATCCTTATAACAATAAGATGACATTAGTATTTAAGTCAGTGGTTTATCTGCTATGTTTGCCTACATGACTGAACTCAGATCTTTGAATTTAATAAATACTCATGTTTAGGAGTCAATAAATTACAGGAATGAAAAAGAATAGATATGATGGTAGGAAGATGTACAATAAATCCCAGATTTTTTCACATCATACTACAAATTTTGTGAATTTACATGGTCTAAAATACTGTGGATGCATTTGTTTTTAAGAGATTGTAACTCATACCATCATACTTCAGCTTTAAGTTTCACTTGGTATCTTTTCCTGTGCAGTGGCAAATTTCTAGATTTGAAGTATTGCAACTGATTCTAGGTTACCTACATTTTCATTGTCCTATCAAGAAAGTAGTTCTTCTGTTTTATTTTTAACCATTTTTATTGCCTGGTTCCCATGATTGGAAGTTGCTTTGGTTTTAGTAGTTGAAAAGTACTAGAAATGTTGCTTTTAATGATGTTCTAAGTTGATGCATGAAATGTGAAAGAAAAAATAGAAAAGGCTGGTTAAATAGGTGACTTGAGGGGGTCTTTTTGTGATATACTTGCAGAAATGGATAATAATCATGGTAGAGTATATTTAAAATGTTGTAAATTATTGTAAAATTTGATGAAGGTGCAGTTCTATTCTTTTCACCTGTGTCTTTTTCAATAAATCAGAGCTATAGCATTTGAAAACACTTCTTTCCTCTTTTTATCAATCAAATGCAGTTTGTAGGCTAAAGCACCTATTTTTACTTCTAGATTACTAAAGAGGATTTCCAGACCTTTGATCATATACTTTGTATGGATGAGAGCAATCTAAGGTAATGTATGAAGAAATGGAACAAATTCGTATGGATTACTTGTAGTGATGTCTCATAAGTCACTTTGAAGACAGATGTCACATTTTACTGCTTAGCGTGTGTTGGGGTTTTTTTGGTTTTTTTGGTTTTTTTTGTTTTTTACATGTATGTGAATGATTTGCTAATGGATGGATTCTTCGCTTCTGATAAGTTTAATGAGCCAGAACTCAATGGTTTATTTGTGTGATACATGCCACTCAAGGATTAAGGACATGGAAATTTAGTTACTTTGTGCTATATACAGCTGATGCCTGTATAATTAAGAATGAGGATGTACTTACTGTCTTGATTGAAGTGATCTGTTTTTCTAATTGCATGGCAGTTAAAAGACAAACTGGGAACTTGGAAGGGATTAAGTATGGTGCAGGTTTTTTTACTTTTTCTTAATAGAAATAGAGGGAACTCTGAAATAAGGAAGGTTATTAGCTTGGGGAAACATTGTTTTATTGTTAGCTGCGCTCTAGTTAAGTCTACTTTAGAAAGATCTAGTTAAGTAGCTGCCTGGTGTAAAAATTTGGATATCACTAGCAAAATTTCTACTCAATTACATACATATTGGGGATTAAGGAGCTAAATTTTAATAAACTACAAGTGTCAAAAGTGCTTGTAAGGGCTATTGTAAAATTAGTTTAAGAAGGCCCAAACCAAACCACCACAACCAACAACAAAACCTCAATAAAGACTCTTATTAGTAGCACATAAAGTCTTCTAGAAGCAGCACCACTTAACTGAAATAAGTATGATTTTGGTGAATTTTCTAGAATGTCTTGAATAAGCTCTCTTCCACAGCCTTCATGAATGAAGGGTATGTAACACGGCTTGATTGCAGTGTCTCAGGCAATGATGTGGCAAGGCTTCCTTCTACTTTCACTTGAATTCTTAAACAGAAATTTGAATTGACAATTTATATGATACGAGCTCTAGGACAGAAAAAATGTCAACTATAGCAGGGATATTGCTACTGCTGCCCTAAAGTTTTGCCTTTATCTTGCACTGAGTTCAACCATTTTGCCTAAGAATGCATATTTGTAGCTCTAGGAGAGTAAGCTGATTCCAGGTGTTGATGGAATGCCTGTCATATCAGAAAAGGAAGATTTGGGACATGTCTTTTCTTTAGTACCAGAGCCATCTGACCCTCTCCGTGGTATGCCAAAAGCCTTTAAGAGATGGTCTGACTTTTTTTTAATGATAAAAGGTTAGAGAATTTATTGAAAAATCTGTAAATTCAAGCAATAACTTGATAGAGGAGCTCTGATTTTTCTTCAAGCAAAACCAGTACTGTGGTATCACTGCTGTTTCTAAACCATCTGAATTTAATTTCTTAAACAGAATTAATAATTAGAATTTAATTTCTTAAAACTGATACAGTTATGACTAAGTATCACAGGGGGTTTCTTTGCCTTTTTTAATGGTGAGTAAGTAAAATGATGAATTGGTATGGAGATGTGTAATATTCAAATAATTTAGTGTGTTCGGGGAGTTCATTGTGACAATGATAGTACTGAGCTGCATTTAATCTGAAGATGATGAGAGGTGCATTTTAAGTGCCTTTGGGATAATGGATTACTATTTTTAAGCAAATAGGGAAAATGCCATCTCAAAACCAGAATGTTTTATCAATGAGGGGCAATGTAGAAGGAAGAGGATGTGACAACTGATGAAATGTTACAGTATATCAAAAGGAAAACAGGTGTAGCTCACTGATTTACCATTTTCTGTTAACTGAATGTGGTAGGATTTCACATGAGCTAGTGGTAGTATTGAGAGAAGTTGTAGCATGCCAATCTACAACACTGGCTTTGAGCAGATAGGAGAATATTACTTGTACTTCTGGGAAAATACCTGGATAATTTCCATGGCTTTTTGTTCAATACAAGCTAAAGGTGGAATGTTGAAAGCACTGATGATTGATTTGAGGAAGAACCTGATGAACTTACTGTTACAAAGCTTTTTTAAGCTGTGGGTCAAGTGCCTGACTGCTTGTTTATGCTCTGAATTCAGTTTATGTCCTCCATTCTCAATTAAAAAGGACCCCACACAACAAGAAAAACAAAAACAAGCAGCAGCATAGACTCCACAGGACTGACAGAGTCCAGACATGTTATTTTCCTGTGTTGTCTAGAAACGGTCATGAACATCTCATGCTGATGCCAAAATTCTGAAGGAAAATTCAGGGGAAAATTTTATTTTCTCTTTTACAGGGATTTGAACAGGAAAAGCAACCAAGTTAAAGACTGCAAGGCCAAAATTGAGCTGCTTGGAACTTACGATCCACAGAAACAGCTTATCATTGAAGATCCATACTATGTATGTGTAAGAAATTCTTTGGGTAGCTTGATTAGAAATTGTGTGTCTGTAATTTATCATCTTCCCAGATCCCACAGTTGGCATGGGATATATAATCTGATGTTATACAAAGTGAAATGTTAACATTTTTTAATGACTTAAGAAAACTTTATATTACTGGGATAGCAAAGGAAAATGCTATTATGCTTGTAACAGTTATTTAAATAATGCAGTGCACCTATGTTTTCAATATTGGGCGAAACCCTGTTTGATCAGCCTCCTTGCAAAGAGAATGTGATCAGGGAAGATAGAGACAAAGACACGGGCACAGGTGGTCAAAAAAGTTGGATAATACCAGCCAAGAGCAAACAATTAGACTAATATTCTTCAGTTTAGGAAACAGAAGTGGATGAAGATGCAGTAGGGTTCTATAAAATCTTGGTATCATGGGAAAAGCTGAATAAGAAATTGCTATTCATTACCCAGGAAGTAGAGAATATCAAATGGTATTAGTGGGAAGCAGGTTCAAAACAAAAAAGAGGTTTGGTTTGGGGTTTTTTTTTCCCCACACATTGCTTCATGAAACTGTGAATCTCAACATGACAGGTTAGTGTGAGCATAAAAAAGGAAAATACTTTAAAGACTCAAAAGTAAGTGGAAGAAACACGTGAAGGAAAGTCATGCAGGACCACTGAATACAAAGTTAGAGGGTTTGTCTGTGGAAATTCCTGAGTTCAGACTAGAGAGATCTATGCAAAAGCTATCACCAAGTATTTGCACTGTTTTTATTTTTTCCTAACATCTGTTGTTTGCCATTACTGACAGCAGAGAAACCATTCTGCAGTTTGTATTTTCTCTTTAGCCACTATTGTTATTCTTACAGTCTTTTTTTCTCTCTTCTTTTCTAGGGGAATGAAAAGGACTTTGAAACTGTTTACGAGCAGTGTCTTAGATGTTGTAAAGCATTTTTGGAGAAGTATCATTAATGCTTCATCATAAAATTTCTAAAAGAAAATAATTAGCTTCTCCTGAAAGACGTAAAGTTTACTTGATTGATGTATTTAAATTGTAAAATTATGCTTCTACATTCAATACTTACTCAGTTTAATTTTGTATTTTAGCTGTTCTGTCATCTAATGAAAAAAATACAGAAAGGTTTTGATTGGATCACATGATCAACTGTTTTGTCACACATCAGTGTAGTAATAAAGTATATAATTCAGGATAAAGTTACCTGTAAACTCTTCCAGTGCTTTCTCACAAGTACTGCAAAAGTAACACTTTGCTTCTTTATATGCTATGCCAACTGAACTGAGGTCTTGTCATTGTGTCCTCAGTGAGTTAAATTCAGTGGTAGTCTGTGAGATAATAATTGATATGTAACTTAGATGTGTCATCCCAGTATCATCAGGCAGCCTTTGGATGGAAGGTGTTTCATAGGGAGCCTGCTAGACTAAAAGATGTGCTGCCTGATAGAACCAGCTAAGTCTTCCTTTGGTCTTCTGGTCAGTTCCTAGTACACTGACAAAAGCACATGTAACACAGCATTTAGTTTAAAGAGAAAACACACCAGCTTAAAAGCTGAAATGTGAAATCACATTTTGTATCTCACAGTAGTAAAATACTCAAGTCCATGCAATACAAGGGATGAGGAATTTGCTGTAATCCCAGTTCCTACATGAGGGTCAGACAGTATTCCCAGATTTACTCAGGAGATCGTACACCCTGTCAAAAGTGTTCTTTGAGAGTATAGTTCAGTGTAAAGACAGTCCATCTGTAATACAATACTGAGTTAGCAGAAGGCCAGTAAGTAGAGAGTTCTGCTCTTGGACGAAATTAGAATGCTTTCTAAAGTCTATGCCTGCTTGTCTGAACATCACCTTTCCTGTCTGCCTTAGACATGTAAATGTACTGAGATCAGTAATGTAAGTGATACCATGATGATTTTCCTGTTTTGAATATTCTCAGCATTGGTATGAACTAGCATTACCACACTGTCTGTAAAACTGGATCTATAAAATTTGTTTTCTTACTTATTTAGCCTTGTTTTTGTCTCTTGCTGCCTTCCGAACTTGTAGTCTCTCTAGTTGTCACCTGCTCAACCTTCTGGGAGAGAGATGCATTTCATCAGAAGATCATGTTATTCTTTGGGAGGCTGGAATCCTGGTGTCACAGTGTGTTGCAGACTTCACAATGGGGATTAAGTTTCTTGGGACTTTTGCTGTAGAATAGATGTGTTTGTGTTTGTGAGGTTTCTGTTTTGTGCGAAAATTTCAGTCAGACATAAAACTTCAGAACCTGCTTAGAAAAGGCAGATGGTAGAGGGAATACCTAAAATACAGAAATCAGAATCTTTGTGCATTATTGCATTACCATCAGTTTTGACTTCCAAAAAACAAGCTAAGAATTGCAAGCTAATAGCTGTTTCACTTTTCAGGGACAAAGTAACACATTAATTCAGATCCGATTGAGTACTGACGCTGGAAAAATTATTTTCAATTTCTTTTATGCATGTTTTGACAAAGTAAATGGGGGAATATGACAGGCAGTTTGGGACAAAACATCCTAAATGTGGTACAATGCACTTACCTCAAAGGTGGAAGTATTTAGGCATGATCTAATGTTACTCTCTGCCAGAATGACCATTTCAAATACTACAGTGAAAGTAAAATAACTCAAAAGATAGAGAACATGGTGGTTTGTGCTTTCCCATCCGTGGCTGTATAAGAATTCAGCCTATGGTTTCCTGCATATTAAAGCTAAGATTGAAAGGTCTTAAATCTTTATCTTTAGCTGCTGGGGTAACAAAGGAAATAAGGGGATATGGTTGTTTACCTTCACTAGGCTTAGGAATCTTCCTGAAAAGTGATACTTGGTCAAAGCTCTTTGTGTTAAATTCAGTTCAGATTTTAAAAGTTTCAGCCTTGAGACAGATTTTCAGCAAGTAATCTATTGACTAAATAATTCACCACCTCTATTAGGAGGAATAAGCTGGTTGCTTTATTTTTATAATTAGTAGTTTTTTATGGAAGAGGGGAAGGAGCACTATGGTATTTTAGACAAATTTGTAAAAGCCCGAAATACAAAACAGGGATTGCCTTCGGGAAGGACAGTTGCACTGAACTATTATTTGGGTTCAAAGAGAAACAGTGAAGACAGGATTAAGTCACAAATTATGTATCATACAGATGACTAAGCGCTCACACATCCAAAATACCACTCATGAAAAATGTAATTTGGAATGAAAAAATACAGAACTGACTCCTATCTTCCCTCCCTGCCCCCACAGCTTGTTATATTTTAGGCAGTAAAGTTACAACTAAAAAAGTCTCCTATAGTATAGGTGTATTTTCTGTCGGAGCATACTGACTTCTGCTAAATCTAGAGAAAACTTCTATGGGATTAATTTGTTTATATTACTTGCTTAAATCATTAAATAAGTTGCTATTTCCCTTTTACTGGGGAATTTTCTAGGTTTTTCTTTAGCTAGATTTCGGGTATCCTACGAGAAAAAGAAAGCTTTACAGTATTTTAAACTCCCATGTTAAGTATTGGGCTGTGATCTGTTTAGTGGAACCACAGTGAAGCACAGAGTTCCACCCACATTGACCCTCACGTAGATGAGCAGCTTTAGTGGATCCTGTAAAAGTTGACTCCTTTAACAACCAGGTCTTCTGCAGGCATGTATTACATCCATTGAGATGTGTAACTTCAGCATTTAGTCATCACTGAAAGCAAATAAAAATATGTACTTCTCCCCTGCTAAATACAGCCATGTTCCAGGATGGGATTTTGTACTTCTGCTGTTTTCTCTTTTCTTCTAAACAGTTAGATGCTGAAGGCGCTCAAGTGTCAGTTTCTAGAATCTCAGCTCCTGTAGTTCTCAGGGTGGGGAGGGTTGTGTTTGGTTTTGGCTTTTCATTTTGTGGTTCAAATTGAGGATAGAATGGAAACTATAAATGCCAGTATTAAGATAAAAGTACCTGTGGTTCATTGTAGTGGGTTGACCCTGGCTGGATGCCAGGCATCCCCCAAAGCCTCTCTCTTGCTCCCCTCTGCAACTGCACAGGGGAGAGAAAATAAAATGAAGGGTTCATGAGTAGAGAGAACTGGGAGATAGCATTCATCAAATGCCATCATGGGCAAAACAGACTCAACTTGGGGATATTAAATTAATTTATTACTAACACATTCAGAGCAGGATAATGAGAAGTGAAATAAGACCTTAAAGACATCTTCCCCCCACCCCTCTCTCCTTCCCAGCTCTCCCTCCTCCCCCAGCAGTGCAGAGAGAGGGGAATGGGGGTTATGCTCAGTTCATCACAGCTTGTTTGCCACTGCTCAGGGAGAGGAGTCCTTCCCCTGCTCCAGCCTGGAGTCCTTCCCACAGGAGACAGTTCTCTAGTCCATCCTACAGGCAACAGTCCTCCCCAGACTGCTGCAGCATGGGTCACTCTTCTATTGGGTGCAGTCCTTCAGGCACAGCCTGTTCCAGCAGGGGTCCCCCACAGGGTCACAAGTCCCAGCAGCAAACCTGCTCCAGTGTGGGCTCCTCTCTCCACAGATCTGCAGGTCCCTGCCAGGAGCCTCCCACGGGTTCACAGCCACCTCTCAGGCATCCACCTGCTCTGGCATGGGCACCTCCTCCATGGGCTGCAGCTGGATCTCTGCATCCCCATGGTCCTCCTGCACTGACCTTGGGTGTCTGCAGAGCTGTTCCTCTCACATGTTCTCAGCCCGCTCTTCTCTAGCTGCAATTACAACTGTGCAGTAACTTTTCCCTTCTGTTATCCCACAGGTGTTACCACCATTTCTGAGTGGCCCAGCACGTCCATCCTGGAGCTGTCTGGCACTGGTGGCTGCTCACAGAAGCCACCCCTGTAGCCCTCCCGCTATCAAAACCTGGCCATGCAAACCCAATATATGCATTTATAGATTGCACACAAAAATTTTCTTCCTGTTCAAGACATTTTACTGTGACAACTGATTTAATATCAGATTTAAGGAAGAAAGGGAAATGTGTATCTGGAATAAGTGTTCACTAACTCCTTAAAACTTCTACAATACTAAAATTATTTACTGGACATTTTCTGACAGTATTCTGCAGTATCATGATTAGACTGCACATTATTAAAAAACCAAACAAAAAGCCCCTCCCGAAAAATAAAAACCCCATAACAACTGTTAGTCTTAAAAAAGATTCCATTTTATAATGCTGTAGAGAACTGGAGCAGCCTTGTGGTCTGGGCATTTTGTGGGTTTGAAACACAGATCTGTCCATCCTCACAAATCCAGGGTGTCCAGGTTAGTGAACTCTGAGGTGAGTACACTTTTCCTTCTTGAACCTGTGAACTCTGGTATAAGAACTTTCCTTCTTATACCTGTGAAAGAGTTTTAAGTGTGGATAAATGATGGCAGCTACCAGAAGGTAGTCTGTTTACCTGGATTCAGTGAACAGAAAGTGAACGGAGAACAACGTAATACCAAACACTTTATTACTTACGCTTATTATTTACAGTATTTACATATTGCACGTTTGCTGGAATGTTTTATACATGTATTATATAAAGTAAATTAATGGCAGCTTGTGTTTGTGTACAAAATCCATGCTCCACTGTCCTGAAAAGTATGTCTACTTGGAATTACGTTCCGGTTTGTCATGCAGTTTGTACTCCAGGGTACAATGTGACCCCAATGCAAGTCTGTTTTAACCAAACTTTTAAGAAATTGCATAAGCATGAAGAATATCAAGTGACCACAACTACTGTGGAGCAGATCTTACAAACAAACATTCCTTAAAACTGTAGAATTAAGCAATAGAACATGAATTTTCTTGGTGAAATATTTGTGTTTACATAATTTTTGGCAGCATTACACATCAATTGTAGTGTGTTTTTCAAAGTATGGAGCATTAAGTACTACTGGCAGTTATGCTACTGTAAAGAATGTCAATCTGCAAACTGTTGATGACATACAAAATGCACAGTAAAAGAATTATGGGAAGTAGTCTGTCAATCTGCAAAAATAAATCTCTTGTTCACAATGGAGTTCACTAAAAGGTAGTAAGTTCTATTTCCCTGTTGGTTTCCAAGGCACTTCTCTTGGTTCTTGGTGTTTCTTGTCAAGGTAATAACATCTGGTAGATTAAAAGAAAGAAGAAAATTGCCTCTCATCATTTCTATACTCACATATATGTGTTTGAAAACGTGTTTATCATAGTGAAAATAGTAAATAAAACTGGAGAAATCAGTAATAGCTTTAGAAAGATCAGTAGTGAATTTCAGATTTAGCTCAGTTCATGTCAGCCTGTTAATCAGGGCTGAAATTCTGGTAAGCATCACTTTTTTTGATGGTTCATTTTTGATAGACTAGGAAAATCCAGTTCTACCTATTCAAAATGTGCTCGTAGTTAAGTCTGGCCTGTTCCAATGACTGCACCTGTGAAGTCAAGAAGTGAATAAACCTCAGGAATAGCATTAACAAATTGCAAAATGCTGTCTAAATGCCTTGGTGTCAGGAGCTGTTGATGGGGTGTCCAGTTTGAAGAACCTAGGAAGGATGTGATGTTTCAGTGGGCCCATTTGTGAAGAAACTTGGATTTATATAAGCAAGAAACAAAAAGAACTAACTTTTTTAGATTTGATTGTATAAATACAGCCCCTGGTATATGCCAACACTGAGCCACCACAAACTAAGCAGGAGCTGCAGTGGTTCCATTTGCTGCCTGTTCTATTAAGTCTTCCCATAACAGTTTCTTGGAATGAAATCACAACCATGCCTATGACACTGATAGCAAAATCACAGATACAAAATTATGGGTTTCCTCATTGCTTCTGTATGTATTCTGTCTCTATTCTAGAAACGTTGATTCAAAGGTTGAGCAGTGAAGGTTTTCAAAACCCTACTCCCCCACCTTTAAAGCTTACAAGAAAATCTAGTGTAACTGCATATACACATAACTAGAAGTCTATCCTCTTCTAGACAGGTGACCTCTTCTAGGTATTTTCTAGACAGGTGAACACTGAATGCTGCAAGTCTGTCCACCCAGTTTCATGTGTTTCTATGCCTGTTATTGTTCTTTTTTAGAAGTAAAAACTGTACAATGTCTTTTTAGTCAGTAGTAACTGCACAACTGAAAGAGTCTTACATGCAAACAGATTCAGCGGAAGCTTTGGTGTCTTACAGCCATCAAAAAGTCACAGGGGAGATAAAAACCAGTGGTACTCTGATACTAGAATTCTGCTGATGATATTTTTCACAGTTAAACTTTCATATTTTCTGTCTGAACATAAGTAACTGTCTTTCCCATGATCAGCGTGAATTCTCTGATACTCTTTCTCTACCATTTTCTACTGCTTAAGTATAATTTGTAATAGAATCATTTGTATGCGCAGTCAGTTGGACTTGACATAATCCATTGAAAATCAAGCTATTGGTGCATACAGAAATACTTGTTAGTAGTATTTAAACATTTAGTTTTGCAATTTTTGAAAGCTATTAGGAAATGTAATAATGTTACAGAAAAGCTTAATGTAATCTAGGGTTTTTTTCTGGCTTCGCAGATAGAACAATTACTTTTATTTTTTTTAAATATCCTTCCTTAGAGGGGAAACTGATGTAAATTTTTCTTGTCTTGCATTTTCATCTGGCTTATTTTCTCTATGTATGCTCCTACTGTACCCTATTTAAGCTATAATGTTAAAAAGTGATGTTTAGAAGAAATTAACATGCTTTTGGTTTGATCAGTGTGTGGTACAATTTACAAGTTAAACACTGAAAATGTAATAAAAACTTTTTTCATTACTAATGGGAATATGCAGCTCACTGGGAGTGAAAAACAGTGGATAGGATGCTCATTTGTCATCTCATCTATACCTGCTGTTGTATGGGTAACTTATAGTTTTGTATCAGCTAACTTACATTTTCTAAACCCCTGACGTTTTCAGAAACCCTTGAATAGGCCCCAGATTTTTAGCACTGATAAATCTGTTCTACTTTTCAAAAAAAGTTTTTATTTCATATAGTCTGTTATATGCATCAGTCTAAGAAAATTAGGCTGGAACTTAGCTGAAGGATGACAGTCTTAGTGGAGATCCTGAATGCAATTTGATATAGGTAATTGTACAACTCCCCAACCAACTGTGCTAATTTTTAAAAGCACAAATGAAAGCTATTGTAAAGGCCTGTTACAGCTTTCCAAATTTGATTCTAGGAAAAAGCTAATCTATATGAGAAGAATTTAGTGGTTTAAATATCAATATAAACTTTAAATACCGTGCCAGTAGGATTTTGTAGCAGAACCTCCCCATGCTTACATAAAAAAATTATTTTCCCCAGTGTGCACACCCAGGTGGAATTCAGCTGTAATGTGATCACAGAGACCCATGCACTGAAGATGATAAAGCCCTTAATGTTCCATCTGGTGCTAGCCACAGACATCCCACAGCAAGGAAGACTACGAGTTGCCTTTTAATAAACCTGGACACTGCCACACTAGTAACCATGTAAGCTGGCTGCCTTCAAACTCCAAGTAGTAGTTCTGATAAAAGTCTTAAATTAGTTAACCTGGGAACCACTTCCTGGCACCAAGAAGAGGTGATTGAACATGCCCTGAGCAGCTGTATAAGACAGATCAAGCTATACTTTCTGGGAAAAAAAAAGGCCTTCACTGAATAATACACAACCCCCTTATCTTTATTTCACCTTCACTTTTATGGAATTCAAGTGTCTGGTGTTTCTTCAATGCACTCGATGTTACTCTGAGTAAGCTGCAGTCTAAGGGAGAATGCAATTAAGGGCTGTTGCTTCCATTGTTACAAAACACTTGAAGCAAAATTCAAGTGCCCAAATATCTTGGTTTAAGAATAATTTGAAAAAAATGATATATAATATGGTGTAAAGAAATGGCATACTTAGTGGGGTATTTCAGTTTTTTCTTCATGTATTTTAAGTTTCCAACTTTATCTTGTATTTTCAGCATTTGTCACACATTACTAGTAGGGTCAGTACAGCTTGAGGAGTTTACACAGGTTTTTCTGAGTTCCAAAGGAAATTTCAGTTTTAAGCTTATTAGGAATTTTGCAAAGAATATTTGACCTGTATGTGTACCTGCATCTTAAGGAAACAAGCAACTGGTAGATTTCTTTAACACACTTTTTATAGTATATAAACCTCATTTTCTCTGCATAGCCCAACTACTTGCACCACTCTGGTTTGTATTAGTGCAAAAGTGTGTAAATGATTTTACTTTGTTTATTTGAAATAACTGTAGATGCTTTAAAAAAGTTTAAAAAAACCCATTAATAGTTCTCAGTACAGAAATTAGGAGAAATCTTCAAAACAGAAGTATGTAATAATACATGACAATGCAGTCCTTAGTGCCTGAACTACTCCTCAGAGTACTAGGAGTTTTTGACATAAGTTATAAGATCAGTGTTGGTCTCTAGCAAACATGGAAAGAACAGGTAATGGAAAAGGGAGGGCACCAACAGTAGCACCTGTGGTTTTCAAACAAAAGCAGTAAAATCTGTATGACTGTAGCCAAAGTAGCTGTGACAAATGCTGTCAAAGGGATTTTCAGATTCATCATTTGTCACAAGAAATGCTTATGATCTGAATGGTGAACTTTACTTAGGTGAAGACTTCGGGAATTGTGTTCCTGGCATCTCTTACCTACTGCAGATGTGGACAATGCAACAGTTGTGGGATGTATCTGCATGGAGTGCAGCAAAGCAAGCATGGAATATGGGAACTATTAGGAAGCTGGCAGAAGAATGAGGCTGAAGAACAGAACAAAAAAAAGGAGCGTCAAGGACAGGACTCTAGCATAGCTGTGTTGACCATGAGAAGGGGTCACAGATTAAAATTAACCAGAGATGGTGCTGGTGGCAGCCAGGGAATGCAGCCTGGCTAGCTGACTGGGAAAAAAAAGGTCTACTGCGAGATGTGACAACACAAATCTGCTGCTCTGGCTTCACTCATGCAATCTCAACAAGCTGAAGGGCTGTTACTGGGTCCCTGCATTGCTCATGTCTGTAGGACAGGCAGAAAGGGGACATACACTAAAAAAAAAGAGAAGATGGAGCTCAGTTACACATGTATAGAATAAACGAGAAAAAGCGAAGGCTCCATAAGACACGTCGTACCACAAACGCACATGTGCCCACTTATGTGTTGTGACAGTAACGG
Source organism: Machaerirhynchus nigripectus (assembly GCA_013397975.1). NCBI lineage: Eukaryota > Metazoa > Chordata > Aves > Passeriformes > Dicruridae > Machaerirhynchus > Machaerirhynchus nigripectus. The sequence continues at coordinate 8,967 of VZRQ01001699.1, read as the reverse complement.
ATGTCTAATTCCTGTTGTCACGTGTTATTTCCTTGTTTGATCTTAGCTGTGAGTTTCAATGTCTTGTGTGCTTTAAAGCTGTGCTAGTCCAAAATGCATTTTAAGTACAAATAAAAATAAATTTATCTTTCTTTCCTCTCTCCAAATTGATCTCTAAAAATGGATAGATGTCCACAGATCTGAAAAATCCACCAAAACTACCAGTTTGCCAAAGTAACAGCCCATCTATAGCCCAGCCCACTTACAAACCTGAAATGAAACAAGAATCAGCTACTGAACAAAACAGGAAACCGATTTTGTTTCACACAAATTGAACTGATGTAGTGGAAAAGCTTTGCGGAGAAAAGAGGCTTCATCTTATGGAGATACCTGTGCATCTCCAGATGCATGTGGTAGAGGATGGTCTTCCTTTCTGCTAATCGAGGCTGCTTAAGGAGTCTACCACTACGGATTTGTGTCTGCGTGAGTAAGAGGAGAGTTGTTGCTGACATTGAAACATGCCTGCTAGTTGAGCAAAGCTGTTGTTTGAGAGATGGACATTTTTAAATAGACTCCTAGCTTGAGATGTGAACTACTGTAGTTGCTCTTCCTTCATACTACAAGTTCATGTTTACATGACAGGTTGTTAAGATAGAGATAAAATTTTCTAAAGAAAGGGAGAAAAACATCTCGTACTCTGATGTATCTGCTTATTGGTATTGGTAATAACACTATTCACCTCTTTGCAAAGTTAAACAAATTGTGTCTCATTTATCCAGACTGGATAGAGAGAATGACTTGTAGCAACCTTTCATGAAATTGAACTGCTCCATCATGTTTTCCTGCAGTTGTGTTTTCTTTAGATTAAATAATCCTAATTCCTGTAACTTGTATACCGAGTTTTCTAGGCCTTTGGTCATTCACATTGCTGTTCTTTGGACTCTTACAAGAAGAGCCCACATGTCTTCAAGTGTAGTGCCCTTAATTAAATATAGTATTCCAGTAACAGTAATTATGTCTTTTTATAAAAAATTAGGAGTTTCTTAAACAATGATTCTATTTAAATATTCCAGTATTGTTCGACTTTCTTCAAGTGTAACACTGCTGACTTGCTTAGTTTGTGGTCCACGACAACCTCTATGTTTTCAACAGCCCTATACTATTCACCAAATTCCGTGTATTTCTGCAGTTGAATAATCCTACGTGACTTCGTAATTCTGCTCTTTATCTGTTATCCTGGTTTTAGACTATTTGGCCTATTTTCCAAGATTATTTTTAATTTCAAGGTTGTACTGTATCATAGTTGCTTCTCCTATAATACTGAAATACATAAATACAGTATTCTGGCACCCATGTTATTAATGAAAATATTGAACAATATCAAACCCATAATGAAGCTGTGTGACACTGCTCAATACATTTTTCCAGTTTTGACAATGAAGCACTAACAACTTACTTTTATATCTTTTTCCAGTCATTTTTACATTTATCTTGATCCTATTTCCCCAGGTTGCTTGTGAGAGTGAAGTGCAAAACAGTGTCAATGCTTAAAAAAAATTAAATAAAATGCTTAATATTTATTACTTTTTGTCACTGATTCCTTTTACCAGATGTGTATTTTGTCACAGAGTTAAAGCATCTTGGTTTGACAGCATTTGTTACTGACAAGTCTACATGGTTATTAGTTCTCCCTTTGTCCAAGATCATATTTTGTCTCAGGTAAAGGCTGACGACAGAATTTAAATTAGTCCTTCCGTGTTCTTATGTTACAGTTCTCCAAAAATACAGATAGTTTGGCAGTACTTTTTGGTTCGGTTGATTAGCTTTTGTTTTTATTTTGGTGCATGATGAAATTTCCCAAGTATTTGTGGGAATTAGAGGCACATCTAGGCAAAAAAAGGAGGGAATGAACCTATAGACATGAAAGGTATACACAAGGAAATCCCAAAAAATCCAAATAGCTTGAAGTTAGTTTATCAATGCTACTATCAGTACATTTTAATTGAATGACTATAAAAGCACCTGTGACCTATCTGCATTTATAAAGCTTTCATGTGTATAGCTGTGTATGTATTAACTCATACCACTGAGTACGGCACCAATCTACAGCTGCACACATAAAAGGGCGGCTGCTGCTGCCGATACAGGCAATTGTGTACTGAGTAAACTCTTGAAAAATAAGCCACAGCTGTTGTGTTTTGTTCTGTAGCAGCAAATTCACTATCTGCTAACTGTGTGCTGCTATAAATAATTCACGGATGATGCACATGGACGTTTATGTAATGACTTCCAGTAGGGGGTACCCTTTCCTTAATGCCAAAATTTGCCAGATTAAGCCAGTTACTTCAAGTCCTCTGGGAAGGGAATACCTTATCTAAAGGACAGTGGTTATTATAGTCCCATGAATTTTCATGTATGAAAATTAACATCCACTGCTTTGCTATGCAGTGGAATGTCATCTCTGCTAAGAAAAAGCTTACCTTTATCCTTCCATGCACATAGGGCTTACTGCCAATCGAGTAAGAAGCCTGGCACATCTTTTATAGTCTGTATGAAAAAAAAAAGAGCGTGACTAGATTACCAAAGTAATCAACTTTACCTTTAAAAATCAAAATTGGTATCAGCATGCAAATTAGCGTCATAGCAAAGTTCAATGAATACCTTAGTTTGCAACAGAATAAAAATCAGCTCCTTTGACTTAAAAAAGGAACATGTAAAAATTGTGTAATAACTGAAAGCCATGTCTAATGGCACGTTTAACTATGCAACTGACTTCTGCACATGTTCTATCTGTAAACAAACAGCATGAATGTGCTTGGAGGCTCTCCAAGTGTATGTATGTGTGTATAAAAATTTATACATCTGTGCCTCTGCTTCTGTGCAGGATCTAAACATGTGACTGGAGTATTTCCATATTAGAGAAAGAGTAAATAGTGCTCATCCACCTTTGAAATCCAGCCCTCAATGAGCAAGTCTGTCAACTTAATATTAAGTAATGCCACTCCCCAATAGATTTTCTTCTTGGGCACGCAGTTTATAGACAAGTAACATCTTCTAGTCATACGAGTGTGAAGTCCAGCACAAGTAGATGACCAAATCATAAACATTCATAAGATTATGAAGTTTTATATTAAAACTAGTAAAATGGTTTTTCCACTGTAGTCCTGTTGTTAGTTGTTCATATTTTAGGTACCTTTGACTTTTTGATGCATTCATAGTAGGAGACAGAACCAATGCAAAACTAAAGAAATTAATCAAAAGCATTTTTTTCCATTTACATCAAAAACTGAAAGCAAGTATCGTGAAAGTTGGTTATGGACAGATGGAAAAGTAAATTATTTTTCAGGTGTCAATGTTGCCACACTGTACAAAGTACTAAAAAGTATGCCAACACAGTGCTTTTGTACTGGCTACCACCATGCTGCAGCATCACAGACCCTTTTAGTTTCTTTGCTGTTTGGCCTTTAGATTTCTACACAGAAGGAACAGTATAATTTGAAGTCAGGATATTAACAAAAAGTAACATCGTTCGGTGCATGAAGAATTAAAGCAAGCTGTTAATCTCATTTTCCTAGAAGAAAGTTACTTTTAAAGAGATGCTAGTCAATCCAGTCCAGTAACTGATGTTGAATTTTGTTAGGCATTATTTCATTAGTACTACATCTTGTGTTTTCTAGAGACGAAATGTTAACAATCCCCAACTCACAGCATAGTTATGCTGTAATTGCCACCCATACAAACTATCCTCCATTATCCAGACATTATGTTGGTGGGTATGTCACCTGGCAGGAGGAAAAGGCTAATTTAGAGCCTTTAAGGCCAACTAGTCTTTAGCTTCACAGCTTGGAGTACTCATTACTGCTGAGCCAAACGATGTTTGTGTTGTGATCCTTATGAAAAAGGTAATATGACCGTTGCTTGTTCAGAACAGACCAGTTATGAGCAATGTGCATTTCCACCCATGTAAACAGAATGTCATCTGGCTACCTCTCATCTAGAAATCCTTGTCTTTCCAAGGAATTCCTAATCTGAAGCCTTACAAATAGAGAAAATGTCCACAATTCTTACCAAATATGCCTTTAAAATGCACTGGGCTGAAATATTTATTAATACTTGAAACTTGGAATCTGTAACTCTTGTTTCTATTCCCAGCTCTGCTACTGACCCAACTGGTTGACCTCAAACAAGTAAAATAAAGTGTGCTTCCATTCTGAAAAAGCTGTACTAAAATAGCATCTGCTTGCTCAACAGGTCCACCTCAGTATGAATCTGGTGTCACATCTACTGACTTAATAAATGTCAACGTTTGATTTTTATTTAATTCTCTATGCTGACAACAGTGATGAGGTATCATAAGCTGCATTTGCTTAGTTGTGTCCATCAGCGCTTTTCTTTTTTTTCTAAGCCTCATGAAGTTATACTTTTGTAATTCACTGAAGACAAGGCTTGCAAAGATTCATTACCAACATCCCTGGTAGATTGGTAGCTGAATAGCCAAAACAGAAAATGTCTACAAAATGTGTCCTACATAAATAACCAATGAAAACTAAATAACCCCACCTGGATTTGTGATCCTATCTTGAATTTACAGCACTAGAAATTAAAATATGAGGTATTTGTGAGGGGAGTTATGTTCCTATGAGAAGCTAACACTTGATTTGGAACCCATGAGGCAAATACATCAGTACCTAAGGACGCAGTGTTTACAGCCATTCTACATAGTGTATTTGCAATGAGAAAGTTTTATTTCCATTTTCCTCTTCGTAATGCTGATGTTGTTCTAGCAATGCTGTAGAGGATACTTAGTACATTTCAGAGCACTCCAAATTTTTTGTTGAAGGGAATGCACTCTGTATCACTACTGATACTTGATAGAGCTACTGAATTTGAGAGTTTCCTCTTGTTTTAGGGAAGTCTCTGCTTTTGTTACTTACATGCTGGGATGGTGCAGTCCCTTGTATTGTGATAAAGCCGATGAAAGTGTTTGCTACATTTTGGGCTAAAGTAGAGTGGACCTGAAATATAAAGAAAAAGTAAGTTATGAATCAGCATAGCTCACAGGTGAAGTAGTGCAGCTTATGGTATGTATGTGAAATATGGATACCAATGCAAAATTAGAACATACCTGTTAAATGCTTCAAGAACTTGTCTTTCATCCTCAGGTCTCTGGGAACAATTTCTGTTGGACAGAAAAAAATAGTTACTCTGCTGCACTGGAACTATGCTTGCCAAGCACAGTATGAGGACAGGGAGTACTCTGTCCAGCAAACATCACCACTATGTCTTGACAGGTGCACAGAGGTCAAAAGCTCTTCGCAATACAGTAGGCCAAATTGCAAGAATTTGCTTTACATAGGGAGACCCTGTAAAATGCTCTGTGAAACACAGTGCTGATGAAACAATATCTGTTAGGTGAGAGATCATTTATGACAATGGTTATTAACTAAGACTCAGATTTTAGCTCTCTATGAACTACACTATCAAGTTTACCTAGATTTAAATTCTTTCATATTACATGAGTGGTAAAGACCCAAAGATATATTCAAGTTTGGGGTTGTGTCTTCTAATACTCTTATGCAAATGTAGCCACTATTCTGTGCCAGGTATGTTTGTAGAAGCACTGTTCTGCTGTAATCATGAAACTAGATTGATCTACTTNGTAAATAAAATTCACAGGAAATGATTCCAAGCAAATTGCTCTCTTCTGGCTCCCTGTGTTTGTGGTTTACCGCCTTGTGTTTTGTGTTCAGCAGATGGCAAAATGAAACTGGTTTACTGAAATCCATTTTAGCCCTAACCCCTGCTTGTGACTTCCTGATTTACAGCTATCTTTGATTGCTTTCCGTTACAAACTCTATGCTGATAGCTTAGTGCTGATTGTGTATGATACACTATATGGTGCTTTATTTACTTGACCATAAATGCGTGAGCAGCCGTTTTCATTCCCCTGGCACCTCTTATCAGATATAAAGCAGAGAGCATTTCCATCCAGATCTGATCCACTTGTGAATTTAGACACTTCTCGAAAGTCATTCTTCATTTACTTCTAACTTTGGTCAGTGTAAGTAAAATTGACCTTATCCTATTTGACCTAATTATGTCATAAAGAGCATTAAAAACACACATGCTTCACTCAGAAATTTCCCATGGGACAGGCTCTCTAGGAAAGTGATGCCAAACTGAAATGAAAGACTCTAACTAGTAGTTCCTTTTCAGAGTTGCTGGGAAAAACTCCATTATAATAAGAGAACAAAAAATCCAGCTTCAGAATCAATAACAACACTACCAACTAATCTGCTCTGAAGCAGGATTACTAATTTCACAGATAACTGTTCCACACAAGCCAGACGTTTCGCACCAACAGGGTGACCAAAACTACGCCCACGTTCCAAGATGAGATTTACTGTTGTGCAGATCATGGTTCCCTGCTTAGTCTGGCCTCTTTGACTTTTCAACATTTCTAAAACAAAATGTTCTCTCCTGCATTGACCTTAAGTAGAACAAAACTGTCTTCTTCTGTACATTCATTAATCATCCAAACAGAGAAGCAACATCTTCATGACAACCACCAATAAATGCAAATTCTGAGGGTACCTGAGTATGAATGAGAATGACGAAAAGGTACAATGAAGCTTTAAGAGATAAATAAAGACAAAATAAATAGACAAAATACTATCAAAATGAAAGCCAGTTTGGGAAAAGGTGAGATGTTTGCTGGAAAACATTCAGACAGTCACTTTCAGTTGGAGGAGCAGCAGTAACACTGTAGGGGCTTGGGAGTGACAGGGAACACTAAGTAAGACATGGCAGCAGGGGACACTAAATCAAGTTTCAACTGGATGCACACTAGTACATCACCAAACTAAGCAGTAACTATCCATCACTGTGTGTACTTCTGGACTGCTCTATGCAATCCTGAACATCTCATGAACAAACCTGTGCTTTCACTGGAGGTTAGAGAAGAACCAGTCAGGATGACTGCAGGAGTGTCCCAAACTGGTCACAGTGACAGAGGAGTACTGCCTCAGTTCCCTAGTATTTCAAAGGTGCTACCTCTGGAGTGCAAAAGGAACTAACAAGCAGGGTGAACAGTTCAGTGAAGCTGAGCTGCAGGGAAGACTTCTATATGTAAGGACATACTACAGTCCTGCAGGAGAATCTCGCTAGGGTCATTTCCAAGAAACACTTAAACCAAGCACATGATAATAAGTGGTAACCTTCCAGAAAAAAAGCGTTTTCATCTCTTGTTTCTTTGATCTCAGCTCATTTCAGTCTTTTCCCTTATTAATAGGTTTTGTTCAAAGCCACAGAAAGTTGACTTTCAGTTGAGTACATTATGCAGAGAGTAAAAGACTCTGAGAAGTGAATGGAGGTTTTCTACCCCAGATTTGCCATCTGTGTCTGCTTCTGATACCAAAGGGAATCTGCAGGTATTTTGAGTGGTGAATTCTTAATCCAAAATTAGTAACCTGTTATCTCATTCACCAAGGCACCCTAGGGAAAAAAAATGGACTGTGACTTACCAGCTCTCTGCTCGTCCTGGTACCCTCCGTAGTCAGCCACTTCCCTTCGATCCAAGCTATAGTCATGCTTGGAAAAGTACTGCATCCCACTGTCCTTCTCCAGGTGGTACCTTTTCAGTTCCTGAATTATCTCCATGATGAGATTTAAGAGACTTTGCTTGTCCTTCAAATCTGCGGAGTCCGTTTTCTCTTTGCAGTATCCTGCTGAGAGCATTAAGAGTACCAGCCCCAGCAACCCCGAAGACCTCAGTCCACTCATTGCAGTCCGACCTGAAGAGTGCATGAGGGGATGAAGAGGAAGGATCTTCTGCTATTGGGGGTCTTCCTGTTTCACTGGAAGAGAAAATTGGGGTGGGTCTAAGGTGGGGACACTCGTGGGGGTGAAATCGGAAACACTGGCAGAGGAAGAGCGGCGACCACTTCGCAGGTTACACAAGGCGGGGGCACAGACCACCCCGGGCTGCCGGGGGCTGGCGGAGCGGGACGGGGCGGGGGGTCCGCGGGGCCCCGCAGCGCCC
>VZRQ01001697.1:369-28246 GCA_013397975.1 Machaerirhynchus nigripectus | reverse complement strand
AGATACTCAGACTCAGCGGCAGGAGACTGACATTGAAATTGTGGAGGGTTTGCCCCCAGTAGCTGAATTGGCCGCAGTCATCAGGGCCTTTGAAAGGTTCTCAGAGCTGATAAATTTGGTTACTGATTCAGCCTATGTTGCGTGGATAGTGTCCAGGGCGGAACCGGCAGTGCTCAAGGAAGTTTCCAATCCGGCCATCTTCAAGTTGCTCACTAAGCTTATTTACCTGGTTTTCCACCTTGAGCAACCATATTATGTCATGCATGTGAGGTTGCACACTGACCTACCTGATTTTATTGCCAAGGGGAACCGCAGAGCGGATGCCTTGGTAGCTCCTGTTCAGCTGGTCAGCCAGCCTAACATCTTCCAGCAGGCTGTCCTGGGCCATCAGAAATGCCATCAGAATGTCCCTGGCTTGGTCCGCCAGTTCCACCTGCGGCGAGACCAAGCTAAGGCGATAGTGGCCACATGCCTGAGCTGTCAAAAGATCACCATACCATCACTGGGTGTTGGAGTCAACCCCAGGGGGCTGGGGAGCTGTGAGATCTGGCACACAGATGTCACCCGTGTCCCCTAGTTTGGGAAGTTAAAATATGTGCATGTGTCGATTGACACTTTCTCTGGTGCAGTTTTTGCCTTGGCCCACGCAGGCAAGAGAGCTGCTGATGCACGCAAACACCTGGTGCAGGCATTCTCTATGCTGGGGGTCCCTAAACTAATCAAAACTGATAATGGCCTAGCCTATACTTCCAAAGCATTCAGCAATTTCCTGCAGCGCCCAACCATTGGACTGTAACTTGGCTCCCTGCCAGCTACGAATTTTAATGAAGCTTTTTCCCCACCACTTTTGCCCACTGACATCATCCTAAGGACTCCAACCCAGAGCAAGCCATTGGCCAAGGACCTCTATGCCCATCATGGACTACACCCAATTAACATTAACCAAAGAGGCGGACTGTGGGCGGATCGGGGGCAGGGAGGGGAGTGGTCTGGGGGTTATNCCGTATAGGCTAAAGCGGATCTCTGATCCTGCATCCCGGGTTGTTTTGTCTTATTTTCCCTGGGTTGTTTTTACAATTAATTTTTCCCTTAATAAACCACTTTTTGTTTTTAACCTAAATTCAAGAGTTGTTGGTTTTTATAACACCCCACTTCCCCAGAGACGCACGGTGATAGAATGGACACATCAGACCCTCAAGCAGGTACTGGAGCATCAAAGGGGAGACACCCAACTATCCTCCCCACAGCTCAAGTTACATCAGGTGCTTTTCACCATCAACTTCCTGAACTGTTCCTTTGAAAATTTAAATCCGCCAGTCGTCCGACACTTCCAGCAGAATAGATCGATATAATTGAAACAAAGACTGCTGGTGATGGTGAAGGACTTGGACAGTTTAAGAACCGAAGGCCTGTATGAGCTCGTCACCTGTGGCCGAGGGTATGCCTGCATGTCCACCCCCGCAGGTCCAAAGCAGATCCCCAGAAGGCTGGTTAAGCCTTACATTCCCCCAAACCAGCAGACATCAAGTATCACCCCCAAGGGTGTGTGCATCACCTCCTGGAGAAGGAGACAGAAGGAGGATGCTTTTTCCCTTACCTAATCCTTGATCCTCCCCTTGCTCCAAACTTACCTGCCCCCAGCTGACATTCCTCTCTTTGCAGTGCCTAACCATATATGTTATTTTTCCTGGAGGCCACCACCATGACCCCTGAGAAGCTCCTGCCGTTGATCCCCCTCCTCCTCACGTTCTACCTGAATGAGAAGTGAATTATCCCCCAGCCCAGGAAAAATGTGTGGGTCACCCTTGCCCATGCGCTTAGGCAGGACCATCTTTGCTTGAATCATGATGCAGTCAGTGACCCGCTGTCGACCTCTCTGGTGAGATCCTATACCAACTGATTTGACTGATTTCCAAAAATGGGCAAATCAGGCAAAAGGCCCTTACCGGGAAATTACCTGATCACATGCACCCTATCGGATTTCCCTCCCCATTCGCTGCCCCCTCATCCTGTGGAGGGAGTGGGTAGAGAGGCTTCCGAAATCTGATAGTGAACCCCATGAATTTGAGATTCTTGGTTCTTCAAAAGCACCGTATTGTGTTCAATTTGACTTCAAACCTAGAATCAGTTATTATGACCCAAACGACTTTGAGCAAATGCAGCAATTCAAAAAAGAATACACGGTGGACCAGTGGTGCCAAGATCTGGTCAAAATTAACATGCTCTCTGCCACTGTGTCCTATTACCCATCCCCTCTTAAACTGACCAACAATACCTTCCTAATTTGTGGTGATCGGGCATGGAACGGCATCCCCTCTCATCTTGTGGGAGGCCCATGCACCCTAGGACGGTTGTCACTTGTTTCCCCCTACACGACCCAAAATTCTGATTCGGCAAAGACCAAAGTACAGAAAAGGGGTGCAAAGGACTTTGACGAGCATTGCAATGCTGAAATTTACCATTGGGCCAGGTCCAAAAGGATCACTGTCTCCACTTTCCTTCCCTGAGTGGCAGCAGACAAGGCTCTAGGTGAATTGGGCCACCTAGAGGGTTGGGTTACGAAACAGGCGAATCTTACCTCAGCCGCCCTCAGCAACCTCCTCCAAGAGGAAAAAATCACCAGACAAGCAACACTGCAAAACCGCGCAGCCATCGACTTCCTTTTGTTGGCGCATAGGCATGGGTGTGATGAGTTCGAGGGAATGTGCTGCTTTAATCTGATATTGAAGAGCAAAAACATTCATACATCCCTCAAACAAATCTAAGAGTTGATTCACCACACCAAACAAGAGACCGAAGGCTGGGTTGGGGAGACTTTGAACAACACCATCACAGAAGTCAAACAGCTCATACACGGGATCTGGCAGGAAGCTAAGGACTGGTTCGGGGACCTGTTCCAGAAGATCGGACTTTCGCGGTGGTGGGCCTCTGTTGTTAAAGATGTTATTTTATTTTTCACGGTTATTCTTTTGGTTTTATTGATTCTTGTTGTGTTAAAGAGAGTTGTGTTGAATCGCCTTACCCGTTCCCTGTTGCAGTGGCCCAGTCCACCTTTGGGCTTCGGATCAATCAGGACATTCAGTGGGTGGACTTTCCTGCCCAAGACAGTGATGCTGAGGGTGGTTCCGAAGAGCAAGCTGCACCCTAAGGCCGCCAATCTTGGGAAATCTCCTCCCCCGTTCCACCCTACTCTTACGCTTATGTAAGTAGTTTCCAGAAAGATCTGTCCTGTCCCAATCCCCATTGGCCCATTTAAATAAGTTCCTCCCTAGCCCTCTCATGATTGAGTACCCGTCATCTCATGTGACTTCCCTATTGGTTTATCCCCTTGTTCCTCCCTTTTTTACTTATTGTATAAAAACCCAAGTAACCGCTCCTCTTGGGTCTCTCTTTTGTTTCCTCCCCTCCTTGCTTCTGAGTTCTCCTGACCCTCTAGGTGGGGAATAAAGACTTGGATTGCTGCAACATAGACTCCCTCTCTCCTCCTTTACCTTTGCCTCTTCGCAACAGTATCAACTGACTGCTGCCAGCTCCAGAGAGCCTAGGAAGGCAGACAGTGTACCACCCAGGCTGCCCAGGAACTGTCTTGCTGACAGGGCACCTGAAGCAAGTCGCCTGCTTGGCCTCTGGGTGGTCAAGCGGTCACAGTGACAGTTCCCCTGAACCAAACCCTGTTCCCCCCAGAGCCACGGCAAACTAGGAGCAGGACGTATGGTGGAATGAACCAGAGACCTCAGTTTGAACACCCACCTCCTTGCTCACAAAACTAAATAAAGGGGGAATTGTTGTAGTGAAGAATATCCCTTCAGGATATTTTGGTTCGTCCCTGGAGTCCCCTATTCAATCCCCTGTNCCCTCCCCTTTATAAGTTGGTGTACCCCCTTGATTTTCAACTTTCATCCCTGCTCCCCCAGCTGGGAATAAACCTCGTTCTTGGGTGACGCACATGGGAGTCCCTCTCTTCTCTTTGCCACGCCACCGTCGACGCCAAACCAGCTGGCTGTGTACGCCGGAGCAGTTACCTTGTACATGCTCCGCACTGCCATTCGGGCCGTGTACCGGGCTTGAGGGCAGCCACTCACAGCACGGCCGTGTGGGTGAGCTGGCCTCGGGGCCCCTGCGGGATACACAGCCGCGTCAGCTGTTATGTCTTTTTCTGCCTCCAGTTCTGTCCCAGCACGTATGGAGTGGTAGAGCTCTACACTTCTGTGTCTTTAATTACAGGGGTACAGGGGTATAGCTTGGTACTTTGGTAATTGTACAGTTCTGTACTGGCTCACATTGTGTATAGCCATTTTTGTACACAAGTTAATATACTTACACAACACAGATTGTTATGTTTGTCTGTGGATCAGTTTCTATGTAAACACACATCGCATGGTACAGTTTAGTTTGAATTTCTATGTAAAGCTGCGTTGTGTTGGACAGTTTGGTTCCAACTCTCTGGACATTTAGAGAGTGCCTTGGATGTTTGTCACTTTCTCTCCATACTTGGATCTGGATAGGCACCACTTTGTAAGCTGTCAGTCATTAGGTGGCATGAACTGGAAGTGATGTGTGTCACTGTCCATGGAGTCAGGAGAGCTGTAACAACATGCAGCAAGCTTGGAACAGAACTTGTTAATTGTATCTAAGAAGCGAAGGAGAGGGGTAGAAGCAGCTGTAAAAAATTTCCTTTTGCAACTCCAGCTGCCTTTTGTGCCCTTCTCTCTAGGCAGTGCCACTGTAGCAATGTGCAATCATTTGAAAGTGAAACAGGTGTTGCTTTGTGCCATCAGTAGCAATTAGCAGGTGTGCGCCTCAGGGTCCAGGAGGGTTTTGGCAAGGAGTACAGATGGGGCTGGGGGAAAACAGGCAGGCATGCCCTGCAGATCCCCCAGATGCGTAAAGGCAGGGCAAGAAATTGCACAAGGGTTCAGGCAGGCGGCAGAGCCATGTGTCTGGGGAGAAGGCACTGCAAGAGCCTGCTAAGGAAAGCTCCAATTGCCATTGGGACACTGGGCAAAACACAGAAAGCCCCAGTGCAAGAGGGCATCTCACTTCTTTTAGGACACCACAACCCAAGCCCGTCTAAGCTTCTAGGTCTATCTCCCATTTTTCTCATTTTTTCAGTGCTGAGCATGGGCAAATCACCTGCCCATCAAGAGCCACCCTCGAGTTTTAGCCTTGGCCTCCAGAGCCGGAGGTGACCTCCTGCCACTGCGGCAAGCACCGTGAAGGCAGCCAACGCACTGCCTGGGAAGGTCAGCTATGGGCTCTCCAGCAACCGAGGGCACCGTACAGCCTCATCTGATGGATGCGTCTCATCAGTTCCCTGAACAGGTGTGACATCCTGGTGCAAACCGGGACCCTTTGGACAGCCTTGACTCGCGCTTTGGGGCATGCAAAGGGGCAGGACTGTATGGACCATGGGCAAAAGTGATGCGGCTTTTCCCTGGAGTTGCGCAGGCCTTGGGGAGAGGTTGCCTGGTGGCAGGGTGCAGGCTTGCCCGCTCTGTGCTGTCCTCTGCAGGTGCTGTTGCCATTGAGTGATGCATGGGATGGGCTAAGTCGCTGCCCTCTGGCCCCTACAGTCAGGAGCCAAACAAGAGCGAGATGATCAAAAGCTCTGACCCTTTCATGATGGTCCTCCAGGTGCACTTGTGGCCAAAGGCACCCGCGACACAGGGCTTCGACACTTTGATGAGTTTCGCAAATTAGCATCATGGACAAGAATGCCCAGTTCAAAGTACAGCATTCCCTGTCTTGGTTTGGAGCCCCACTGAAGCCTCCGCCTTTCTTCCAGCCCCTCTCTAGTTATGTCTAAATACATGGGAAAAGAAAATGGCCCCAGTTCACTGAAGCAGCAAGATTCAAAGAGAATTCCAAGAATGCATTTGTCTAACAGGATAGGAGAAGTCCTGACATTAGCTAAGAAACTCCAGAATGAGACAGGAATAACCCACAGAGCTACAAAGGTATGAAACGCAATGAAAAAGCAAAGATCTTTTGGCATTAGCGTGTCCCCTCCGACAGCGGGTAGAGGGCACACAACTGGTGGGCGAGGCTGGTGGGTGGCAGGGTGGTGGTGCTGCTGCCAGACGGAGGGAGCTTGAGGGGCTGCAGAAGAGGGCGGGCAGGAAGCTGCTGCAGCTGAAGGTGCAGCGCAAGAGGCAAGTCCTGCAGCCGCCGAGGAGGAGCAGGGAGAAGCCCTGGCAGCAGTAGAGGCTGAGGAAGAGCGAGCTGTAAAAGCAGCTGCCGCTGGCGGCCAGGCTGAGCAATTTGAAGGCACCAAAGGGCCCTTGGGGCCGAGGCAGCTGAGTGCGTGCAGGGCTGCGGGAGGCAAAGCCGTGGCAGCACGTGGAGGGAGGTGAAGCTCGCCCTGGGCCGTGTCCAGCGCCGGGCGCCCGCGTGCAAAGCCGGCACTGGCCGTCCTGGCAGCGAGTCCCGCCCCCAGTGCCGCGCCCGCTGCCCCGCCCGTGCCCAGCCCGGGGTCCGCTGGCCTCGGACCGTCGGTCAGTCGGACTCAGCGTCCACGAGAAGCGGCAGCAGCGGCCCAGAGCTCTCTGGTGTGCGACTCAAAAGCGCGAGAAAGCGACTTTCTGACCAAGCGGCGNTTTCTCACGGCCGCCGCTCTCTGCTCTGCAGGAAGGTTGCCAGCAGCGAGGAGGCGGTGCTGAGCGCGGCCGTGGCTCTGAGCCGCGGCCCAAAGACCAGCGAGAGGCACCTTCTCCTCCTTCAGGAGCAACTGGTGGTCGCCAAGTCTCAGTAAGAGCCTGCGAGCCCAGTGCCTTTGCCCCATCCCTGTCCCTGGGCCCGGGCACAGCCGGCCTGGCCTGAGCCCCGTGCCCCCAGCCCTCGGGGCTGCATGCAGCAGTGTGCGTGCCGATGTTGGCGGGCGGCGGGGGTAGGGGGGGCCACAGCAGAGCCCTGCCCCGGGGGACACCAGGGAGGCCACCTGCCCCTCACTTATTGCCTCTGCTCTCTGCAGCCGCGGCACCACCCTGCGCCCACGGCTCTGCCTGGCCCTGGAGCAGATGTGCGTGCTGAGCGCCGGCAAGGAGGCCGCGCTGCAGGCAGAAGAGCAGCGGCAGGAAGGCGGCGATTGCCACCTCCATCATCCTCATCTGGCCCACCGGCTGGTGCGCTGCCACTTTTGGGTGAGTCGTGGTGCCGCCTGTCATGGCAGGGCAGGAGAGCTTGCCAGCCATGGCACGCAGGAGGCCTTGGGCAGCCTTGCCATGGCCTCTGCCCTCCGTGCAGAGCAGGAGCAGAGAGTGGCCTGTGTACGCCGCTCAGCTTTGGCTTGCCAGAAGGGCAAGGGCTTGGGCAGCACCTCCATCCTGCCCCGCACGAATCACATCATGTTTACAACCCAGTGGTATGATGGTTTCTTTGTTTACCAACTATATTTCAGTACAAAATTTGTTTAACTCCATACTTCTACATAGAATATGATGTTGTTAACAAAATTAGAATAACTAGCATGTTACTTCTGCATGCTTTTGTTGTTCTTGTTGTGCTTTTGTTATTGTTGTTGGGTTTGTTGGTTGGTTGGTTGGTTTGGGTTGGTTTTTTTTTCTCCATTCTGCTGTATTTCATTTTCTTTCCTAACTTCCTTACTCCTTTTCACTTTTCCTCTGGCTGTGTTACATTACCAGCTGAAAACCACTGCTTTTTTTTTTTAATTGCTGTCCTCAAAAGACACATCACTGAAAAGCTGCCCACTCTTTGCAGAAATACAAATGACTCTACAAGTCCAAATACCATTAGTGACAGCTGGATAGTCAGTCTGCAGGTCATCCAGGAGGATTTGAGCTGTGGGGGACATGACTGGACTTCAGGCCAGTCTCTGCTTATAGTCATTTTTTTAAACCACATGCCTGAGAAGCCACTGTTTCATTTCCATATCTGCTGCAAGCTCCTTTTTTTTTTTTTAAGCCAGTCCTGACTCGTTCACCTGATCAGCAGGGGTCAGGTCCTCTTAACTTCCATCCTCCCCTCTGAAAGGCACAGAAAATGAACCTAACAAATAAATTATCAGCTCATATATACTGAGAAAATGACTGAAGGATAACATGGGTGTCAAGCCACCAATGTCCTCCCAATAATTTCAGCCTAGAATGGAGTTAGGTTAGGGTTGTTCTGGCAAGTCTCTTCTGAACACAGCAATTGCTACCCTACGCTGCTGTTCCATGTGCTCCAGTGCCATGTCTTAGCAGCAAACTGCAAATTTCAGAAATGTAAAAATCTTGACAATTAGGAAATGATTCGTGCATTGGCGCATGTGTTCTAATTCTTGATCTGTAGTGATTGTTACAGCACGCCTTTATTTATTTGTACTAATGCAAAGATACTGTCTCAAGGCAAAGATCTTTCCAACAATTGGCTTCACAGGATTACCCATGTTTTGTACCCTCCCAAACTTCTTAAATAAATGTATTTCCTTTAAATCTGTTTGTATCTCTTCTTATCCTTTATTATTAAAAATGAGTGCACAGTATACGTAGTTTCTGCTTTTTATACTTTTTATTTTAGCTCAAGCCAACAAATCTTTTCTATTTGCTGACAGACAACATTCCAAGCACACTATCACTTTGAGAAAGGAACATCAAACTGATCACAGCATTTCACATGAGGAATTCTCTGTATATCCTATATACAGAAGGGATATTTTTACTGAAACATTCATAAGTAACTGTAAAATTTTTCCTTATTAAGTTAACCTAATGCCCAGGACTGGGGAAAAGCGGTAGAACTATTTTTCCAGTTTGATTTTATATGCATATTTCTTCTAAACAATAACAGCATCTGAAACTATGTATCAAACTATTTTTTTTTTCTGTTTCCCTTTTAAACACATTTTAATGTTACTTCAGAATATTTCTTTCAGCATGCCTTCTTTTACCTTCATCTCTTGTCAACTCATCTAACTTCACTGGGTGTCCCTGAATTGCTTCATAGCTTTCCTCGATTTTGCCTAACCAATATATCTATTTATTACCTGTTTTGTCATTGATCATGTATTTTTATCCAGTGATAGATAAAGATATTGGGCAACACCACTTTTAGTGTGCCACAAAAGGGCTTCTGAAATGCTGAAAACAATCCAGGAACAATTTCTTAGCCAACTTCTTATTCAGGACAGTCATACACTTCTAATCCTTTGTGCAGTTAGTTTTCAGAATATAATCTTAAAAGAGATTTTGTCAAAGGATTTTGAGTCAGTAATTATAGCTGTCAGTGGTCCATTGTCCATAGTTTGGAGGTTTCAAAAACAGTTACCCGGGACTGTAAAGGTATGTTTCTTCTCTCAAACATGCATGATTTAGAAACAAGGATGATTTAGTATTTTATATTTTATCACTATTTCAAAATATATACATGATGGCACAAAGAAAGCTCACTAAAATAAAATTTACCTACTACTTTTAAAATAAATTACTAAATTACTACTTTGCTGTTTTAAAAGATCTGTACTAGTTCTGTCAAGATTAGTCTTTCTAATAATTTTATATTTTTAATGAATTCTTGGGTGTTTTTTGTGAAAGACTAAAGCATTAAAAAAAAATTCCTCAAGTTCTCTGTCACTCTTCCCAAATTGCAATAGAAGTGTTTGTCCCTTTTCCCCACTGTGTATACAACCTGCAGCACTAACTTTAGAGAGCAACAGCTGCAGTTCTTTGGGTCAGTTTTGGGTTATTTTTCCCACAGAGATGGAGCCATAATGACATGACTCCACACAAAATGCTTCAGAGGCAAATTCAGGCAGAGAGTGAAATGGATGTCACCCCAGGTCTAGCATTTTTCTGAAGGTTTGCTGCCCTGCTCCATTTCTGAGTTAACTGCCAGAGCCAGTTGTCCCACTGGCAGCAAATGGGCTACAAGAGGAACCCTGCTGTCTGGTCAATATATTCCCAAGCAGCCATGCTGCAAATCTGTCCCTTTTTTATATAGAAGTGCTATGAAAAGCCATGCTATGATTTGATGGGGGAGAAAATCATATAGTATTAATATAAATTCTATGTTGAAAGAGTTACTCTGTTTTGTTATCTTTCTGTGTTAACAGAAAGGAAAACAATATAGACCAGCAGGCTGACAGTTTTTGGAGAGTTTCTGTAGAAAATTCTTAGCTCCCTCTAATACCTTGACCTTCATTGTATGTCTGACAGCATTGTATCCTCTAAAATGATATATTCTTTTTGGCTCTTTGCACACATAATCTAAAACCTTCCACTTCTGAAAAATTAGTTTTACTGGAGCAAGGGAACTTCTAAATAAAAAGCTCAGATTGAAATTTAGAGGTCACAGGTCCTGCAGTGACAGAACCGAGCATGAAAGTAATCTATCAACACAGGTAGAAGAATCTACATGTCTTGCAGGATTATCGTCAGTCGTCTCAAACCATGTAGTATTTAGCATGGTTAGATAACAATACATTTTTTAGTGGTTTGTTGACCTAAGGGTTGAGAGAGCCCAGTGTTCATCCAGAGGCCGTCATACACTCATTCCAACATAACAGGCATGACTACAAGATGTGGTATGTTCAATGAAATAATAAAAATGCTAGCTTTTCAAATCAGTATGAAAAATAAAATCACACTATTCTTTTATTGAACAAACCGTATCTGGTAAAGTCAGTATTAACTACGTCTTTTACAATCTCATGTTTTAACTCTTAAAGATATGGTAGAGGAGAAAAAGAGCAAACTGAGAGCAAACAGCATTCAGAATCTCTCTATTTTGTACTCTACAGTTAACTGATTGATCAGTTTTGCTTTCAGTAAGGACATGTCTTTTATTTTTGAGTCCTAAGGAACCACACAATGGAGACATTTAGTAGGTAACACATTAGTTAAATCAGAAGCTTTTTGCAGGAACATAATGCTCTGCAGGAAGAAAAATTTTAACCACATGCTGTTCAATAAACTTAGTGAAATGATTTTACACACATGTATTTCAAGTTAATTATTTGCTGCAATTTAGTTATGTCCTCCTTTCTTTGTTTTATGTCAAGAACTTCCAAAATCCTCTTTGAGAATTCTCTCTTGTATGCCTTTTTGTTGTTTATTAGATAGCACTGTCACTCTGTAGACAACTGAAGGTTTAAAAACCAACATATTCTGATGTTGTGGTTGATATTGAAAAAATGAATTGTATTACACTCCTCTTAATTATTTTTCTAAAATGTGCCTTAATAGCACAAGAAATTTTTATTCAAAAGTGGTATCTAAAATGCCAAAATACTGCTATATTCATGTTCTTACAGAGTTAGACTTTTGAAAAGACATGATTATAATGAGCCATATACGTGTGACTTGGAAAAATCTTTTTTGACAATAGCTAAGTATTTTCAGTTTGAAGAAATGCAGTTATTGTCCTGCAAGTGCAGTCTCTACTTTTCAGTCTGGTTTGGTGCTCTTTTCTTTTTAGAACAATACTCTCCTGAGAAATATTCTTAAAGTACTTGGAGGATACTGCACTACAACTTCAGAAACCGAAAGAATCTGTCAGTTCACATCTCATAAGGCAACTTACTGTGGATAATTATAAAGGTACATAATGTCAAGGCAACTCATGGTAGTGTCAAGACACTGTCAATTTACAAGTATCACCCTTTTAAAATTAGAAATAAACAAAAATAGGTAGTAACAAAAATAATTACTATACAAGTTTTTGACTCTTCAAATATTTTAAGCTGCTTAAGGTTATGGAGGCTTGAGCTATCACACACAAAAAACCGTTATGGTAACCTTACCACAGATTCCCTGAGCTGTCCTCTTTCAGCCAGAGACTATGCCCAGTTTGGCCACAAGTGTTTTTAATACAGGGAGCTTTTTGCAGGCAGTCAGTGAGCACAGGGCTGTACTAAATGCTGTTTGGGTTTGCTTTCAGGATTCTGCCTGGTATGACAGGATTCTTTTGAAAGTCAGAGTACAAGAGCCCTGTTTGGCTTGACCTCAGTTTCTCTGTTGGATGATTAAAATAGAAGGCCTAGAGACAGCCTAACCCAGTGCCTACTGCAGTTGGTACAAGCCCTAAAAGTCTAAATATTTAAATATTTAACTATCATTATGTTCAGGGGGGGCTGGGGGCGTGGGGAGGGGAGGAAGAACAAAAGGAGGAAGGGGGGGAAGGAACTGCAGGGTATTTCCAAACATTCCAGATTTCACCATGAGGCTGGGACTATAAGAATGAAGCCTCAAAGGGAGGAGCAGCTATGACTTCATTACATTCAGTGGGAATGTAATAAGGAGACACTTGGCTGGTAATGGCTAAGCTTGTTCTTAAGAAAAAATGTCTTGATCACTGAAGAAAATAGTGAATGGAATTGACTGAAAGAAAAAATTTAGGCAGAAAAACATGAGAGAACCTGAGGCAGTCAAAATAAAGAGAATTAACTGCCTCTATTCCTCCAGAAACATAAAAGAGGAAAATAGTAAAAGAACATTACAAGGAAGCATAAAAGCAAATATGTTAATTTTTTGAGTATGCAACTTAAGAAACAGGAAAACAGATGGCTACCATCAAAAGGTAATAGTTCGTGACTAGAAACATACAAAGGAGTAATGGAGGTGGCAAACATCACAGTAAAAAACTTAAGTGGCAGGGGAGATGAAAATTACTGCAACACATATATTCCAGTGTAAGGTTTTTTTGTCAAATAATCACCACCTGAACCTTTTGAAGGTCTGATTTTAATTCCGCCAATCTGCAAAGAGTGACTCCCTTGTATAGCTTTATATTCCTCAGTGGGGAAATCCTCTGGCCTCAGAAAGACTACAGCCCCAAGGGAACTTATGGAAGTAGATATGTACAGAACCAAAATCTACGGAGGAAGCAGGGAACAAGTTTGTTCTATACTGTTTTTGGAGGAACAACTTCTGCAGGAGTTCAGATGTCTGATGGCTAAGTAGATGCAGGGAGTGACAGTAAGATGCATTTAGAGCATTGCACATGATGTGAGAAGACTGAGGAGTTGTGAGGTAGAGTATTAGTGAAGAATGGGGTTTCTTTCTGAAGTAAATCCACGTTAGCTAGCAAATACCTTCCCATGATAGCTGTGTAATGGTTTGACTTGGTGAGATAAAAAGCAACCACCAAAGGAATTATTTGCACTAGATATAAGTTTCTTACTATGATAATAGCACTTTAAACCTATTTAATACCTAAAGCAAATAATGCTTCATCCTAAATCTGATTAGAAAAATCAGATTATTAATGGGAGGAAAAGCCGAAGTAATGATGCTTAAATGCTTTCCAAGGATCAGGGGGATAACATGAAGCTAAGGTTTCAGGTGGGCTTAACATGATGCCAGAGATGGAAGTAGGCATATGAATGAGCTGTTGCTGCTGACTTGCAGCCACCACGTTTGGTGACTAGAATGCTGCCAGACTGGAGGCCAGGTGGACAGAGCATGGCAGGTGGGAAAGTGGTCAAAAGTTAAGCATGGTGAGAGAGCAGGCTTGTGTGGGGAGCATTTAATTAAGCACTGGGGAAAGAGCTGGAAATGCTTAGCAGAGAGATCTGCAGGGCACCCACTATTGTCCATGAATACTCTGCTTCCTGTGCGTGTTCCCCTTGCAAAGCACAGGTGTGACCTCCTTCCATGGTGTGCCTGTAGGACCAGGAACCTCTTCAGGGACCCACAGAATGATACAAAGCCTGAGGAGAAGGATGGGCAGCTGCTTGGAAGGTGTTCTGCTGAATTCCTTTACCCCTCTGCATCGGAAGCCATTCTTAAAGAGGAATGAAATAGACTCATCACCCCCTAGAGACCCACTTTCAACTCTCATTACTCAGGACTGCTTTGTTTTGGATTATGGAAATGTGCAAGGCACTTAGGGTAAAAGTGGATCTGAAATCATGTATGAATCAAAGATTCATACAGCATCTCATTCGTGTTACGACAAGAAGCAATGACAAAGGCACTAGACACATTAAGCATACTTTTGACTTCTGTGTTCTCATCGGATCCATAAAAAGCAAGTACATATCTGCCTTTCTGGCAATGTAACCACTATGACAAAAGACTGATATTTTGAAATTTACAGTGGTCCCTCTACCATTCTCACTGAGACTGCTATCTGTTCATTTTCTTCCATTTCACTATGTTGGTTTTTTGGTTTCTGTTTGTTTTTTTTCCTAGCTGCAACCTTAGCTGTGACTAATTCAGTAAGAAATAAAGCCAGCAAGAATGTATCATTTGCTCTCTTCTATTGATTTGGACAAACAATACCAGTCTGCGAGTGCTTCTCTCATCACATTCAGAATTATAATTTCTCTTTTTCGTTTTCAGTGACATTTTGTGTCAAACCTATCACAAATTCCCTGTGGTGTTTTGAAGAGAGAACTGCAGTAATGACTTTAGAAGAGCATGACATCTATATAATATTGTTAACTATCTATGACGTTACCAGCTGCATTTGCCCATTGTTGCTGATACTTAACCTTTACTCTCCTTCTAAAACTTGAAAGTGCTTTTCAAATATATGTTAAAGCATGATCAAACAAATTTAGATAAGGCTGACCCTGACAGTTTCTTTGTCTGGCATTGATTTTTCCCAAACAGAAATGCTATTAAAGTTAAGCAAAAGGCATTTTTCTCAAGTACAGTTTTAGCACTCCTGTTGATTGAATTGAAAAGTCTATACTAATCAGCACAGACCTCGCTGTAAATAAACATGAAATATTGTACAGCTTTAGAAAGTTTCTTGCCACAAAAACACCGCAAGCTGAAGAAAATAGCAGTGTGTATATCTCTGTCATGCAAGTTATCCAGACATCTTCTCTTTTTCCTGTGAACATGGAGAAACCAGCCATGGTAAAAATTAACCAGATTGTGCCCTCAGTGTTTCTGTCCACTGGGAGAACATGCTGTGGTGGTGAGAGTCATAAAAAATCTCAAGTTGGAAGAGACCCATAAGGATCACTGAGTCCAGCTCCCTGCTCCTTTCAAAACTACCTAGAATTAACCATAAGACTTAGTGCATCATCCAGACACTCCCTGAGCTCTGCCAGGCTTAATGTCATGATCACTTCCTTGGGGAGCCTGTTCCAGTGCCTAATATGATCCCCTTACTGAGAGATGCCTCTTCCCAAATTAAGGTGGAAATGAGACCATAGGCCAAAGTAAAAAATATGGATTTAATTGAACAATAAAATGTGAGGTGGAGAGACAGAATGAAATAGAGAAGAGAGGAGGGACAGCGACAGTTAGATCAAGCAGAAGACAGTCACCACTGGAGGATCCAGTGGCATCCTGTTGGTCCTTAATCACCCTGGGCTTCTCAGTGGTGGGAGTCCTGAGGTCATTCCAAACTTTTCACTGCTTACCCACTTTAGCAAACAAAATAATTAATTAATTAGTGCTCACTAGTGTTATGCCCCAGTCTGCTTGGCAAGTTTAGGGGAGTGCTGTTTGGTTTACTCTGGGCAGTGTGCAGGAGAAACAACAAAATGCTCAGGTCATTCAATAAAAAATTTTACTTGCAAACTTTAGAACATTATGGTAAAATAAGGTCCTTCACAAATTTTAAAATGGAGCCATTTTGTTTAGAAATGCGGCAACATAAAAGCATAAAAATAACACATAAGAAAATGTTTAAGGTAAAGGAAAGAAAGAGAAAAAAATGATAAGAGTAGAAAGGCACAGGGTCACCACTGACACGGCCGTGTACTTCCAAAATGACCTCGGGGCTAGCTCGTCCACACGGCCCTGCCGTGAGTGGCCGCCCTCAGGCCCTAAGAGTAGCCCGAGTGGCGGCACGGAGCAAGCACAAACCGCTCCGACGTACGCAGCCTGCTAGTACAGCGTTGATGATGGAGCGGCAAAGAGTAAGAGAGGGATTCTCGTATGCGTCACCCAAGGAAAGGTTTATTTCCAATGGGGAAGCAGGGACGAAAGTCAGAAATCAAGTGAGTAAATCACCTTAACAGGGGATGGCAACAGGGGGTGGGTACAACATAGGGACCAATCAGGGAAAGTATGGGAGGGTAGCAGCTGGAGAGGGACAGGTAACCAGCCAACGGGGGTTTAACAGGGGAGGGTGCACCAAAACAGTAACCAGTGGGGCGTCTAGTACAAAAGAATTTTCCAGACCGGGGGAAGGGTTTACAGGGGACGGACAGGTCAGTTTCCAGAACAAAAGACGGGGTAATATAGGTTTTCCATGTACTTGGGAGGGGTTAGGGTTGATGGGCGATGGAGAAAGGCAGGAGGGATCCAGGGCCATAGCACAGTAGATTGGACAGGGGACTCCAGGGGCAAACCAAAATACCCAAGGGGATATTTTTTCACTGCAACACACCACCTGTGGATTCTGTGGCAAGATTTGATTCTTGCAATTTTTATGTCCATTGGTCAAAGTGAGGGTCACAGTCTTGATTCATTTGGGGTGGGGAAAGCCCATGAAACACAAAATCTGATGGGTTAATATAGGCTCAGGCTCGGTGAGAATGGCCAAGTACCTCCGCTGGGGTGATGAGTTTTACAATGGATGATGTAATGCTGTGGATCAAGGGATGCTTTGGGAATCTTTGATGGTTTATGACCATTTCTGAGATGTTACAGCTGCCTCTTACATCAGTGTAGTATCAGTTGTGTCAATTATGGCCCATCAGGGGAGATGAACACCATCAGACCTACTGTGAATGTCCTGGTGCTTCCACAGAGAGGAGTCTTCACAGCTGAGCCACTTGTGTATGGATACTAGGATACTACTGATGAAAAACACTATTCCATCTCACAGGATTTGCCTCTTACCACCCTCTTCCCTTATCTTGTTCAACACCCAGCTGTTGCTTTGGGTGATGGGCGTGCACCTCCTCTGCATCTGGGCAGTCACTGCAAACGGCAGATGGTTTGAGTAGTTAACCACTGACATTCCAGTCTCTCACAACTAGTTACACAGTTCTCTTATTCTGTTGGTTAAATGATTCCCTTGCTTATCATACTAATTAGTCCCATGCTCAGTCCTTCTCTCCTTTTGAGTCAGTGGGTTGTGATTTTTAGTCACGATCTCCCCCTGCCAGAATTACCTTTAACCTATTCAGAGCTGATTTCAGCACAGTTGCTGAGTTTGCTTTCTTTGTGGCTGCATTCTTTATGTCCGCTATTAGTGACACATTGTTATGAATGAGTGATGTGGGTTTAAGTAAGTCGCTGCCTTTTGCCCAGGCCTCTGGCAGCAAGCAGTAGCTTTATTGAGGCAACCAGCACCCCAAGACCCACTCTCATTCGCAGGTTCTTTAATAATGGCTGATTCAGTCTATTATAGAATGAGTTATTTAATAGACACAAAACTAACAGACCTAAGACTTAAAACAGACTACTACTACACAGGAATAAGACAAAAAGAGACAATTAGTATTATATGGGGGCTTAAAGGTACCATTAATTTTACAGCTAGCAAAGAAACAGTGTAACTTAGGATCCAGTGTTTCTTAACCATCCATTTCCTGATGGAGCACACACTGAAATCCTTTCCCTCAATTCCCAGGAAAGTAACCACAGAATCTGCATCCAAACTCTGGGGAGAAGTCTTGCATGCTTTCAGGGCATGTGTGTAGAAGGCTTCTGCCTCTGTGATAATTGTGTGGGCTTTTATAGACGCAAGAACCATGTCTTTTGGTCAAGAATATTTATTTTTCTTATCTCTCTTTCCACATTTGCTTTCCAAACTAAGATACTGATTCTTAGCTGGGGGCCCGAGCCCCTTTGGAGCCAGAGATACTGTTGTGGTGAAGAACATCCCCTCAGGATATTTTGGTTCATCCCTGGAGTCCCCTGTGGTATGGCCCTGGGCCCCTCCTCCCTTTCTTCATTGCCCATCAACCCTAGCCCCTCCCAAGTTTGTGTAAACCTGTACTACCCCTCCTTTTGTTCCAGAACCTGGCCTGTCAATCCCTTTTAAATGCTTCCCCCAGTCTGGCAAGTTCTTTTGTCCTCAATGCCCCATTGGTTTCCGCTTTGATGTCCCCTCCCCTGTTACCCCCNTGTACCCTCCCCTGTTAGCCCCCGCTGGCTGGTTACCTGTCCCTCTCCAGGTGGTGCCCTCCCGTGATTTCTCTGATTGGTTCCTGTGTTGTATCTGCCCCCTGTTTCCATTCCCCCCCTTTATAAGTTGGTGTTGATTGTTGACTTTTGTCCCTGCTCCCCCTCCAGAATAAACCTTTTCTTGGGTGACACATACGAGAGTCCCTCTCTCTTTGCTGCTCCATCATCGGTGCCTTACCAGTCGGCAGTGTATGCCAGAGCAGTTTATTCATGCATGCTCTGCACAGTCACTTGGACTATTCTGAAGGCCTGAGGGTGGCCAGTCACGGCAGGGCCACGTGAACAAGCTAGCCTTGAGGGCCTCGTGGAGAAGTACACAGCCGCATCAAGGTAACCCATCCTGGGCCTGTGACCGCCTGGGTTATCTCTTGCATATGCACCAACCATCTGTTGTAGTAGGGAGGAGGTAGACACATCCTGCCACACACATTCTTCTCTCCCAGGTTTGTTTACCTCTCCCTAGGCCTGAGATAACACTAAGACAACAGTAACACCTTTATCTCATGTCAGGTTCCCTCCACAGTGGCTTAATTTGCAGTTCAGGTTTCCGGTGTTCTTGTAGGCATATTTGGCAGTGAGGGCTTCAGTGGTCACAGGTGCAATCTGTCCCTTAACTTGAGGGGATCTTTGACCCTATGAGCAGTTGCTTCTTTACACAGTCTGCCACAGTGGGAATTTTTGTCTGGATCCATTACCCAGGATATGCTAGCCAGATCTCAATTACACCAGGCTCGGAGTTAGCACCATCCTGTTGCTCCCATCTGTGCTTATCTCATAGCAAAGTCCTTCTGTAGTAGCAGTACTTGAGACAGGCAATTGTGCTCTTAAACCCTTACAGCGCCCAACCACACTCTCAATGATGAATCTTCTCCTGAAGTCCAACTTGAACGTCCCCAGCTGCTGGCCCCCATGAGGAAGCAATGGGGTCACCCATCACCTGCTCTTCTGCAGGCTGAGCAATCAAATTTACCTCAGCTGTTCCTTGTAAATCTGGCCCTTGAGATTTTTCCCCTTCATAGTGGCCCTTCTCTGTATATACTCTCACAATTTGATGACTTTCTTGTATGTATCTTACTCTCAGAGTTTCTCTAAATAAGAAAAGGCTGTTATATAGTAAGAATAAAGAGACCAGAGCGGAAGTGTTGCACAGGTGGAACAGGGCTGTGTTAGAAATTCCAGATGGAGAACTGGGAATTTTGTATGAGATGGCTCTGAGCCATCAGCATTCCTTCTGCATGAACCAAAGAAAACAATTCTGTTAACATGGTATGACCCAGGTTTTAAATTGTCTGGGTTTTTGTTTTTTTTTTTTTTAGCTCAAATGTTGGTTGTGCTGTGAGAGGGCACAATAGCAGGTAGAACCAGGGATTTCCCTGTCCCTGGCAATGGTAAGGAATGGCTATAGGGAGTGGGGTAGAGGGCGGAGGAGTGGGGACAATGATGGTATATGGCAGGTATATGTTTTCTCTTCTACAGGAGCAGTATGGACTTTGCACCAGGGACATGCAGTGTGCAGGAAGGGGTACAGATTTGGGCTGCAAAAAATTAGAAAATTACCCCAGGTCCAGGTAACACTCTGGGAAGGGTTTCTTTTGAGGAGCAGCCAGCATCCCAGCTCTGGAGCAGCTGGCTGGCATGGAATGCTAAAGAGAAGAAGCAGACAAAATTTGAGGTAATGGTCACCAAGGCTCACAGGGCATGGAGTGGTCCTGGGCACCTGTGCCTGGGCAAGATCAGAGTCTGATTTGGTAACTCTGGTCCGTAAAGGGAACACATAAGTTGTTAAATTGCTTGAATTATACACTTTCTAATAAAGTAAAAATACATGATAAATAGAAACAATTACTGCAAGAAAGCTGTGCATGGTTGGAGCCTTCATTTAACCTTGCTAGAAATCTTTCATTGTCTCACTGTGAGACTTTGAGAAGATTTAACCTATCTGCCAGTTATCAAGCTCCTAACTTGGAGGTGATCAGCCTCAGTGTGGTACTGCAAGGATAGCTAGTAAACAGCTATAAAGCACCAAGCACTCTGTGGAAGATGAAAGAATCAACAGAAAAATCTGAATAAATTACTTGAATAAATAATATAGAAAAGAGTATTTACTAAAGTACTTCATTCACCTTGTCAACTATACTGGCATGCTTTTCATCCATCTGTCATTTGTTTTCACAGATTGCTAGCTCCTTGGAAGAGGATCTGTGTCTGTCCTCAGCACTGCCAAAAAACATGCCACCAAGTTGAAATAATATTGTGAAATAACTGTTACAGCTATTGGAAGTGTACCACCTATCACACCTAAGCATCTTTGTGAGGTTCTGAGTGTGCTCCTTCTCCCAGGACCTCCATGAGGTAAGGAAGCACTCCTCTGTTCATCCCACGCAAGGACACACAACAGTGAAAACCTGGAAAATGTGTCAGAGCAAGGAAACCTCAGCAATCCCAAAGCCCAGGAATAGTACCCAAGTGGGGTGGCACTCTTCAGATGCCTTTGTTTAGACAAACCACCCAGAGGAGGCCAGCAGATGTGACACAAGACCCACAGAAGGACCTGTGTCTTTCTGAAATGTTGGGCCCAACAGGTACCCTGCAGCAGCCCATGTCAGGGTTTAACACTACATGCCTATGCTTAGCACTCCCTGTCCGTGTTTTAGCCTTTGCACCAAGTCTCACAGCCTCCCTTAAAGCAGTAACAGAAAATATGACCTTTTGAAAAACTATTGTTATCAGGGAATGTGGCAGCAATCATCATTATTTTCATCTGCTTAAATGGTGGTGTCAAGCCAAAAAGCCTACAAAACATGAGGGCTGGCTTCATTTTTGAAAGGAGTAGAAATCCCAAGAAACTGCAAATGACATCAGGCATTTCAGATTGAAACCAGACAGATTCATTACCTTGTCACAAGTGACATTCAGCCCACAGATCTCTGTCCTTTTCTCCGCCATCAGCCACAGCCTCTGTTCTGTCACACGATTTTCTTACATTACTTGCTATTATAATTATTATTTACTATTCATGGAGAGCTGATGTCATACTCCAAGATGCACTGATGTGCAGGCGTGTGTGCACTCTCTTTTTTAATAGATGGGGAGTCTATTAAGCAGACTGCCTTACAGTGTTTCTATCTGTAGCTCAACATCTACACTGACATCAGTGCTTTAACTTCAAAAACCCTATGGCATTGCCTCATTGATGACACACACAGCTTGCTTTTCTTCTGTATTTCTCCTCAGCCTCAGCAAGGAAGACAGATTAGTCTCACTCCTGGTGTGATTTTAATGATGATAAGAGTTAGTACACGAGGTAAGAGTTAATATACCAGCAGGACACCTATAGTGACACAAGTAGAGTTTCCAAAACAACTAAAATGGCCAGACCTTAAGCCCAGTTCCTAGCAGCTCCCTGGACAGATGCTCTGGGAACTGATTGATACCCAGATTAGCTGTGCATGTTTCAGTTAAGCACCAATGAAACAGGGTGAAGCTGAAGTAGCTGCCAAGAGAACTGCTTGGGTCAGGATCAGTGGCCAGTGCAAAGGGCAGAAGCTGAGTCCCCCCCACTTGGCAGGTTCAGGGTTAGCACCCAGGTGTGTGATCCTAAAATGTATCAGCAGCCAAATCTTTAAGTTGATGATTATTATTTAGGAACAATTAGGGTCTCTATGGCAGGCTAGCTAATTCCCCTGAGGAAAGGGCCGTGCTGGGTACCTGACCACCATCAAGCAAAGCGGTCAGAGACGAGGACCTTCTACAGAAAGTCTTTTGTATGCCCCCTCGGACGTCACCCGTCTCCTAAAGGTCCCACCCCCCGGCGTGTGTTGATTGGGCTCTTCTAGCTTGTCAGCTGGATAATTGCTCCATTAGAATGAGGCGATGTCCAGGCATCGAATGATTGGCTATCCTTTCTGTCTAATCAAGACTCAATCTGTCCCCTTCTCTGATGTCACCCTTTTCTAGAAAACACCTTTGCTCCTGTCAATCACCCCTCCCCAATGCTAATACAGAAAATGAACCTAACTCTGCCTGCCTCCCTCCCTTTCTTCCAGACCTTTATTAACCTCCCACTTTAACAATAACTTTTATAACACATCAACAACTTACCACAACTTCCTCATTAACAATTAACTGTAGCTTCTGGCTAACTGTAAACATCCAAGCCCTTTAACTTTTTGGGCCTACAAAAGCCAAACCTCCTTGTCTGTTCATAACAGCCCTACAGAGAGTTTCATGCCTGTGTCACACGGTGCTGCTGCTGCTGAGCCAGTGCACAACCTGGCAGCAACAGAAACCTAATGCTATGGTAATGTATTGATTCATGTGTGCATGTGTTTACTTTTCATAGTGTTCTGTGGCAAATAAATGTTTTAAGGTCACTTAAAGAATCACAGAAAAGGCATAGGCAAAAGCAGGTTTAAAATAAAACTGAAAGCATGATGTAGTTCATTTACAAGGTTCCCTCTACTACTTCGCACTAATGCTCTGGTTAAAGCACACAGAGAAAGAGCAAACTAAAACCTAAAAACAGTCAATCTAAATCCGAAATCAACCCAAAACTTATCTGTGTGGAGGCTTGGGATAAGGATAGGAAAAGGAGACGGATAAATAGCAATAAGGAAGACCCTCCCACTGAAACACAAGGTTCAGAGTACACCCCTTTGCTAAACTGTGCCCCAGATTTGATCAGCAGTTTAGGCCTATGTGGTCATACATCCTCCCCCCCACACTCCTTTCCAGGCTGCAGTGTGATCTGAGAAAATGCTTGTTAGGCCTCGTCCTTGAAAACACCACCTGGGCTCAGCTTTCTGAGCTTATCACAAACACTGTCCGCTCTCAGAAACTCCTAACAAGCTTCTGTTTTTCTCATGACCAGCCTTGGAAAACGTTTCTCTGGCCTGAATGGCACAATATTTTCTTTTCCAAAGAAAGTGCTTATCCATACTGTGGCCAGGGTGAAACACTGTTATGACCAAAGCCCACTCTCCTGCGACCCTATGAAAAGCGGTCCAAAATGGAGCCTGTTGAGCTCTCCTGGACTGCAGCAGGCCTGTGACCAGCCATCTCCCTCTGAGAGGGACGCCTCTCAGAGCCAGAAAACCCTCAGGGTTGCTATACCTGGAGGATCACCAAAACATAATGTGTCCCGGGCTGATACCCTCACTTCTTGAGGCCCGATCCTTCACCCGCTGGGAGATGCAAAAGCATCTGAAGTGAGTATTTCACAGACCTCTGAGGGGAATTTTTCCACTGGTACCTTATCTTGCACTGACTATTTCTGTCTGTGTGCATACTCTTGCGCATATGCTATAGCAAATCTGAAACACAAATTAAGTTACAGTTATAATTTAGGTTAAGTGCTGTTGAGTGTTATTTCTCTGTCAGATTGTTAAGGTTAAGATCTAAATTAAGATATATATTAAGTTAAAGTACTGTTAAGTTTAAGTGTTTTTAAGCTTTCGGCCACATTTCTTTTTATCCTTGTTTACACTGTCTTTACACACAGACACACACACACACACCTAGGTAGTTTTAATTAATTTCTGTTTTGATTGCCTGGATTCTGTTTGGTTTTGCTTGCTTTCCCTGTGCTGTGCCTTAGTTGCCCTTGTAAGTAGAGTGAATCTTGCCAATGAATCTGCTGTGCTTTGTAGTTGAATATTAAATCTGACTTTTGCTCATACCCTTGCTGGTGATTTTTTGAGTGATCTTAAGCACACTCATTCAGGACAACTTATAGCTTTAACAGCACTTAACGGCACTTAACTGATAGGTTAAGTTAACCAATTTATCTAAAGTTTCATATAGAATTTACTATAATTCATGGGCCTAACTTACAAATCTGAAGTACTTAAGAATCTAGGGGAGCAGCATTCCTTGTACATTTGCTATAGCGTATTCACACCATCACGCACACAGACCTAAAGAGTCTGTACAGGACACTCACAGGGTACCTGTGACAAATTCCCCTCAAACTCAATGAAGGACACATATCTGATGCCTTTGGATCTTCTCAATGGGCAAAGGGTTGAGCCTGGAGGAGTGGGGGTGTCAGTCCAGGCTCCATCATTGTCATTCAGTGATCCTTCAAGTTTAGCAAACTTGCGAGTTCTCTGGCTCTGAGAGGCCCCACTCAGACGTAGGTGCTGGTCACAGCCTCTGCTGTCCAGGAGAGCCCAAAGGGTCTCACTTTGGACCATTGTTTATAGAGTCACAAGGGAGTGGGCTTCAGTCATACTAAGTTTTCATCCTGACTGCAATTTGGGTTAGTATGTTCTTTGAAGTTTAATAACAGAATTCTTACTCTGCTTGGGTTGTTTTTCAGGCAAGAAAAATAAGTTTCCGAGGCTGTTCATTAAAAAACAGGAGCTCATTAGACAGTACTAGTTCCTGGGAACAGACTGGTTTTGATAAGCTCGGGAGGAGCTCAGCCCAGGTGCTGTTTGTGAAGATCGAGGCCTAATGAGCATTTCTCAGATCATAGTGAGGCCCCAGGAGGAGTGCAGGGGATGCACACTGCATGTACATATATGCCATTGCACATCTCTGTTGTTGTGTAGATGAATTAATTAAGTCCAAATCTTGATCATAGACAAGTTATTTGAGTTCTTTAATGCACTTTTCTCATGACAAACCCCCAGGATAATACCACTTTGTATCAGGTAGGTTTACTCCAGTAACAACTTACAACAACAGGAATCTTTTAATTTCTTTAGTTCTGATTCCCATTTGTCATATATGTTTCTTCAACTCAGCTGAGAAACAGATTCTGAACTTTGTTTATGCATGACTTTGTATTTATTAATCATAAATGCAGCTTTTTACAGAAGTTGGTATTCTGCTGTCAAAATCATTAGAACATTAATGTACATGGTATCATATGCTGGCTTTCCTTTTTTTCTGATTTTGATGCATTTTTGTGTCACTCTTACAGTTTGGAGGTGTATCTAATATCCCAGGTGTTCTACACATTGTACACAAAAGAAGACAAGTAGAGGTGTTAGTGCATGAGCAGCAAAGGATGATCCAGCCACCAACCTTAGATTCAGCTGTGAGGACGAACAACCCCGCAAAGACCCATTTAACTTCTAGATTTTTTTCTGTTCATCTCAGAAATGAAAACTCCCCCATGAAGGCGATTTGCGGGCTCTTCTTCCTTGCCCAAATCACTCTTGATGGGCATTGGTGTACAAGCACCAGCCAGCCAAAGCACAGACATTCTGGGTGCCAGCTGTCAGTGTGAGGGAGAGACCCAAGAGCCTGTGGCACTTTCCAGGTTCCTCTGTGGGTGATTCAGGGAGTTGCAGAGAGGTACAGCAGGGAAGTGTCACAGATTCAAGTCCAGATTGCCAGCAGATGCTGAAAATTGCAGGCTCCCTTTCCTGGCCCTTTTGTGGTGACTTTTACCTGAGGGTTTACTCATGTGCTTAATAAAACAGTGGGACAAACGAAAGATTTTCTTTTAAGAGCACTCAACAGATGAGCAGCTGAAAGAGCTATTTCGGCATCCACCACTGGATGGTGACTAAGGATGCTATGGATGTCACGCCTGAGAGACCCAGGAAAAAGCTGGTGAGCTTGCTGTTCCCCTTGGCTGTGCATGAGCCTCCTCCTGGTGCTCAAGCATCCGTGTTCTTATCCTGAATCCCTACAGGAAGCAAAACATGAGCATGGGGTGAAAACCCCAAGTCACATAAACACTACTGGGTGTCCCATCTAAGCCAACGTCAAACTAACATCCAAACCTGACCCCTACTTGGAGAAGATTATTGCCAGTTTAAAACAGAGTAGGACACCGGAAAATACACCTTTCCCTTACTCTCTCCTGCTACCAAATTCAATGATGGGCTCAGCTTTGGCCACAGCAGATCTGGCTGGGAACCATCTGGAGTTGGCTGTGCCTGACAGAGGAGCAGCTCTTGATGTTTTCCCACAGAAGCCACTCCTGCAGTCTCACACACCCAGTGTACAGATCCAATTCAATTGTCTTCCAAGCTGTGCTGCTGGAAGCCCCAGGCTGCTGTGGAGCACAGCTGCCCTCTTCCATTATATGAACGAGAGGGCAGTCACCCACTGTGCAGATCTCAAAGATGTGATGTAAATCAAATCTGAGTCAGCAGCTTTGCAGTCTACTCCTCTGCTAGCTGCTTAACAAAGCTGTAACTACAAGCATTGTTTTCCAAGGGAAACGTAGATTTTAATTTTAATACACTTTCCTCGCCCTGAACAATTCTGCCTCTCACACACATACTTAGTCAATAAATCTTGTTTTAGAAAAAGCAGCAGATCTGGCTATTGCAACAGTTATGTCATTTTCCAGTGTGGAAAAAGGCTGCAGTTTTCTTTGGAACAACACTCCTCCCATTTTCTCTGAGGAACTGTGGTTTACTGGTTTCTCTTATTGACAACCTTCATTCTGTTTCTCTCCTGGAGGCTGGTCATGCTTCCAAGAACAAACACAGAAACTGCATGCCTGGCTCTGTATTAAGTCACATGGGAATTAAATTTAAGGGATCATTAGCACAGAAGCTTTGTGTCCTACTGTAATTGCTCCTCAATGCACTTAAGCCGTTGCCAATTTGTTCTCACTGCAAAAGTAAACCTCTGAATTGTTTTCTTTGTGGTTTCTTTCAAAGAAAAGAAAGCAGCCCAAACTTCTGCTGTATCATTTGAAAATAGGTTCTGTGCTATGGGAGCACAGTCAAACGCCAGGGAATGGTCTGGGGACACTGTGTAGAAAGCACGGACCCTATGCCTGAAATTCTATTTAATACTAATGTTTAACTTCTTATCAGTACTGTTCAGTATCTTCATCAATAACATGGACACTGTGGGATCGAGTGCACCCTCAGCAAATTTGCAGATGGCACCAAGCTGATAGTGCTGTTGACACAGGTGAAGGACTGAGAGTATAAGACTGGTAAAACACTGGAACAGGTTGCCCATAGAGGCTGTAGCCATATCCTTGGGAACATTTATGGCCAGGTTGTATGGGGCTCTAAACACCTGCTGGAAATGGAAGATGTCCCTGCTCATTGCAGGGCAGTTGGTCTAGATGATTTTTAAGGATTCCTTTCAACCCTGACTATTCTGATTTTATGATTTCCACAACTTTAGGAAGACTAAAACTGCATAGCAAACCAGAGTACAGCTATGTTGTAACTTTATGTGCTCAACTTGTGTTTTAGTTTATGGCCATTGCTCCTCGTCCTGTCACTGGGCACCACGGAAGAGTCCAGCACCGTCCTTTGGCACTTGCCTTGGTGATATTTATATGCATTAATGAGATCCCCTCTCACAAAGCAATGGATGATTCCTGCCATCCGTGCTATACTTAGATTTGAACACACTAATGCTGGCTTAGCCTAGTACATAAAACAAGAACACCTGTGCGTCAGACTAAGACCCAGCTGTGAAAGACCTTGCTGGGCTTCTCAGGAGAAGATGAGCTGCCTGAAAGGAGATTGTAGTGAAGGGGTGGGGGAGTCAGCCTCTTCTCCCATGCAACAAACAACAGGGCAAGAGGAAATCGTCTTAAATGTGCACCGAGAGGTTTAGACTGAACATAAGGACAAATTTTTTTCACAGAAAGGGTGATCAGACATAGAAATGGGCTGCCCAGGGAGGTGGTGGAATCACTGTCCTAGAACTGTTTAAGGAAAGACTGGACATGGCACTCAACACCATGGTCTGGTTGACAGGGTCATAGTTCAGACTTGATGATCTTGGAGGTCTTTTCAACCTAAATGATTCTGTGATTTTGATCTGTGGGTTCATCAAACCCACAGGGTATGACCTCCCGCTCTTACAGGGAAAGATTCATAAATGCTCATGGTTGAAAGGAA
>VZRQ01001638.1:104485-121259 GCA_013397975.1 Machaerirhynchus nigripectus | reverse complement strand
ACAATTCCTTCCTGATTTCCCATGTAACCCTGCCCTCTGCTAGTTTGAAGCCATTCACTCTTGTGCTGTCCCTCCAGGCCCTTGTAAGTTGTCTCTCTCCATTTTCCTATTGGAGTCCTTTAGGCACCAGTTCTTTCTTGTGACTCCATAACTTGTTTTTGAGAAACAGATCTCATTTTCTAAAAATAGAGAAAAGAAAAAAAGAAGAGGGAAAATAATAATTTTGGTGAAAAAGTTCATAGGAATCTTGAATCAATTGCAGACCTTAAAATTGTGATTCTGGAGTGGTCTCGATTGCTGATTTTTCGAAAGAGATATCGATCTACTAGTCTAGGTAGATTAGAAAGAAATCATATTTTTCAGCTTAAAAATTCAATGCCCTCAATTTCTGTGCTTTCATTCACCTTTAATATGGCTGAGATTTCTGAAGTCAGTGGCAATATTTCAGTTTAAGAAATTTATAGGATTTAGCTATATGGGAACACTTATGCAGTTCCCATTCTCTGCTGTTTTGTGAAATGGCTGCATTCAGTTGACGTTTAGCCCAAAAAAGCAAGTTTGAGTCCACTTTCAAAGAGCCTGGACTGTGACAAGTGAAAGAGCTTCTCATAATAGCTTCGTGTCTGAAATAGAAAAGGTGAGGATTAAAATAAAAAGCTTTCAGACCTTATCCCAATCAAAAAAAAACAAACAAACAAAAAAAAGAGTATGCAGCTCCTTGTGCCATAGAAAATTTTCAAAATGACAACAACTATTTGAGGCAAAACAGGGAAAAACCTCCCCACGATGTACTTTCCCTAAGAGCTATAGAATTATCCCCCTGGCCTGTGGGCACATGCCAGGATTGGTACAGACACAGCAGGAAGGGCAGGATTTGGGAATCAGTCGCTCTGAGGAAGGAGCTGTTCCTCTGCTGTGCTCTCCCCCTATCCTGCTACAGCTGACCCTTACCCCTGGGAGGCAATTAATATTGCTATTAGAAGTATTTCCAGGCTAATTCTTTTCCTAGAGAAATGTCAAGATTCCTGCCATGCCCAGCACAAAGCTTTTTTTTTGTGCTGAATTACATCTAGCAGTTTGCTAAAATGGCACTTTGGGGTTTGGGGGAAAGATTTTCAAAGGCACAAATGAAACTTGACTGTTACTCTAAATGCATCTTTTTTCTTCCTTTTTTTTTTTTAAACACTTTTGAAAAATAACATTGTCTCTGCATAGAAGCAATTAGTTTTCACTCTGAGTTCTCTTAAATTCATCTGAACATCCACAGAAGTTATTATTAGACATGTTGCTCAAAATATCAATTTTTTATTAAGCAAGTTACAGACATATGAAAGATTAAAGAATTGAGATGCTCTTAATTATGAGAAAGTTGATCCTTCACTAAGGTTCTACTGATTTCTAATTGTTAATGAATAATAATTTTATGCTTTGTCAAGGAAAGGTAAGTTGACCTTATTACTTCCATAATGGCAAGCTCCTGAAGACGTTGCTATTTCCTTTCTCTCCGTCCTGTGGTTCAGAAATTCACGTGGGTGATCTTCAAAATAGAGAGGAACCCTAAGGCAATGCACAGCAATCTAACCAGCCTAGTGTGGACCCTGCAGAAACACGGGCTGGTTGTTCAGGACAACGCCCTGATCCCCACAGGTAGGACCTTGAATGTCATCATAAAGGAAGAGACCGATAATCAAGTAAAAAAAAAAAATAGATGGAGCTGATGTTCCTAATCCATCCATTTTTTTCCAGAATCTAGTCACTAGTTGCATGGAAGAAGCAAAATTATGCTTAGTTGTTTTTTCTTTCACAGGGATTTGTCCCTTGGTTTGTGTCCTGTTAGGGCTTCCCGTTGTCCCAGGTAAAGTAAAACTAACTCGAGCAGACAGTTCTCACAGGTCTGGGATGACTCCAGAGACATCCCTGTAATTTCTGGATCTTTATGCCGATATGGTTTAAAAGTCATGGTGATTCATTGTTCCCTTTTGGATCC
Source organism: Machaerirhynchus nigripectus (assembly GCA_013397975.1). Classification (NCBI taxonomy): domain Eukaryota; kingdom Metazoa; phylum Chordata; class Aves; order Passeriformes; family Dicruridae; genus Machaerirhynchus; species Machaerirhynchus nigripectus. Next base: position 119,272 of record VZRQ01001638.1, on the reverse strand, counting down.
AGCTGCTCCTCCTAAGGCCATAGACATCCCGAATTGTGTTCCTGTAGGAAATCCAGGGATGTGCCTGGTGTTACCCCACAACCATCGCCCAGCCTGATCTCTCTGTTTGCAGACATGGGAGATAGCTCGTTTTCCTTCAGGAATCCATGGGAATCCTTGAGGAGGGATAGCCATTTTTGCTTATGGCTTCATGGGAAACCATTCCAGTGTAGCAAGCAGGGCATGGAATTCAGGGATCCTTCACTGGATAACTCAGCGTATGAATGGGAAGTAGCCAAAATTCACGCGGTTCTTTCCTCTTGGTATCTTACAGTAAATGTGGGGTAATTTAGTCCTTGCTGTGTGACCCTGACCCAGCTGTAAAGAAGGAGTAACCAAATTTCTCCAGCTAGGGCCACAGCAGTGTAACAAATTAACATCTTCTCACTGTCCTGCATCTCCTGCAGAGCTGAGCTTTTTGTAGTGTTGGTAACGTGGTTTGAAAGTGAGAGTTGCTCAGTGACTACCTTGCTTCTCACAACCTTTGTGTTTAGGTTAGTTAAACCCCTTTGGCTTGGCCACAGGAAGTTTGCAGTTCTGACCCAGGCCTGCTGAAACATTTCTGAGGTGTGTTCTATAGAGTGGACTGAAATCACTCTTGAGATTTTAAGAGTACTAAAGCTTAGGTTAATAGAATTTTCTCATCCCTACCTCCAGAATCCAGACCTACACCAGTACCAATTACAGCCAGTATTTCCTTAAATCTCCTCTGGAAGTGCAATTTGTCAGCCTTCAGCAATTTTATCTTCTGGCTCACGTGCAGAACCAGTTTCTACAAGTTGGGGAAGTAAAGCATTTGGCTGGGGAAGGTGCAACATGAGACTCATCTGAATAGAACATGAGAAACAGCTCAGTCTGTACACTTGGAAATGATTGATAATTGTTTGGTTTAGCTGGAGTGGGATCCTGAAAAACAGACTTTTCAGAAGTCTACTCTTAATCTAATGATACTGCTATGATGAATGTACCCTCAGTACATTTCTGTGGAGAAAGAATAATCCTCAGTTGTGGGTAGAACTGCCCTGTTTTCCCCTAATTGAGTAAGACAAACAATCCCATGAGCTATGATGTCAACAAACCTCTTTGTAATGAAAAAAGGTTTGGAGTGCTTAAAATCAAAAAAGTAGGACACTGTTAATTTAATTGCTGGGAGATAAGTTTGATCAAAGCTGAGGAATGTGGACTGCATCCTGAAATATAAGGAGCTTCATTTAGAAAATGGACTTAATAACAAGCACATTTATTCATTGTTGGAGACTTGTGATTATTAATATTTGATCTAAAGAATGCCTTTTATTTAAGGCTCTTCCATTATTTACATTTATTATCCAGTTCTCTCCTGCCATTTCTCTCTGGCTTCACTATTGCTAAGAAATACGTAACCAAGATAATCACATTATCTCCCATCAGTGCTGCAATCTGCTTAACTGGAAAAGCCAAACACAATATTGCAGTGCTGCTGCTGACAGAGGATTTAACTAGAGCTGATTGTCCTCGGAGCAACTCACTCTCCTGACTTCCAAAGAAAGTCTGCTAAAAGCTGGGGAGTTTACTCAGAATCGAACTTCTGCTCCCAGCCCCAAAGAGCCAAATGGTCAGGGTGGCATGAGGAAACTAAAGTGCATTTCTGCCTGATGCATGAATCCATGTCCGGTGGTGATAGAACCATGGAATTGTTACATTTCGAGAAGACCTCTGAGATCATCAGGTCCAGCTGGCAACCCGGCACCACCACCAGGATCACCACCAGACCATGCCCCAGGTACCACATCCACATGTCTTCTGAACACTTCCAGAGACAGGGACTCCACCACCACTTCCCTCAGCAGCCTGTGCCCTGAAAAATTCTGTCCTGATGTCCAATCTAAACCTCCCCTGGAGCAACTTGAGGTCATTTGCTCTTGTCCCTTGTTCCCTGGGAGCAGAGCCTAACCCAGCTCCAGCCTCCTGTCAGGGACTTGTGGAGTGCAGTCCGGAGCCATCTGCACAGGTCACACAAGGGGATGACCCTGAAGATGAACAGTCCATCTTACCATGTGTCGTACTGTGTTCATGGTTTATTCTGGTTTGTGGATTTTTTAAAATTTATTTTTATTTTGAACCATTTTTGTCGTGCAAAGAAGCATCACAATTTAGTAACCCCATCCCGTGCACTCAGCATTTTAAAGGCAGGAAGTATATCGGGAAATGTTTGATGTTCTGCTTGGATGTTTCAGCCTCGTTCAAATCATAGCCAACATAATTATTGGAGAAAGTATTTCTGTAAGGGTGGCCTTTTGCAAGAACTTAACTGCCGTATGACTTTGGGTTGGAAGGTATTTATTTTTCTTTCTTTTTTAAAGGTACTTGTGTTTTGGATACAACTGCCTGGAACAGTCAGAAAAACCCTACGCCACAGCCAGAAAAGTTCAGTCTAATATCAAACATCTCTTCTTTCCCTAAGAACGTGCACACTGAGTAGGATACTAGAGCTGTGCTGAACAAACTTCCTGACCTTAAAGAGAAGACTGCCTGTGCCTCAGGGCCACCACAGCAATGAGAGGTGACATTTGGTTTGATGGGCTTCAGAAATTCCTCTGCTCAACTTTGTGTTGTAGAGCCCTAGAGCCATTTTTTGTTTTCTTCAGCTCTGCAATACTTTATCTTCATGGCAGCTTCCAAAGAAGACCAAGTGGGGAAGGTGAGTTCAGAAGAAGTTTGGCAAAGACAAATCCATCTACTGTAGATTTTGGAACTTTCTTGGCTTTTGCAGCAATGACCTTCTTAAAGCATCATGCAGGAGGAAGAGGAGTCCCCAAAATCTCAGTCATCTCGTGAGAGAACAAAGTAATCCATTACAACTTCGAAAAACAGTTTTGAGGAATGTTAGCTATGTAGTCATATCCATTCAACTTCATCTCCAGCAAGTTTTAGTGGTGCTAATGAGCATTTTTAGTAACTGTAGATGAACCAGCAGCTGTAAGCTGGGGTTTAGCTTGTAACTAAAAGTTTCAGTCACTGTCATACCCAGAGGATGGTTCACCCATGTTTCTACTTATGGTTACTGAGGAGATGAATTCCACAGAGCACAGAGAGAACCAGCCTCTTCTGAGAAGCAAACCTGTATCCAGGAGGAAATCAAACTGCAGAAATCCTGGCTGTTTCTTACTCATGAGATTGAAATATCATTTTTGCGTTGTCACAGATTAATGACTGAGAAGTTTAAATATTCCTGTTAACCTGCCCTAGATCAATGCTGCAGACTGTCTCCAAGGCACTCTGGGTTTTGTAAGAAATTAAAAAGACAAAATAATGAATTTGGCTTTTTTTATCATGTGTACCTGAAAAGATAGAATCATTTTTTAAAACCCCAGTGACCAGCAAAGCTAAAAGAAAAACCACCCCAAATTTTTTGTAGTTGTCTTTATTCTTGGAACTAGGAGGTTCTGAAGACTTTCTGAAGCTTATCTTGTAGTTGGAATGTTTGTGGTGAGCACAGGATTCCCTCTAATAGTCATCCCATTTTCATGTGGCGTTAGTAAAAGCTCCACGATTATGAAGCACTCACTTGAAGATGAAAATGTTTGGGGTTTTTTTTTGTGAGACGCTTAGTCACCTACACAATATGATGCTATTCACTTCGGTCTCATCAGATGTTCGAGGGAAAAAAGCCACAACAATCTTTGAACTCTTATTTTTGTGGTGCTACCACACTTTTTTCCCCCACATAGCACTATTGCTCCATGGAGAGAATTAAAAGGACATAAAATGTCTGTCTCTGCTGTTGTCAGAGAGTCATCACGCCCTAACTGCAAAATCTTACACTAAAACAGCTTTAATAAATTGTGAAAATTCTGCATGTAAGAATTGGGCCTTGTTTCTGACTCATGGAAGCATTTTCCTCATTACAGGAAATTGTTCCCTTATTATAGGAAGTAGTTCTCTTATTACAGGAAATTATTGCCATGCAGTAGTCATGCATTATCTTTCTGTTGTAATCACAGTCATTATATCACCATGGGCTTCTTCAACTCTGCTCTTGTCCCTTTCCTTGTCTACCCATAACATCACCATTGTTTTCCCTGACAGTTTTAAAAAAATTATTTGTCTCTGATAAAACTGCAAAAGATAAGAGCGAGGCATGTGGATATGTTGGGGAACAACACAGCCCCCAGATCTTTTCTTCCCACCAATTTAAGGTCTGTACTGGACTTACATGACAAGGTTTAGTATTTTATTTTTTGGCTGTTTCTCACTATGCTACTCTATTATTAATTGGCAATCAATTAAATTAGTCTTCCCCAATTTGAACTGTTTTGCCTGTATGGTAATTGGTGAATGATCTGCCTGTCATTATCTAGACTGACAAGGTTTTTTGGTCATATTTTCTCCCCTATCTTGTTGAGAAGGGAGAGTGAGACAGGCTTGGAGGGCACCTGGTCAATCCACCTCCGGTTATATTAACAAGTCACCTTTTACTGCTTTAAAAATTGCAAACCAACAACCTCCAGCAGCTAAAATAAGAGTTCATTTAATTGAAAAGGTATGAGGCTATTTGTGTTTAGTATCCTACCATGCAGAATATAACTTCTACGTTCCAAAATCAAAATATTGACATATTTAAAACCATAATCAAGAATTCTAAACCTGAGCAAATAAACTAAAATAGTGGAATTGTAATATCTATGAAGGAACTGATACCTCCAGCCATAAAGGTAGCACAAGCTTTATGCACCCATTATTTTATTTATTGATGAAATAATTTCTGCAGATAAATAGAAAATTACAATCCATTCTTTAGTAATATCTTTATCCCTAAAAATTCTATAAAATTCCAGGGGTGTCATGTGAAAAGAAAGATTAACTTCAAGAGAAATGTCCACTGGAAACTGTCTTTTGGTGTAAAATAATTCCTTTAGATTGTTGCTTGCAAATTCAATATGATGTTATGAGTGCTGTGATTAAAAATGAAGGATTTCTGGGCTGTGTAGTTCTATGTTATTCTGCACATTTCTCCCCTGAAATGTGAATTCCAAGTCCGGGGCAACACGGACTGTCTCAGGTGGGGCTGCCCAGGAATCCCGCAGTGTCTCACAACATGCACAGCTTTGGTTTCCTACTTGGAACACATTCCTGGGCTGAATTACCTCTTTTTTATCTTTTTTTTTTTTTTTTAATTTAATTTATTTTTTAACTAGATGTGCCTCATTAGCTTTATTGCCTGTCCATCCTCTCAGGAGGTTTGTGAAACAGGGAGTTTTTCAAAGCAGAAGGAACACAGGACTTGAAAAGGTGTGTGAAAATGCCACCACATTTCTTGATAAGCCAGGTTTTTCCATCTGGCCCGGCTTATTTCCAAGCTAGAGGTACTATTTTTCAGAAACTAGGGATGGGGATCCCTCTTTGGAGGCTGGGATTCCTCTGAAGACCTGTGATCCTAAGATCACCCTATGGGGTGTCCTGTGCAGGGCCAGCTGTTGGGAGCTGGACTCGATGATTCTCGTGGACCCCTTCCAACTCTGGATNACTTACTCAGTTCCTCACAGTGACTTGGAAGAACGTGTTATCTGCTTTGTTACAGTTTATGACTCAAATAGCTTAAAAAATATGTCCCATTCATACGTGTTTTTTTCCAGACTCTTCGTCATATTTTTTTAAATTTGTTTTAGATTTTTAAAATTTATTATAATAGAGGCCATATATCTTTAAAAGCAAAAACAACCAACAAAGCCAAAGCCCGCTGTAGGGAGATTTTGTGTCAGGAAGTAAAATAACCTCAGCGAGAGCAGAGTTCCCTAAATTTCAATGTGTAAGTGTAGCATTATGCTACATAAGTAGACTGGAAAAGATAAACATAAATTCTAAAGCTGACTGCACCAGCCTTGAAAAGCTGTAATTAAGGTAAAGAAAGTCCAGGGAACGTTCTCTAAGGAAATAAAAATAATGAATGAAAGAAGAAACCATTTCTTTGCAGTACATTATTCCACAATAATTAACATTTTTTATCGCTGCATATATATCTCCAATTAGCTATCTGGAAGCTGGGGTCTGAGTTAATTGATTCTGTTATACTTGTGTAAATCTCAGCTAATTCCATGTGCTTCAGCAAAGCTGCTCTGGTGAAGCTGATGGCAGGATCTGGTCAGCCATATGGACTGCTTTGATCATCCTAAACTGCTCATTTAGGAACGTACAGTAACTAATACAGATTAATACAAGTATTTAGCTGCAAAATAAGAAAAATCAAATGTTTCCTATCTTCCTGCGTGCAAAAATATCACCTAAGTGTTATATTCTGTAGGTACCTAATAATGAAGTGAAAGGATAAATTTTGGTTTAGAAGTTTGTCCTTAAACCAGCAGAGTTTTCTACCAGATCTGACCTTTTTACATTATTTTACATAAGGTTTTGCAATTCTAATGTTCTATCTAGCAAAGACTAAAACAAATGCAGAAGATGGCATAACATAGGAATTAAAGATATATATGTGTATATATAAGTACATGTACACATAATGTGTAACCATTGGTAATGATGTATAATTGGTAATTAAGTATAATACTTAATTAAATAATTAAGTAACCAGTGGTATTACCAGCAAAACTTACCAGGAAATATTATTGAATATACATTCTTAACTTCCTTGTCTTCAGCTGATGCCAATTATTAATTTTTTTGAAGTTCTGTAGTTTGATCTGTTTCTCCTGAGAACGTGTATTTTTCATGGTTTGGAAGGGAATGCTGCTTTGATATGATTTTTCTCACCTTTCAGAATCTTTACACACATTTTTGTGTGCAGCACAGAACTGTTGATTTGGAAAAATCTGCTGGTATTTGCGTTTTCCTTCTCAGCCTCTGGACTGCTTTGGGAAAGCTTGACCATGTGTAGTTTTCAAAGTAGCTAAGCCATGTTTCTCTGTGATAAAATACCTTTTGAAGAATATGTCGAAGGCTTTTCCCTTTCAAATGTTCTTCTTCTTTCTAATTAGGGGGGGAAAGAAAACAAACCTGAAAACATTAAAAAAAAAAAAAAGACTTAAAAATCCATAACATTTCAGTGCATACAAATTCCTCTGCTGCCTTTCTCTTTGGCAGAAAGGTATCTCAGGTTCCTACAGTGAACCGAGAGCGCTTGAAGCTGTTGGGCTCAGTGGGGATTAAACTCAAGTCTAACAATCCTGGAGGCAGCTTGGATCTTCTTAGCAGAGCAGATAAAATTGTGATGACAGCAAGTGGGCTGGAAGGGTGGTGGTGAGGTGTTCAGCTTCCCTTTGTCATGGATTTGGGGCTGAGGTGAGAGCCAAGGGGCAGGAGAGGAGCGAACACTGGGGCATTATGAAATAGAAACTGGAGTCTTGTTTTCTTTCCCGCTTTTCTTTCTGACATTGCTTCCACTCTTCTCCAGGGCTTTCCTCTGAAAACCCCACTTTTTTGAACACCCAAACCGGCAGCAGAATTGATTTAGAATTAATTTAGAACGCTGGGCTTTGCCACGAATGTAAATTTGAAGCCAGATTTAGTAATAATCACGTGTAATTACGAAGCTGTTCTTCAACATCTTGCTGCACAAGCGCCTTTTCGTGGAATACATTCTTGCTATGAGGGAGCCAGCTACCACAAGCCCTTTCTAATTGAGTGTTGTTTCCATTTTAAAGTGAAAAACACAGTTGCTCATGTTTATTTCAGGCAAGGATACTACAGATGTCAAAAAATACAGAGCTATCAGGCTAAAAATCTGAATGAGATTTTTCTTATGAATGATAGCTTGCATAGGATATTAAAAAACACAAAAAAAAAAATCTGCTGAAGGTTGTTTGGAAAATAAACAGAACAAAAAAATAGAAGCTAATAGTGTTTCCTTCCTAGGGATTGCTGGCAGGTTACAGAGTATTCCAGCTGGCAGGAAGCCACACATTTATGGACTCTTGATGTAATTTGGTTCTGCCCATAAATAACAGGGGTTGATTTGTTACTTTGAAACTGCTAAAGCAACAGAAAGCTTCGAAAATCAAAACCCACCTCAGTTGTGCTCCTGACATTCCTCCCGAAGGAAGCAGGGCAGGCCATTTGATGGCCTCATTTCTTTGGAGCCAATTCCTGCCTCAGATATTGATTTTCTCACCGAGGTGTGGGGTTGTGGAAGGTGAAAAGCTCCGTAGTGTGGAGCTCCTAAACGCGGAGGCACACAACGCACACGGTGTTATTTTAGTTCTTAGTGGAGAACAGCCTCAAGAAACAAATGGTTCTGGTTCTAGTAAGGCCTCTAACAATGTCTCTAAAGCCCGGATTAAACTGTCAGAGCTCGGTGCTGTCAGGGAGCTCTCACCTGTGAGCCCAGCAGACACCAAAGTTTTCCACAACTACTTGTAGCTGGAAGTGGCTGGGCTGTTAAAGGCCACAAAGGTCACTCCTCCAAGAGGTCAAAGGAGAGGTCAACATATTTTTCTCCTATTTTTTAGCAGTTCAAAAACTGTTTTATTTAACAGTTTTAACTTGTGACATCCAAACCTTTCCAGTTCTTCAACTCAGGCGTTTAGGGTGCAAGCCCGGGGACAAAGATCCCTTGGACCAGGACTCTCATATGGCTTAGATAAAATGCCCAATACATTCATGCCACACCAAAACATAATACTTTTCCTTTCTGAATTAGAAGAAGGTAAAAAAAAAAGGTAATTTGGCTTCCTAAAGAACCCTCTGAAGGAGCCAGCAGACTTTCACTGTTCTCCTCCCTGAAGAAATGATACTTTGACTGGCACAGTGCATTAAGGATTACCAGTCCTGTTAATTTGAGACCCTGTGCTTCAGGTAAAATTGGGGTTCCAAACACGGCCCTCAGTACATGTTTGCTGAATATCCAGCTGGTAGCTTTGTTCCCTTTGTCACAGTTTGTTGTACTTGGTCTTTCAATGAGAAAACTTCATTAATTATCTACAATTTTGGTTTAGCCTGTAGGAAAAAAAAAGTAAAAGGCCTACAAAACACCAAGAAAAACACCCCAAACAAAAACCCCCTTCAGAACCCCCAAGCAGACAAATGAAAAAAGAACCACACCAAACTGCACGTCGCTTTATTCCACAGTAATTCAAATATTGATCTGCCAAAGGACAGAAGGTATTTGCTGAATGACAAATACACTCATAAAATGCATAGATGCACAATTTCTAGGCCAGGACTGTATTTTTTTTAATATGTACTAAATCAACATTTTTCCAGCAACAATCAGACATGAACTGAGCATCCTAACTAAGTCAGGTGATGTTCAGGGAAGCCTATATGGTGCCTTGGGAAGAAGAAATGTTTAATGGGTATGAGATCCTCCTTAATCCAGGCTGATATCTGGAATGTCAGTCCTTGGAGGCCTTGTTAACTCCTGAAGCCCAGGACTGAGCAGTCTGTGCTGGCTCTGGCTGGAACAACTTGGCTGGACCCTCCTGAGGTCACTACAAACCCCATTTATTTTAGAATTATGTAAATATATTTTATAAATTGAAACACTATTTGTGAGGAGTTTTAATTTTTTTCCAAGTTGTCTTTTTACAACTGTCATTAATGGTCTGAATATTCCTTTGATGAAAGTCAGCCAGCTGTATTGATGTTAGTGAAAGAAAGCATGAGCTGATTTACACCAGCTTTGTTTGTAATACAGAGATCTCCTTTCACGTTTGGGACATGATCCTTGAATCAGAGAGTTTTATTTATACATTTTATTTATACACTTTATGTGACAATAGTCACCATGACAGTCAGAGGGATGCAGCCTGCCAACCTCCCCACATAGGTCAACTGCAACAGAAACGCATAAAAACCTCTTCACTGAAGTTATTTTCCATCTCATAAAGAATTTCCCCAATCCTTTACTGTGTTATTAACAATTTGCTGCTGACGAGAGAAGGATCAGGTCATCATTATTCACGTCTGTGATTCGGAGGAGCTGTGCTTTGTCGTGTTTGGCTACAAACCCTAAATGCACCTTTCTTCCTCCAGCTCCCACTGTCCCCAGGAGTGTTCCTGGAGCACGGTACTGCTGCTGTGAAGGCAAGAACAAGAGGCCATTCCATGCCATCTTATCTAATTTATTTCATCATTCCCCTCACTGAATTATGCCAAACGAAGAACAAATATTACTGCAAGAGTGAACTGTAGCGAAGAAATTGCTCCTACCCTACCCACCTGAAATAACAGCTTGATCTTTGTCATAATGACAATTCTTATGTTTGTTAGAGCCCGGGGTGTCAGGAATAGCTCCTGCAACATTCCAGAGCTGTCCTGAGTTGTGGGTATGAGGAAGCTCACTTCACACATGTTTTGCACGTCACCAAAATTTGGATGACACGTGTGTCTATCTGGTCATAGATGTGTCCGATTACCCTCCCTGAAAATCTTCTCTTGGTCCCTCCTAAGGTCTAATTCATTTTTTTGTGCTGTATTTATTCATCTTTCTAATCTGCTTGGTGAACATCCAACCCCATGTTCACCCACAGCTCCGTCCTCATTTCCACGTCTCCCGAACCCTGCATCTCAGTGGGCATGTAACATCCTGTTTGAATTGCACAGGGCCACTCCTGCAGGAATTATTTGCCACTGATAATAAAAATGAGATGGGAAAATGACCTCCTAAACACACACCTTGCTAAATTCGTGGTCATGACATCAAGATTCCCTTTTCTCTTGTGACTTTCAAAGACACTGTTGCTTAAAGCATCCACAGCTGCTCTAAAATGAATGTCTGAAACTATTCCCAGTCACCTGTGGTAGCACCTCACAAACCTTGAAAACATCAGAAAGGGCTCAATTCTGTTTGATTATTTTCCCATAACTCTTTTCCCACATTTTATGTTTTGAGGCAAGTAAATTAAAATATTATAAAAGAGATGAGCCAGACCTTTCATCTTCTCTGGTTTGGTGGAGAAGAACTTATGAGACAGTAAAAACAGCAAGTGGGAGGAAGCCTTTTTCACCTTCATTGACTTAAGCTCTTAATTTTTTTCTTATTTTGAGATGTGAGGAAGGGAGAGGGCCTCAGCTGACCTGGGAAACAAGGGGAAATTTCCTATTGCTCTGTGAGATCTAGTTATTAAAAACCAGCATGTGAATTGGTTAATGACAGTCTACCCTCAAAGCTGCCATTTCTTTCTGCAAAAATCAATAGTCAGAAATCATTTACTTAAAACAGATTTGCCAAAATATTTCAACTGTTCCACCTCCCCGCTCAACCCAGAAACGTTTCATTTTACAGATGTAATTGTTTAGTTGTCAGTTAATCTGAGTGGAAGTTCAAAGGAAGAGTTTCCTCTTTATTCCCCAGCACAGGGAGGATGTGGAGCTGCTGGAGAGAGCCCAGGGGAGGCACCAGGATGATCAGAGGGATGGAGCAGCTCTGCTGGGAGGAAAGGCTGGGAGGGCTGGGATTGTTCAGCCTGGAGAGGGAGAAGTCTTTGGGGTGACCTCACTGTGGCCTTGCAGGGCCTGAAGGGAACCTGAAGAAAACATGGAGAGTGACAATTTCCAAGGGATGGAGTGACAGGATAAGGGGGAATGGCTTCCCACTGACCGAGGGTAGGTTTAGACGGGATACTGGGGAGGAATTTTTCCCTGGGAGGGTGGTGAGGCCCTGGCACAGGGTGCCCAGAGCAGCTGTGGCTGCCCGTGGATCCCTGGCAGTGTCCAAGGCCAGGTTGGACGGGGCTTGGAGCCACCTGGGACAGTGGAAGTTGTCCCTGCCCAGTGCAGGGGGTGGCACTGGATGGGCTTTAAGGTCCCTCCCAACCCAAACACTCTGGGATTCCGGGATTGGTGCCCTCTTCATTCACCCCATCAATGGAGAATCACTTTTCTATAGGATATTTTATATCAATTCCATTACTTGCACAGCAGCTTTTTAGGTGGCTTCTTGCAGGACCTCCCTGTGTGTGAAGGGTTGTACTGAGTGACACAGAGGTAGGAAAACAAATAACAAAGAAAACTGATCATTCTTTGGGAGAAGCTGTGATAAGAGCACGTTCTTAGGTCTCTTGCATATGGTGCATCCTGCATGAAGTTGTAGGTATGGGAAAAAAAGAGATAGGTCCATATGCTTTTTCTCAGGTCCAGGAACCACTGGCTTTGTTTTCCTGTTGGTTCTCCTCCAGGAGAACATCTCTGTGGGTCGGCATTCCATGGTTATGTTTGAGAACAGCCCATCTCTGTGTGATCTGCCCGTGCCAAAGGGTGCATTCCTCATCCCTAAGCAATTTTTCAAGAAAGCAAATAACTGACAATGAAATTCACTGAATTCATAATTTCTCTCAAACTTCTGATGTATCTACACAAGGTTAAATCAGATTGAAATACGATGCACAAGGCATTAATATTGAGGAAATGTCCTATATTTCTTTTATTCCATAATATAACCTTCTAAAAGCCAGTTTATCTGATAGTAATCTTTCTGATATATGTCAAAGAAAATAAGAAATAAAATCTTGAAAGCTGACTGGGAATTTTTACTGCTTTTAAAACTCTTTGCTGTTTTAAGCCTGTAGACCTCTTAAAATTGATGGCTCAATATTCTTTCATCTTAAAGCATCCTTAATTACAGTCAGAAAAAATGGAGATTGAATGTGTTCTGCATAAGCAGTGCAAATAGAGGGCAAATTTGGGAGTATATTTGTACTACAGTTAAATTTATGGTATTCTGAGTAAATCATTCCAGTTTATCTTTAATTGTTTTGAAGTGAAATATGAGGGTATGCAGAAGTTTTGTGCTCTCGGTTTGGATAGTTCACTTTTTATCATATCAGCTATCAATCAGTTCATCCTGAAGCTGCTGAGGGGAAACAGGAGGTATGACTAAACCAAAGGGAAAATTTAGACAGTATTTATTTTATTTTATTTTATTTGGTTTGTTTTGTTTTGTTTATTTTATTTATTAATAATAATAATAAAAGATGAAAAAGGTACAGTTGCTTCTAGACTGTGGTTTGAGTTAACTTTTTTGATATGGTTTTGGAAAGCAACACCTATAATATACTGGAATTGCAGTAACCACTGAAAAAATTGGGATTCTGGAAGAAAAAAAGACTCTGGATAAATCCATGTATTCTCTGGCAGCAGCTTAGTTATTGTCCACGGCAGAGGGTCAATCAGTCTTCCGTGTCCTGGGTCTGATTCTCCATGTGATGCAGCATTGTGAGGCAAAACTAAAGAGAATCCAGTGACAGCTGAGCAATTTCAGAGCTAAGAAACTGCTTCTCTTGCTGCGTGGAAAGGAACATTATTGCCAAAACTGAGGTAACTTTGGAAGACAATCTAATAAATCCCAATGACTTTGTGAGCGTGAAGGTTTTCGTCGTGGTAGAACACATGGAGAGCTGATGAGATCTTTTTTTGGACAGATACATAATTAAGTTTTCAGCTCATCTTTAGCCATGCCAAGGAAACTCATAAACCAGAACTACACATTCTGCTCTCTGCATATGCTGCATATGCTGCAGGATGACTACTGGGGCAACGGTTTGGGGATGAGAAGGTCTGAAAAGCAAACTTAGAGCTGGAGAGCTCTCACAGCTCAGTGTTTTCCAGGAGAAAACATGAAATTTTGTGTATCACCGAGAAACTAACCCTCTCACCATTTTGGAGGTCTGAGGCTCCATATGGTCTTACAGACTGGCAAATCTTGTTATAATGACAAAACTGAATGTTCTCTGTCCTGTTCCTCAGACCACCACCACATATGGGCTGGTTCAGAGGAGAAACCATGACTTATTTATCTGGCAGATTTTTTAAACTGCCATGTGTGTTTGAAGCTGTTGGAAAGTCTGAAATGGCATAAGTGGCTCCACAGGAGATGGGTTGGAAGGCAGAGTGTGAGCAAAGCTGCTCAAATTATGTGATGGATGTAATTTATGGCTAGCTACTGATTTATTGTATAATTTTCACCAGAACTGGAGGAAAATCAGGAGGGAAACTGGTTAGTGTGAATCATCATCTACTCAAGAAAAGCAAATTCAAGGCATCTCCTGCAGCCCCAGTTTCCTGATAAAAGTGGGGAACGCAGAAGAACTGAAATTCTGCTGGAGGATCTGGGTTTACCTACTACAAAAACATCCCTAAAACAAACAAAACAAAACACAGAAATAAACCTAAGAAATGAAGGAATGGATTTAGCAAAACCTTCTGTCTTGTTCTCAAGAGGAGTAACCCAGTAAGGAGCAGCATAATTAAGACTGGCACTGAAACCTGAGGTTCAGAAGTGTTCACTGGCTCCCAGATTTGATATAGAGTAAGGACATCTTGCAGGATCAGATTTCAGTAGCCCCAGCCAGTGCACTCAAGGCCAGAAATTAATATTTCATTGCTGATGAGGACAGTAAAGGACATTGAGATACAAAGGGCCTTGAGTCCAAAGCATTCATTAGCATGTTTTAAATGTCACATGACGTCTGGTTAAGACAGTGGAAATAGTGCACAGTAAAATGCCACTTGCCCAAACAGTTTGGGCTTCTGAGCAATCACAGAATCACAGGATTATTAAACACTCACATAAAGTCTTATTGCAAAGGCTCAACCTCCTGCATTATAAATGCAGCTTTCCTGTGAAAGTCTGCAGAGCACACCAAGAGGAGAGAGAAGGTTTCTGTGGGAGTTTTGGCCTCCTCACAAGTCCAGGTTCTTTATCTCTCTCACCTCTGTGCAGCTTTACCTTCGAGCCCGAACAGATGAGAGACGCCTGCAGATGTTGTTTCAGGTTGTTTATTTCTCCTTATCTCCAGCCAGCTCTCAGCTCCGGCCGCA
>VZRQ01001638.1:75321-104474 GCA_013397975.1 Machaerirhynchus nigripectus | reverse complement strand
AGAGAAGATGGAGGAGAAGAAGAAGAAGAAGAACAGGGTAACACCCAAAATCCTCCATCTTAAGTGTTTTATCTTTATTCTAAAAATCCTAAAATCTACCTTTTTACCTTGCAACACACTAAACCACCACCCATTTTTAAACTCTCGTGTTTTGCCATGTTTCTCGCAGTGTTGGTAATTTCTCCCATGGACTAAGATCAAAACCACCTTCATTCTTGGCTTCTAGCCAGGGTCTGGGACCCCCTCGCTGGGGCTCCGGGGCTCCCTGACCTGCCAGGGCTGCCAGAGGCATGCCTTGGACTCCAACAGGTTTCTCTGTAGGTTCTTCCTGAAGACAGTACTCAGGATTCAGTTCTTCTTCTTGACAATGTGCAAGGTTTACTGCAGGATCATTTTTTGTTTTACCCGACTGGGGGAACATCTGTAGTCACCTTCCAACACTTTTTACTGGAAATGCTACATGAACTTGCTTAAATTTACAATTTAGAAGAGCAAATTGGTTCCATTCACTTGCAAGACACCAAAGCTTTTTTCACCCAGGCTTGAAGGGGCCTTTTACCTTTTAGATTCCAAGCTTTCATATGACCTTTCCATGAACATGAGCCACTCCTGCTCTTTCTGAATTATTAAGCTTGCAAAACAGGACATGTTCCATGAACAGGAAAATGCCAATTTGGGTTTGAGACCTGATTTTTAAAAAAAGGAAAGAAAAAATAAAAAGTCCTCTGTCATTGAGAAGGTAGAATTTAGAAATTGGGAAAACATTTTTTGTTTGTTTGTTTGTTGTTTTGTTTTGTTTGGCAGTTTTTACTGCTGCCAGATGCTTCCAGATCAACCCACGCTTTCTCTTTACCATAGTCTTGATAATACAGTGTACAAATTAGGAGTGCTTTAAAATTCATTACTAAATATGTTAACTTTCTATTTTAACTTTTTAATTAAAAATTTTGTTATTTAAAATTAGGCTAAATCTCTGTAGAATGAAAAAAAGCTGAGTCTTCCCACCTAAACCATATCTTTCTTTTACCTCTTTACTGCCGTGAAAGAGAATAAAGCTGCACATTTCACACTCCAACAGGCAATGTATTTTAAAATCCTGCAACCGCCATAAAAGCACAAAGCAACAGCTGAAAACTTCCTTGAAAGTCTGTGCTGTCAGGGGGTTCTTTTCTCACGAACACTTCACAGATACTATACAGACAATTTAATTAACGTGGGTGAACTGAGGTGATAAATAAATGAGCCGGATGGGGTGGTGGTTTGTAATCCGCATTGCTCTGAAGTGTGTGAGGGTCTAAGTTCCCTATAAACAACTTCACTCTCATACAGTGAACCGTGTCCGAGAGGAGCTACCTAAATACAACATGAAGAAGAAGAAGGGGAGGGAATGAACGACACTCCTGCTTGAAAAACACAGCCATAGTTCAGTGCTTTTCTGCTGATATCTAATTATTTTCTACTGGTGAAGCATAAGCAGATCAAGTTTCATCTGTGCGCTGGAAATGCTGTGAACTGTCTGCAAAGCTCTGAAAAATTAATTTTCCCATTTAAATGAAAGGCCAAAGTTCTTTTAACTGCTTGTAGCACTGTGACATCTCTGTAAATAATCTCTTCAGGCGTACATGAAAATGAGGATTCCCATAGTGTCCTGATGAATTAGCAGACAGAAATTTTCTCCTACAAGTTTTCAGAAACTGGCTGGAGAAAGAATTAACAAAGAAAAGAAAAAAAAACAAGGAAAAAAACAAATGAAAAGAGACAAATCTTTACTTTGGCAGTTAAGGTTTAAACAAAAATATTCTTTCCAGTTTATCTGAGGTTGGAGCCAGGTGGAGGTCTGTCTCTTCTCCCAGATAAAAAGTGACAGGACAAAAGGAAACAGCCTCAAGCTGTGCCAGGGGGGGTTTAGTCTGGATACTGGGAAAAATTTCTTCAGGGCAAGGATTGCAAAACCCTGGGCAGAGGTGGAACCACATACCCTGAGAGTCTTCAAAACGCTCGTGGGTGTGGCACTTGGGAACGTGCTTAGTGGTGAACATGGTGGTGGTGGCATTGGACTTGATGATCCTAAAGCTCTTCTCCAGCCTTGGTGATTCCATGATTCCGTGCACAGGGGTTGGCACAGCCCAGGTGGACACAATTCCATTGGAAGTGTTTTCATTATTCCCAGCAATATCCCTGATTTATTGCCATTTATGGACCGAAAAGCTGTGAGCTGATACAGATTCTGCTAACTGGTTATTTGCCCACAATTACCTGGTTTTATTAATAGAAAGGCATTATCCTCCCAGCTGTTCTTACCAACTAAATCAGTAATTTAAATCTTGTTTCCCACATTGCTGATTCTATTGACTTTATCATTCTAGAACCCGAGTGCCTCTACTTTATGTCTCTTCTGAAAAGCATTGACAGAATATGATCTGCATAATTTTAGGGGCTGTTAATAAATAAACAGAACAGACTAAAAATCTGAAAACAAAAAAAAAAAAAGGGAAATAAGGTGTGTATGGATTGAGTGCTCCTAAGGAACAAGTCTTTTTTTTCCCCCCAGTTTATTTTTGCCACCTTGCCTTTTTGACCTGTGGGTTTTACATAATTGAGGATACAGGGATTGTCACCCCTTAGTTGGGGAATTAGGGGTGTAGTAGATTGCCAGAAGATAAAAATAACTGAGGAAATCTGTAGAGGAAGAAAATCGGACTCTTAATATTGAGGACAGAGAGTTAATTTTGCTAGCAAGAACATAAATTCAGGATTTTGATCTACTCTGTACGAGTGCAGTGACAAAGCAAACAGAAACTCTTCAGCATTTCTATGCCACTTCCTTAAATCCATTGGCTGGCTAACAGCCAAAATCTTTAAATAAACCAATAAACACAGTGTATTGTAAAAATAGAAATAATTGAATATAAAAGAGGGAAGAAGACACATGGTGTACAACGCTTTCAAGATGATTCCAGTTCCTCTGAATGAGAGAGGAACAGACATAAAAAAAAAAGAAACAAGCAGTAGGAAACAGCAAATATGTTCCATGAAATGTTACCATGAAACCCGTGAGGGCAGCAGCCACATATTGTGGGAGGCTGGGAAATTGTATTTGCAATTCTAAATGAGCAAAATGCATATGAAGCAATATACAGGCCTCTTCTTTTCATCATGTTAGCAATTGTGAGATGAAACGAGGGCAAAATGACCACAATTTTACAAAGATTGGAATAAAAACCTGAAGAAATAAAGAGGGTGAAGAAAAAAGTGTTACAGGAAGAAATACGGCATCTGATCACAAAAAGCACTTAACAGTAAGAAAGAAAAATAAAATGCTCATGAAATGCAAAGAGAGGATGAAAAAAGAGAACAAAATACAAGTTGTTTTTTTTTTATTTGATGGGTGACATGTCCACATCTGCAAATTTATCTGTGCCTTGGATGATTAATGGAAAGGAAATACAGTTTTTTGCTGAGTTTTCCAAGTGTGGCAAAGGTGCTTGGTTAACTTGAAGATTGTGGACACGTCATCTTTGGCAACAATTTCAAGATCTGGACAATGTACTGAGAAGGATCCATGGGTTTAATGCTGGTAGATTTTGGTTAATTATTCAACAGCTGATAATTATTCAGCTTTCAATCCGAAGTGCCCTTTTACCTGATGAAGGCACGTGCTAAGTTTGTTCAGGATGATGTGGTGGGAGACCCTGTCAGAGGCTTTCCCCCAGGTTTGTTTGTTTAAGTGCTTCTTAGCCTGCTCCATCACCTCCTTGTTCCAAACATTTTCTCCTCCCCTGAGGACCCTGGATAGATGGAAACATGTGTTAAAGAAGTTTCTGCTCTAGAATTCCTCGCTTTGTTATGGCCACGTCTCTGTCTCGTTTCGTCATAGCTGGTGTCAATCAAGAATAAGCAGCTTGAACAGTTTGAGGGGCTGTACTGGCTTGGCCTGATGAAGAGAAAGCTCAGCACTCTCTAGAACATTCTCAGACTTCCAAAGAGCCACTCAGTTGCACGAGGTTTGTGTGCTTGGCAGTTTTTCTTTAGAATTTTAGTGGGGACATCCACAAACCTGCAATAACCCAGTCACATGAACGTTACACGAGAAGACATATTTTCTAAAATAAATCAAAGTAAAACCAGCTAGCTAGAAAATATCTATTATTCTTCTATTATGGAACACGTTTGAAGTCACGTTTCAACAGCTGATCAACTGAGATCCAGAATTTTGGATTTCATACTCTCATTTCATAGTCTCTAAGGTGGGTCCTGCCCTGTCTTTTGGGCGAGTCCTTCATGTGAGTGGAGGAAAATGAAGTCTTGTAAAAACAACCGATTTCAAGCCATTAAACGGAACTTCTGACATTAATCTTTTTACCGAAAGATTTGAATTGTTCTCTTTTCTTTTCCTGCTCGTGCAGGCCCACAGTAAAATACGGTTTTGTCTGGGTTGACACGGTGATGGAGAACAAAGAGAACGGAGGACGTGCCAGGCACCGGTGGAATTTACGGGGCAGAGCTGAGATAAGGCTGTCTCCTCAAAATGAAATGTACAGATTACATTGCCATGCTTCACTGCATCTGCAGATAAGAGAGTTCATTTCGCTTCCTCCTCTCCCATGGTGACGGCCGTTTTTCACTTTCACCAAAGGCCAGTCCAGCCATAATGCAACATTTTGGAAACAGACTGGCTGGAGGATTTTGAGTTACTACTTTATGATGTGGTGTAAATCCAAAAACCTGAAGTATTAATGTCCACGCTTGAAGAAAGTCTTCTACAGCTCCTGGAAGGTGCTGAGAGCTGTTTAATAACTCTGGGAACAACATTTCTTCCATTCCAACCTACTTTTGTTTAGTTGCAATTCTCATTCAATGTTTTACCTTCCGTGTTAAAACAGAACTTCATCTCTTAACACAATTACAGCTCAGAAACCGCTTTTGTACAGTTGGCTTTATGTCTTTTTGGGGGTGGGGAAAGAGAAAAAGAAATGAGACAGAAGTCATGTTGTCACAATATGGATTGTCAGAGCCTGGGAAGCAAACTTCATGTTTTGAAACACAATGGAAACTTCAGAGGACAGTTCACGTACATTTATTGTTCAACAAATACACGTCCTTTTGCTTACATGAGTCTGTTCAGTCTGCCAAAAATACTGAATATCCAAGGACTAAAATGAACTGGGGCTCACAATAATAATATTGCTCTTTCTTTAATTTCTGTTCTAGTATCAAAATACACACACAAAACACTTTAAACATTTTCAGGTAAGTTACCACCAAGAAGACGTAAACATCACATCTTTAAACAGCAGGATTAACATTAAAATTACTTTTATCTTGAAAAAGCTACCAAAGACCTACATATTTCAAAATACATAATTAGAAGGGAGAAATTTCAAAATAAAAGTAATAATAATTAAAAAAACAGCACTCAAGAGACAGACTAAGAGAAAAATATTACAACAACAGGAAATATTTCTGTAATACAAGAAATTGAGGTAGGTCTCTGTCAAGCTTAGTGACTTTCCAAGTAAAATACAGAACAAAATGCTTCCTAGAAACGTGAGAGAAAAATCTCTTCAAAGGTCTTTTCATAAATTAAAGAATTAAGCTGAGACATGACCTTGAATTCCAGTCTTCACTGGAAGAAAGGTCACTTGCAGAGCTACTTCAGCCCCAGACAGTCTTGTGGCTGCGGTGAGCCGCCGCACTGCTTCCCTGCTTCCAAAGAGGTGCCACAAAGCGCCTGAACCACAGCAGAAAATAACTGGTTATTGCTGCAGAAGAGGGAGCTTCATGGAAAAACAAAGGGGAGCCACAACTCAGTTTGGAAGTACCGTGCTTCTGTTCCTTTGTTTCACAGCCCAGCCAGGAAAGCGAGGACATACCAGCAAAACAACCTGCGCTGTTGAGCTCAGTAACTGAAATATCCACGTCTTTACTGGGTTAATAACACTAATTCATAAAACTTTACTTGATTAAATTCGTGTTTCGACAGCCATGGCTGTTTCAGGTCCACTGATACAATATTTGTTCCTGAGCTGTTCTTTTGCTAAGTTGACCTTTTCAAATCTGGAACATTTTGGCTCTGTTTTCGTTTACAGTGGTGGCTGCACCACCGTGTGATATTTCAATTGAACATGACACTTTTACTATGTCTCCTTCTGTCTAGGAGTAGAGTTTATGGACACAGTACTAATAAAAATTGTATAATAAAACAAAAACAAAACTGGGCAGCTTTGGCAGTGAGATGTAGTAAATTGCTTAAGAAAGATACTCTAAAAGACGAAACTGAACATATTAAGAAATTCTGTATTATATATTTCTAGTGCTTTTGTATTAATATTTTTTATTATCCCATACATATTCATGGCTGGAGTATCTTGAAGCACCTGCTGTTGCTGCAAATTGCAGTCTGCTGTAAAAAAAGTGTGGAATCCAACTGAAGTCACAACTGTGGGTTTCAGCAGCTGAGGCAAAGGATACATCTTTAAATGGAGCTTTCAGAGAGCCAGCTTCTTGTCTCTTCTTCCAGGAACTGAACCATGGAATCATAAAATGGCCTGGGTTGGGAGGGACCAAGGTGGCTCATTAGTGCTGACCCCCCTGCCATGGGGACACCTTCCACTGTCCCAGGGTGCTCCAAACCCCATCCAACCCGGCCTTGGGCACTTCCAGGGATCCAGGGGCAGCCACAGCTTCTCTGGGCACCCTGTGCCAGGGCCTCCCCACCCTCACAGGGAACATTTCCTTCCCAATATCTCATCTAATCCTGGCTCTCTGGCAGTGGGAAGCCATTCCCTCTTGTCCTGTCACTCCAAGACCCTGTAAATTGTCTCTCTCTGTATTTTCTGTTGGCTCATTCAGGCCCTGCAAGGCCACAATGAGGTCACCCCAAAGCTTCTCTTCTCCAGGCTGAACAATCCCAACCCTCCCAGCCTTTCCTCCCAGCAGAGCTGCTCCATCCCTCTGATCATCCTGGTGCCTCCCCTGGGCTCTCTCCAGCAGCTCCAGGTCCTCCCTGTGCTGGGCCCAGGGCTGGGGCAGCTCTGCAGGTGGGGTCTCACCTGATCTCTCACCTGGAGCAGCTGAGCAGGCGCTGCAGGTCAAAAAAGAGAATTCTTTACTAGCAGGCCAGATCTCCAGCAAAAAGGACTGAACCCAGCTCAGGTGCTCCCACAGGGACCTGTGGGATGGGATGGATCCATGAGGCTGCAGGATGGTGATCTGAGAACTGGAATATCTCTGTTCTCTGATTCTTTTTGTAGCTCCCTAAAACTCTTTACTCTGCTTTTGTCTACCAAAGAGAAAGACTGACTGAAGGAAGAGAATTTGTGTTAGCAAACACGGATTCCCAGGTTTATAATGGATCCTTCTTATACTCCAGACACGTTGTTTTCTTGGAAGTCTCCCTAATTCTGAAATCGTTTACACAGGCAGAGGGAGTTTTCTTCACCTTCACAGCCAGTGAGAAAATAGCTTCAAATTATTTAATTATTGCTGGAAGGTTCACTTTGGTTTCAGGAACAATCACAAGTAATTTATTTGTTGTTTGTGCAGATTAATATCTAGATGACATTTACAGGAAGAAACTTCAGGTCTCAGAAAAGTTAATAAGTGTGATGATTATTCTTAATATATTTAATACAGTTTTCCAAGAGAATCACTCAGAATGAAAGGAAAAAGTGTACTTAAAATTTTATGATGCTAATTTTAATAATACGTAAAGTGGTGAAAACTACATAGTAGATCTCTATATTTATAGAAAAAAATTTATAGTCTTAATCTTATTTATACTTATAAGATCATTTACAGTAAAACAATTTCAGAATTAGATGGCAATAACCTGGAGCTGTGAGTTGTTAGTGAGTGACTTTTTATTAGGGAATAAGAGAGACTTTCTTAACTAATGGCTGAGAACAAAGAACAGAAGCTCCTCGGTCTGTTCTGTTTCTGTTTTATGTTTTATGCATTTCTCCACAAAAAGCTCAATGGTAACAGACAGAACAAGATTAAATGAAATTTTTAAGTGAGCCACGTTTGGTGAGACTTCATGACATTAGAAATGGGAAGTGTTCAGCTCAGCCACTGCTACACCAAGTCCATAATTACACATAACAGTAAATATTTAGTGTTTTCCCCGATCTAAACATACTTCCTTTAAATTTTTCCTTTAAATCAATTTATATTTATCCTATGGGCTGCCCATTATCTTCACCAAATATATGAAACAGAAGTAATTTATTTTGAAGAAAATGTGCTTTCACTGAATTTTAATTAAATCAAGAATAGCTGAGTCATTTTTGTTCTTGTTGCTAAGGAGACCATCATATTTTTGTTGCTAGTGGATTATTTTATACAGTTTTCTTATATTTTAATGCTTTAAAATCTCACAAACTTTGATCAGCCGTATTCTCCAGGACAAGTGTGCTTTGGAAATGTAGTGAGGGACTTAGGGATTGCCTGAGAAAAAACCACGTGCTCCTGGGGGTCCCAGGATGGGACGAAGTAGTTTGCACTGCCAGGAAAGGAAATATCCAAAATGGAGATGCAGGATGAAAATAAAATCTAAAAAAAATAGTTAAAAAAATTAATAAAAAAGAAATATAATACTAAAAACATTTCTATAAACTATTCTTTCCTTGAGCAGTACTTTTATCCCCCCTTTTAGCAGTAAGGATCTTTAAAAACTTTAGCAGTAAGGATCTTTAAAAAGGAATATAAGGATGGGTTAAAATCAGCAAGCTGGGTCGCCATGAGGGAAACTGGGCACTGGATTAAACTAAAACTGAACTAAGAAACTAAAAATCAAACAAAACCAGTTGATAAAATTAGGAGATGACACGAGCTGATCCAGGCCTGAATGTAATGGGAAAAACACAATCAGTAGAAATTGTCAGAAAATCATTTTTTTAGTGTTTGCAATGACCGTATTTACGTTTCAGGTGCACTTGTTGAGAATGAAAGCTTTTTTCCCAGGGCCAGAAGTGTCAGACTCCAGCCGTAGCAAGCCAGGGGTTGCAGCTTTGTGCTCAGAACGACACCTCGCTGCTTTGCCAAGGGCACACTGACATTTCACCGTGGGGAGAAAGGTCCTGGAATGTCGTACTCAGACACCAAAGGACCACGCAGACACTGTTCTGTCAGGATAGGGCCTGGGCCAAAAGAGAGAGAGCAAGAAGGGCCAAGGTAGGGCAAAGAAAGGGGAAGAAGGAGGAAGAAGAGGGCCCGGCTCTTTATTCAGTCAGTTATATATCTTTTTAGAGACAGCCATGGATTGGAGGATGGGGTTACCACCTCTCCATGACACTGGGCAGACCAAAAGTCTATCATATTTCTCCGCCTAACAAAAGGAATGATAATAATAGATACTGGTAGGTAAACATGCCTTATGTTTACAGTAAAAGTGCCTGAGAAATTCTACTACAGGAATGAAAACATAGAAAGACTGCAAAACTCAGGGCGACATTGGAAGCGTTACTTGTGCCTAAGAAACGTTCCAGTGAAGTGAAACGTGGTGGTGTTGGCGAAGCCTTGGTGACAAATCCTCGCCAGCGGCTTGTGCATGCATCCCATTATCCATTCCCACCCTCCAGCAGCTGGCACAGGTTGCCATCACCCGGCTCTCGTCGAGGCTTACGCTGAAATTCTTTATGCCAAGGCACTTCAGTCAAGGGAAGGAAGAGCGGGTGAATCCCTCCCTGAACGAGGGGCTTTGCGTGGCAGTGACGCAGCACAGCTTCACTTCTAACCCGGAGAGTCGTCCCTGTGCAGTTTGGGTTGGAGTCTGAACCGAGGGTCTGTGGGCAGCCACGGACTTGATGCGTCAGTGAAAAGGAGTCACAGACACCACAGATTCAGACAGGACCCCCTGGCTTCCAGAATTCCTGCTGGAGTGCCAGGGAAAGGGGAGTCTGGGTGTGGCTGGATGCAATCCCAGCCTCGGGCTTGGGCAGTGGTTTATGTCCTAAGGGTTGTTCGGGTGCTTTAAATGGTTTTGTCCCGCAGGATTAAGTGTGGCTATCAAATATATTTATATAATTTAAATAAATAATCCATTTAAATTGATGAAGATAGTGGTAACCATTAGATCAAAATATCTTAATAGAATTATTTACTGGTATACATTACAGGTAGCTCGAACTACCAGTACAGTTCACTATTTACTGAAGCAATGATATTAAGGCTAGAAAAACAATTACCAAGTAGAGATTGATGTCACACGAGGTACGATACCAATGGCAGGGCAGGGAATGGCCTCGCTGTTCTTACCACTCCACGTCTTTGTTGAATTTCCCTGGAAGCATTTCTTTTCGTGGCATGATAGTGGAGCAGTGTCCCTTCCCAGGGAGGAAGGGATTTTGGCTGCCAAGTGTTGGAAGCCAAGGCATAATTTAAAAGCTTTACCAACAGCAGCACAGAACACGTCTCCTGTATTGACGGTTTTTATATTTTTTTAGGAAGATTTTGGAACACTTCCAGAGTGGTGTTCACACCCGGGGCAGCAGTGGGCTCACCATCCCTGGAATTGCTTAGGAAAGGTGTAGATGTGGCACTTGGGGACAGGGTTCAGCGGTGACCGTGGTGGTGGTGCTGGTTGAAGGTTGGACTCGAGGACCTAAAAGGTCTTTTCCAACCTTAATGTTTCTCTGATCCCATAATCTGTGACCTCAGAAGTTTTTTCTGTGACCTCAGATAAGTTTTTCACCTGCTTATCAATTGACTTGATCTACACCACAAGCCACAGCTCTGACATCATAACTGGTTAATTGGTTTAGGCCACAGAAGTAAAGAAAACCCCTAAGAGTAAAATTCATACACCTGCTGTAATAATCTGGGAAAGAGTGCAGTTCTTCTGCAAAAAGTCTTATGAAATACAGGGTTGCACTGCATGAGAACATAAATCCTGGTGAAAACTCAAGTGCCTTGGTCTTCAGAGTGAAAAGCACTGGTCTGTGGCCAATGAAAATGCCAACAGGTGTAGAATCTGAAAAAATTAAAGCCATTTTCACCTCTCCAGTCCCGGTCTTTCCAAGTTTTTTTCCCCAGGGTAATGTCTAGAATGTGTACCCTTGTGGTCTGCTGCATGCAAATATGCAATCATGATTCCTGACCAAAGGCAAAGGGAAAAACCCCTTTCTGAAACAATGAATATTTTAGCAACTACAACAAGAGGCATGAGTATGAACAAAGAGCAGCCCAGAAGCCCCGATCAGTGTGAGCAGTTTAATTTGAGAAATAATTTATTATTTGACAGGACAAATGTAAAAGCAACAGGCTGTAAAATGCTCACACTGGCACAACTTCCACGTCCATCCCCTGTTCTGCTTTCCCAGGCCTGTCAGGAAATAATCAGGACTAATGATTTTACTCAAGTCTAAACTACTTTACCTTGCAAAGTGCCACGGTGGAACCTGCCCTTCCTGACCTTGCAGGAATGAATTTTTTCATTCCACTCATGAAGTGTGATGTCATTAAAACCAATTTAATGCATTCAGTTCAATTACATCTGAAGTTTTAAATTAAAGTTTAAAGAATTACATCTAAAGTTTTAAACAAGGTACAGGGCAGTTACTTTGTGGAAGGGTTGTATTTTTTTTTTAATTAAACTCACAGAACTGGAATTCTATTTATATGACACCTGCCTTTTTTATTTTTGATGGGATATTTTAATTCTTGAAATAACTCTGAGAATCCAGGTTATACATTACCAAGATTTCAATTATCTTATATTTACTCCCAGTAAAATAATTCCTTCCAATTATTGTAGCTGCAACACTACAAAAAATTGTCAAATGTTGTAGTTGCAGTGTAACTATTCTGAAATTTCTACTTGCACATTACAGAGCTGAGGGCAAAGTTTTCACTGCTCACACAATTTTGTGTGGTGACAAAGAAAGAGGCAAAAGAAGAAAAGTAATTTAAAACGTAGTAAATAAGAGATTATCTCCACCCTCCCTGTGCTCCACTTACTCTTAAATTATGGGAACAGAACGTCCATTTGATCAGAAGTGTGAATGGAATTGTTGGAATCAATGCAATGTAAGAACATAAAGTTCTAAAAGGCAAAAAGGAAGAGCAGCAATGCAGTGAAGGGCAGGGCCTGTCTTGGAACTGGTTTGAAAAATATTCACCAGAATTAAAGATATTGTGATTTTGGTGACATAATTCTGCCAGTTGCCTCTTCTGGTAAAAGCTTTTGTCCAAGGTCGGACGGACTTTTAATTAAATTGTTGTGCATTCATTGATTCTGTTTCTTGACACACAAAAAATAGTTTGATGCTCAATATAAACAGAATCAAGAAATTATTAAATAAGTGGAGCTTCCTTTGATATTACAAAAGTTCATTGGACAAAAAACTTTTATCAGAATTATGTAACCAAAACCACAGCTGGTCTATTTTGATAAGAAGCCCAAATGACGCTCATGTGGCTCTAACTGGGCCAAATGAAGGTATCTGAAGTGGGAATCTGCAGCAGGGTTTGATCTTCTTTCTCTGGATCCGTACCTAGATGTCCCTGGAATTGCAGTGTTCTGTCCTAAAATCAGTTCTACCCTGGGGCTTACCCAGCAGGCATCAAGATTTAGTACACTGCACTTGGCAGTGGGCACAGAAGAGATATAACTTCAATTTTCTATGAAAGACAAGATAACGGAGGAAGGACCTTATTTTTTACAAAATGCCTCTTTTCTTTGCACAAATGCTGTCGAAGTGGAAGCTGTCACTGGACCCTCCATCCCTGTGTGCTCCTGTACCATGCTGAGTGGTATCACATTTATTAGGAGTGTTATTAGGAAGTCTTCCCCCAATGTGTCACGTCTGTCACATCTGTCTTTCACTGCCTAGCTGGCTGTCACCTGCTCTTTTAAGTATCAGCTCCTGAGGCAGCTCTTTCCACAGGCTGATTTTCACAGTGGAAGGAGCAGTGTATAACCTGATTTTTTTTTTTCATTTTTTTTTTTTTTTGGTTAATAAAATAGATTTTAATTGATTTTGGTATTTTTATTTCTCTCGTTCATTGAAATGGTGCATCAGGTAACCACGGGGTTACATGTATGTGTGTAGAAATGTACCACCTAAACAGATGGGATGTGGTGATGTGTGATGGGACCTGGATCAGCAGGTGGGATCACATTTCGGAATTCAGTGCAAGAAAAAAAGCTGTAGCAGGAAGGAGGAGGAGGAGGAGGAACAAGGAGTGTAGTAAAGGTTGCCTGAAGTTGTTTTTGTATTATTTTCTAGCATTTCTTTCTTGCAGACAAGGTAATATAATGAGGTA
Source organism: Machaerirhynchus nigripectus (assembly GCA_013397975.1). Classification (NCBI taxonomy): domain Eukaryota; kingdom Metazoa; phylum Chordata; class Aves; order Passeriformes; family Dicruridae; genus Machaerirhynchus; species Machaerirhynchus nigripectus. The sequence continues at coordinate 91,208 of VZRQ01001638.1, read as the reverse complement.
TTTAAACAATATTGTCTTTCTGGAGAGCTCCTTGTTTACAGTTGGTTCATTATTACCACTCTGTTCTCCTGACACGTCATAAATCCTGTTTGGGGCCTGCTGCCCAGCACTGCCATGTGGAGCTGCAGAGAGTTAGTTTGAGCTCAGTGGACACTTTTCAGCCGTATTTACCTGTTTCCTGGTTTGGTTAGCAACGCTCATTTCGTCTGGAATCTAAATCATGGAATCACAGAATGTCCTGAGTGGGAAGGGACCTGCAAGGATCATCCAGTCCAACCCCTGGCCCTGCACAGACACCCCAACAATCCCACCCTGTGCATCCCTGGGAGCGCTGTCCAAACACCCCTGGAGCTCTGGCAGCCTTGGGGCCGTGCCCATTCTCTGTTCAGTGTCCCAGCACCCTCTGGGGGAAGAACCTTTCCCTGATCTCCAGCCTGACCGTGCCCTGGCCCAGCTCCAGCCATTCCCTGGGTCCTGTCCCTGTCACAGAGGGCAGAGATCGGAGCTGCTCCTCTGCTGCCCCTCAGCCCCCAGTGAGGTCTGACCTAAGTCTCCTCTTCTCCAGCTGAGCAAACCAAGTGCCCTCAGCCTCTCCCCAGATGGATAAAAGCTTATTTAATTCTATGCTGTCTTTAATTCTATGCTGTTTCTAGGCTGCATCACTCTTGAGGCTTTTAATTCATAGGTACTCGATGCTTGCTAATGAAAAGGGGTACCAAGTTGCCTACACCCTTTAGAATTACAGCAGAGAACCATTTGGAGGTTCCCAAACACTTTTGGAAAACCTGTCGTCTGTAAAACCCGACGATAACGTTTCCCTTTGGAAGTTTAGTGGGAAGTGCCTCCTCCCAGCAACGTGTGCGGCGCCGCTCGTCCCGTTGGCGCTCTCCCGCAGCAGACCATAAATCACTGCAGAGCTGCTGACAGGCTGCACCACCGACAGGCTGTGCCTTATTCTGGGACCTAATTATATCAGCAACGCCTTTCAGAGGGGTTTGTCAGCATTTCCAGCACGCAGCCCTTTTGGTTTTTTTCCAAGGTGGATGAGAACTTAATGTGTCAGTAATTCCGGGATTGTATCTGCTCGAACGGACACGGAAGTTGTCAGTCGGGATTTCGATTTTACTTGCCTCTGATATGTTTTAGCTTTATTAATTTATTTTTTTTTCTTTTCCAGCCGGGGTTGAGAATCACACGGCAGCTTGTGTGTGTTTTGAAGAGTTCCTATAAAAAACGGTTCAGTATTTCTCACTTATTTGTAATTATAGGTGAGGTAAGCAGTTGCTGAATAATGAAGTGTTAAATATATTCAGTATACGTACCAAAGTGCTCGAGGGTGGGAAAGAAGAAGTTATCAAAAATAATTACCTGCTAGCTTTGCCTCCTGGGATCATCCTAAGTGAAATGGCACTGTGATTTCTGAGAGGAATTCGAGAGAGTTGTGAGAAATCCAGGCGTCTTTACAGCAACGTGCATTGATACAGCCTCAATGTTTGCACATCAAACTTATTCATTTTAAATTTCTCCCCTGGTAATTTTTTTCTGTCATATTGAAGAATTTATATTAATATAATATATACTTTAGGTGGCTCTAGTTCTAGAAATTAGTATTTTAACTGTGATTAAAAACTTCAGCTCTTTCCATGCTATTTCCTAAGTGAGGCACTAACTACAGAACAGAGGATGGATTAAATCAGGTAGCAGAGATTACATTATTGCTAAAATATCAAACTAATCAACGAGAGCCATGATTTGACAGGTGGAAGCAGCACTGATGGTGGTGAATAATAATTGCTACGTGGTGATAGTCCAGGCAAAGTGTCACTTATGGCATCAGGAGTAATAAAAGGAATCATATGTTGGACATTTTGCTGCCGTTTCATTCTGCAGCACCAAAGTCAATGAAAAGCATTGATACAGTTAGCAGTTGGCTCAGGATAATCTCCATCTGGAGCACTCTGGCTAACACTGTTTTGTACCTGGGACACTCTCCAAATTCAATTTAGCCAGAAAGACTTCTCAGCACATTTGGAAGAGCTGCCTCTTCCACCTTCCTCGGTGAATTTGCCTCGTGTGCAGCTTTGCACAGCTTTTCTTGCTGTATGTTTTGGACTACCAATATATTTTCTTCCCTCAAAATTGTCACACCACAGTAATGAAAATATTTCTGATTTTGTCTTTACACTGTACCAATTCCTGTGAGAACTCTGCTGCTCTTTGTCTCAGTAAAGTCTTCCCAGGCTTTAATGCTGTAGTCGTCTTTCTTGGGTCCTGTGCTCACCACACATAAATTGGCAGAAATTAAAGGCTTGAGTGCCCAGTATTTTGAAAACAGGCACTGCAGCAGCTCAGCGCCTGTCCCTCGATGTGCAGGGCAAGGTGCAGGATGCCAAAATTTCCCAGATTTCCTCCAAATGTTGTGTGAGACAGTTCCTCTGCCCAGGGCCAGGCAGGAGCAAGCACTGCGGTGGTGGCGGGTCTCAGGTCCTTCCTTTCCTGGCCCCCATTTCTCGTGCTGTCCCCTCTTATCTCCCTATCTGGGAGATAATTTTCCAGAGGCACTAGGAGCAAACAATGGGCACAAGAGCCGTAATCACAGCACTTTATGGAGAGAGGGAGAACAAGCCAGGGTTCAGTGCCTGCTGTGTGTAAAACCCAGCCCAGTCCAGAACCCAGACACCCCTCCTTACTCCACGTTCTTCCTTGAAGAGAAAGTGGAGATGCAGCCTGTGGTAAACTTGTGTAAATATAATTTATCACCCCTAAACTCTTATCTGGAACTAATCTCTTTCCCACACTCACAAAGGACAGTTAATAGCACATTTTTACCCACGTCTTGCACCACTGAGATGCCACTTCTGGGGTGAGTGCTCAGTCTCTTTGAAATATGCACTTATTCTTTCCTGGTGATATTTCTAATCCACTCAAAGGGATACCCAAGTTCAATTTCCCCCTTCAGTTTTACCCCAGAGACAATGAAATCCACCCACAAGGCCTGTAGGAACCCTTTTCCCCTGTCTCCAGCAGGCAGCAGAGGTGATCTGCAATCCATCGCATTGAGTGGGTCTAGGACCAAAACTAAACCCAAACCCCATAACATTGTAAAATTCATTTTGTGATAAAGAACACAGGGCTCACCTCCAGAGTTATGTGAGCAGCTCTTGTGTCCTGTTGGTGCATGTGGAGTCACTTCCTTCCTCAAACACGAACCACAGATATCCAAAACACCACAGAATCATGAAATCACAGAACAATGTAATGGTCTGGTTTGGAAGGACCCTCGAAGATCAACAGTCTTTGAGTGAAACTGTGAGCCAGGATCTCCCTTGACTTTCCTTTTGCACTCTGAAGGTTTTTTATGCTTCTCTTCCTGTTTTGTTTTTTTTTGTATTGGCCCAGCTTTTTTCCTCGGGGTAGTTTGGTAGGCAAAAGAGAAAAGAAAATCTTCCCCCAGGGAAGGTGTTTTTTCCATGAAGATGTGGCACCAAAGATCCCAGTTCTGCTCCAAGTCACACTGCTGTAAATTGGCAGCCCTCTGGTTAATCAACATTTTGATTCTGACTTCATGCTGCAGCTTTCCAAAGCAGAATTCAGGGAGAGGACTCACTTTTAAAAATAATACTTTGTTTCGTATTCCATTTCAAATGAGGAGTTGTGTCACTTTGTGATATGTGGTCACAGTGGGATTTGGTCAAAGGTTGGACTTGATGACCCCTGAGGTCTTTCCAACCTTTATGATTCTACCCTTCAATGATTTAATTTATATTGGTTTTATAGGTTTTTATTTTTCGTTTCTTTTGCACATACATTCACACGGAGGCAAAGTATTAACTGGCAATACTGCTGTCTTAGGGAAATTGATTTTTGAAAGGCCAGGTGGAATTACCCAGAATTTTTCCTGTGCTAATGTGAGGAAAGGTAAAACAGCTTTTCAAACAGAATGAAACCTTGACAAAGATTTCAGCTACACAGGTCTGGCCAGGCTTCCTACAGTTTTCCTCTGCGGCAGTAATCAGCCTCGTGGGGAGGTCTGTAAAACTTTGGCAACGCACTTGAGAGCCCAGATGAATCCAAACCATGATAAATCACGAGGGCTCTCATTGCAAGGCTTGTTACAGCTGGACGAAAGCGGGCCCAGCAACTGAAAAATCAAATTGTCCTTGTGCATCTCAGGGGGAAAAAACATCCAACGGGACTCATAAAGAGTAACTGCACAGAGCAGCATCATATTCTGCTTTCAGAATACCTTTTGGGCTTCAGAAAAAATCGTAATTTTTTTGTTTTTCTCAGAAAATCTCCATCTCCCAAAGGGGTGAAATTATATGATGGAAACAAGCAGTTAATGATTGATCACAGAAATCAGGTACAGGATGCCAAAGAGAAGTGTTCCTAAACTGAGTTTACCTCACGGGAGGAAGTAGAGCTGTAGATATTGGGAAGTTTAGTTCCTAACCCTGGTGTTCTGTTTCAGAGCTGCGATTCAGTTTTACCCGTTTGCTAAAGCCAGGATCATAAATATGAGCTCTCATTTGGCTCCTCAGCTGCTCCTCATGTAACCCCTCGAGACCCTTCCCCAACCTCGTGCCCCTCCTTTGGACACCCCGTAACACCTGGAGGTTGTTCTGGTATTGTGGCACCCAAAAGTACACACAATAATTCCCTCCTTTGGACACCCTCTAACACCTGTGGGTTGTTCTGGTACTGTGGCACCCAAAATCACACACAATATTCCAGGTGAGGCTGCCCCAGCCCAGAGCAGAGCAGGACAACCCACCCCTGGAACAGCCTGTGATGCTGGGCCTGGAGCCCCCCAGGACATGTGTGAAGATCAGCAAGAAGCCAAATCAAATGTTCAGGGAGGTCTATAACCCAAACATGAGCTCAGTGGAACATGCAGGATGAGACCACAGCCCTTGAAATCAGTGGGGATTTTGCCACTCACTACAAACAAATCAATGCCACAGAGGGGTTGCATCCCTGTACCTGATTGTGGATGCTGAGCTTGTTGAATAATTCTGGCTTTGGTGCTTTTATCTGAAGATCCCTCAATAGTTTCATGAATTATTTTCATTATGATTCTTCGTATTAGGGAAAAAAGATAAAAATCTGTAATAATCCTCAAGCATGTGAGCTGTAAAATCAACACAATTCCGTGCAATTGTGACACAGCCTTATAAAATGGATTAAAAGTCTGTCTTATAGGGCAGGCAGGATTCCTACAAGAATCACCTGGAGGGAGGTGATTCTTTCCATCTCCTCTGCTCTTGTGAGGCCCCACACAAAATACTGGGTCCAGGTCTGGGGGCCCAAACACAAGAAAGATGTTGATCTGCTGGAAAAAGTCGAGTGAAGGCCATGTTGGTGCTCCAAGGGCTGGAGCCCCTCTGCTCTGGAGCCAGGCTGGCAGAGCTGGGGGTGTTCACCTGGACAAGAGAAGGCTCCAGGGAGACCTCAGAGCCCCTTCCAGGGCCTAAAGGGGCTCCAGGAGAGCTGGAGAGGGACTTGGGACAAGGGCCTCGAGGGACAGGACACAGGGAATGGCTTCCCACTGCCAGATGGTGGGAATAGATGGGATATTGGGAAGGAATTGCTCCCTGTGAGGGTGGGGAGGCCCTGGCACAGGGTGCCCAGAGAAGCTGTGGCTGCCCCTGGATTCCTGGAAGTGCCCAAGGCCAGGTTGGACGGGGCTTGGAGCCACCTGGGCTAGTGGAAGGTGTCCCTACCCATGGCAGGGGGTGGCATTGGATGGGCTTTAAGGTCCCTCCCAACCCAAACCTTCCTGTGATTCTATAACTCCACGACACATCCAATTGTCTTTTCTTGCAACACGCCCTGAGGGAACTCCCCTGAGCCCTGAACCTGGTTAACAAGCCAGCCTCCCCACCCTTTGCCAATGTATTCAGTGAAGAAATAACCATTTAATGTGCTAGACAGCTCAGATCCTCATGGAAAGCTGTTCTGTGGGCACGTAGCAGGGATGGATCCAAGCCAGCAGCCACGGCTCGTTCTGACGGAGACTTCTTTTAGCCACTCCCAGCGCAGGCTGCCTCAGCCCCATTCCTAGAACTCCATTTAAATATCCCACTTGGGTATTTTAGACGAGGATTAAAGTTGAGGCACACGCAGCCCTGCTGCCCAGTTACAGCAGAGATCAGTCAGCTGTCGGCACTGGAAAGGCACACGAAGCCCGTGCAGCACATCCCACAGCCCACGGAACTGCTCACAGCAGGGCACGGCTTCGGCTTCCTCAGTAAATCACGGGGAATTCTCCTCTTCCTGCCAAACTTAGCTTGTGAATGAAAAGCGTTCCTACGGCTCTTCAAGTGTGGCAGAACTTTAGGGCCTGAGCTCCATTATTTTGTTAAGCAGCGTGTCGTTAATTACCCCTGGCACGTTTCTCCCAGGCACGGGAGCTGCGGAAGGCAGGCGGAAGAGGCAATAAATTCGGATTCTGGGATTAAAGAATTCAGATGATAGCCTGAGTTATGCTTTTTTTTTTTTTTTTAATGAGTGCTGGAGTGTACACGGGGCCATTACACTGCCTGGTGCTGAGAAGCACCTCGTTAACAATTTACGTTCATTTGCATCTCACCACAATCCCTCTGTTAACACGCAAGGTCGAAAGAGTTCCATGGGGAGTAAGCCCAGGACAAGAATGTTTCTCCCCACGTGGATGGCAAACCATGGATGGCTCATGCTACATCACCACTGAATGAAAAGTGAGTTAAAAACTCAGGCAGTGTAGTTCTCAAGCTCCGTAAATTACAAATATTTGTGTAGCACGTCGAGATCAGTATTTACATTTAAAATGCCCACAAATATGTAAGAAAAAGGTGTCAGGAATTACTCAACATTAAGAAGTCACTTTCACCCGAAAGAACAGATGGTTGGGAAAATCTTGTCAGCTGGAAGTCATTATTCAAATATATTTGTACAACTTCTGCTGGTTATTGTCTGTTTTGGGCCCAGTCTATCAGAACTTGCTGAGTGCAGGTGTGATTGACAGCTTTTACGTTTCCTTAACCCTATTTTTAGCTCAAACTGTGGCGCAAACTCTGGATTATTTTGCAGTCAGTGTGGCCCACCCTGACCTTATGTTTTCCACAAAACCTTTTGGTTTATTTCCAGGACAGAAAACAACAAGATAGAGGAACCCAGGTTCTTCCTGGTGATTTTGGGACATGCAGTTATTGAGCAGGATCGAGGTCACTACCAGAAACTTCATACCAAAAGGAAGAGTAAGGTCTTCCAATTCATCTTAGAGCAGTAATTTTTCAGGCCGAAGATTTTTGATGTTATTTTTTTCTTCTTCTTTTCTTCTGGATTATTTGAAGGGTTCATATTTTTAAGAGCAGGGCAGGTTACGTGCTTCAATGACTTGACCAGTGCAATAGCAACCTGGAGGGAAGGTAGATCAAAATGTATGGTGTGCACCCTCTCGAGAACTCATTTATGTGTCACTACATGAACATATTAATATGATTTTCAATGACGTGGTTTTACCTGGATTTTAGAGAAGGAAAATAAGAAAGAGGCAAGCTGAAATCAGATAGGCTGGTTCTGATACGCCTCATGTTACATAGAAAGGTGAAACAATGAGAAATTTTTATGGAGTTTTATGAACAAGTTTTGACTTCTACAGAACAAGGGATTTGTCTTTGATATGGTGAGCTGTGGTACTGCATCTCCTCCTGAGGGGCAGCACAGGGGCAGCTCCGATCTCTGCCCTCTGGGACCAGGGACAGGACCCAGGGAAGGGCTGGAGCTGGGCCAGGGGAGGGTCAGGCTGGAGATCAGGGAAAGGCTCTTCCCCCAGAGGGTGCTGGGGCACTGAGCAGGGAATGGGCACGGCCCCGAGGCTGCCGGAGCTCCAGGAGGGCTTGGACACCACTCCCAGGGATGCACAGGGTGGGATTGCTGGGGTGTCTGTGCAGGATCGGGGGCTGGACTCCATAATCCCTGTGTGTCCCTTCCCACTCAGGATATTCTGTGACTCCATGATTCATTATCCCACCAGTTAATAGAATAATTTCAGATCTGACAGCAGAATATATACAGCATCTTGTAGCAACTGGCTATAAAGTGACTTTTAATCTCCACTGAACTTGATGAAAATGGCGGCAGTGACCTCAGAATCTTGTTAAGTTTGGTGTGAATTTTCCTACTTGGGATGTGTTCCTGTGCTTGACTCCAAAATAGGAGAGAGGTCCATGAGTGAGAAGCACCTGACCTGAGAACTGCCACCAACCTTCTGTTTCTAAGCTCCCTCCAGCCTGGGAAGTGATTGACTGCTTTACTTTATCACGTCTTATTAATATGATTTACTAATCTGGTAATTCGGGTCAAGCTGGCACCGTGCGTTGCCGAGAGGAATAAAACAAAAAGAACATCATGATCAAATATTATCGTCGTGGCATCACCACAAATCTGAATGGGAGCACCAGTGAGATCCGCGCTGACGAGCCGCTGAGGTCCCGCAGTGACACGGTTACTGGCTCCTTGGGCCAAACACACTCAGCTCTGTAAAGGAAAGGGTGTTCTCAGTTTCAGAAGTGTTGAACTCTGCTGGAGTGCCTGGGCAACACAGGCCATCCCTGCCCGGGATGAACGCACCAGCAGCTGTGAAAACACCAGGTCATGGAACCCAGCAGGGGCACGGAAAAAGGATTTCTGAGCTTCGTGGAATCGTGGAATCATGAGTGGTTTGGGGTGGGAAGGAACTTGAGGACCATCTCATTCCAACCCCCTGCCACGGACAGGAACACCTTCCACTAGACCAGGTTGCTCAGTCCCTTTCGTTTTCTTCCTTCCTCCTCAGCCAGATGGTCCTGTTGAAAACAGGAAAAAAACCCTGAATCCATAGGAATTATGCTATTTCTGATCTACTTCTCTCTTGATTTTTTCATGGACCAGATCTCATAGAGGTACATTTTTCCTTCTATGCAAATAACCAGACACTTCAATCCCCAAATTTCCATGATCTGCACATATAACACAGTTTTCCAGAAATTCTGGAGAGCCTGTCACTAAACCTGATCCAGAGGCAGCTGAGGAGGGCACTCGGAGTTTTTTCTGCTGCGGAGTTGGAAGAGAGAATGTGAAACAAGCACAGATTCCACGTGCTGCAAGGCAGCCACAGCCCTCTGATGGCTGATGGTTTGGGACTCCAGGGAGAGCAGACCCCAAAGCTTTGGAGCTGCCTTGCATTGGAGCATCCCAGGCCAACGATTCTTGTACCAGGAGTGGTCTTTATTGTGAATATTTCTAGTCGCTGCTGCAGAGCCAGAAGGATTCACAGAACTGATACAAACTCCAGTTTCCCCGTTGTTTAGACACAGGGATCACGTTTTATTGCTGAAATATCATCTTCAAGTATTTGCTTCTGCAAGTCGTCTTTGGAATTTTTGAGGTGTGAGAGGATTCTGTGTGAAAAAAAGGAAAAAAAATTAATGTGAATTAAAATGATGATCAAAAAAAAGAGATTCCTTCCACAATGTGATCCTCTTACATTCAAGTCACTCAGTACTTTATTTATGGTATTTAAGCCATGTCCATGTGTGCAAAATGAGATTGTGAGCCACTGCTCCAGCTCTGCTTGAGATTTACAAGAAATTTCTGCGGGTAATGGGCTAAAATTGCTCCATGCCATGGCAGTACATGACTAGTTCATATTAGTTTGTCATCTAAGGTAGGCTTAATAGAAGAAGAATACAGATTTAACTTTTACAAAGAATAAAGTCTATATTTCTTTCCTCTAACATAACAAAAATCTACTAATTACTCAACGGGATCTTTAACAGTGACACAGAGAGTTATTAAATTCTGATATGACTATTACAACAATAAAGGTCTTATTGACAATAAATGATAATTGTCTTAAAAAAAAAGAAACTCCGAGGAAAAAAGAAAGGGTACATAGAAGTACTTTTCTTTCTGCAGAAGACCAAATGAACCCAAAGACAGGTAGCCAGTTGCTACTGGCATTTTTATTATAGGTTAATCACATGTATAAATAGCACAGTGTCTCTCAAAGGGTGCACAGTAATGTGAAAAAAAATGCTGAAAAATATCATTCTTCATTTGATATAAAGAAACATATTTTGTGTTTTCTATACTTGTATACTTGCATTTTTTCTGTGTTTAATTTGATTTATTACATATATATACATATCAGTGTTGCTACTTAGCTCAATTATTGCCTTATTTCTTTCAAAAATTGTCATATATTTTCATTTTTAATTTGATGTTCTACTTTAGGAATACAAAACACAAAATTAAATACTGTTGCTCTGACGAATGCCAGTAAAACACTGGGTCCTCTGCCAGAGACTGGGGAGATATAGTTAACTGCCTGGTCAGATTTTAGGTTAATTTTTATAATACCTACGCACTAAAAAAAAGTTTAGGTAGCTATAGTTAGGCCATTTGAAATAAAACTGCAAATTTTAATAGGAGCTATAAGAGTAAAATTAGTGGGCTCCCAGTAGTGACTTGAAAACTCAGGAAAAAAGAAGGAATATTGGCGGTATTAGAACGAACAGGCTGCCCAGGCAGTGCGGGAGTCACCAGCCCTGAAAGTGTCCCAAAACCTCGTGGATGTGGCACTTGGGGCCGTGGCTTAGTGGGGGTGTGGTGGTGGTGGGCTGGTGGTGGGACTTGGTGGCCTGAAAGGTCTTTTCCAGCCCTGACAATCCCACATTGCAAAACACCATCCCCCACACCCGCAGTGACCACGGGCTTTGCTTCACAGCACGAAATCCTTCGCAGCAAAGAAGGCTGGGATCACTAAACTGATTCCCTAGGGATCATTTATGGCCCTTATTCACACTGCCCGACTTCCTGAGCCTCCCACTCCGCTAACAGAGGCAGCAGAGATTTCCTAGCAGAGACCTGAGGAATAATCCCGTAACAACTGCTGCTCCTGCTGCCCAATTAGGGCTGCAACCAGAGTACAGCGATGGTGTAACTGCAATTAAATGTGTGAACAAAGCTAAGATCACAGAGTGGCTCCATGAGACACCTCCTTGGGAGTCAGAGCCTAAAAGGCAGGATGATCTTTTTCCTGTAGCTGAGTCAGAGGGAACATCACACATTCATGCCCAGAAGCTATAGAAAATGTCACCGTGGACAGACACCAAGGGGCTTTTACCTAAAAAATCATCAGAGAGAAATCACTGCCTCACATTTCCTTTGAATGCATTTTTGGTATTAATTTATATCGTGCTGGATGAAGAAATGAGAGGTGAATTGCTACAAGCGAGGGGAGGAGGAGTCCATGCTTTAGAGGCTCTGTGGAAGTCAGATCCCGCTTTGTTTCTGTAAGATTTTAACAGGTGACCGATTTCCTTTTTTCCAAGTCTTATTTCCTCCTCAAATTGCTTTCACCACTGTTGGAGTCCAAGGCATGCCTCTGGCAGCCCTGGCAGGTCAGGGAGCCCCGGAGCCCCAGCGAGGGGGGCCCAGACCCTGGCCAGAAGCCAAGAATAAAGGAGTTTTCGATCTTAGTCCATGGGAAAAATTACCAACACTGCGAGAAACATTGCAGAGCACGCGAGTTTGAAATTAGTAGTGGTTTAGTGTGTTGCAAGGTAAAAAGGTAGATTTTAGGGTTTTTAGAGTAAAGATAAAAGACTTAAGATGGAGGATTTTGGGCGTTACCCTGTTCTTCTTCTTCTTCTTCTTCTCCTCCATCTTCTCTGGTGGTGGTGGCACTAAATGATTGGTAGAATGAAAAAGAGGTAGAAATTACGTGTCTAGAATAGGTACAAAATAATTGGTAAAAAGGTAAATAATAAATACATTGTGAAGGATGGTTGGATTATGGAAAGGGCACAAAAGGGACAGAACTGCCCAGTTGTNCCCAGGACTGGGCAGTTCCCGCTGGGACACGGCTGGCATCAGACTTGTGGCCGGAGCTGAGAGCTGGCTGGAGATGAGGAGAAATAAACAACCTGAAACAACTTCTGCAGGCGTTTCTCATCTGTTCGGGCTCGAAGGTAAAGCTGCACAGAGGCTAAAAAAGATAAAGGACTTGTGTGGAGTCCAAACTCCCGCACACCACTTCTTCAGAAGTTCCCTCTGAAGGACGGAGGGCAGGTAGGAGTGCTGGCAGCACCGGCCCCCCTCAGACCGTCACGTCACTTTCAGAGTCTCTGAGGTGACTGTGCTGGGAGTGAGCGCGAGAATTCCCTCTGCAGAGGGAGGTTTTCAAGCTGCAAACACCAAGACGTAGAGTATCGATTTATTCCTTTTGTTTTCCACCTCACTCTTGGTGGAAACTCGAGCACTGACTCGGACTGGAGAGACGAAAAGTGCTGGGGGTGCTCAAAGTGTTCACTTTTCACTGGTTTCTTCTCCCTTCTGGATCAGACTTCCAAAATCGATGTGTACAATGGCGTGTCACTGACAGAATCCGTGTCTAAATATGGATTTCAGTTATTGACTTTGATAAATAATTTTTAAAAGTTATAAATAAATAAATAAGGTACTTTGTTTGTAGCCCTTTCCATCGGTCTCCCTCTTCTAAAATACATTTTTCTGCTGTCAAAACAAATCGTCTAAGAAAATAACCCCATTCGTTTCAGCAGAAATGCAAGTCTGTAATAGCATAAATGACATATCTCTGGATTGCTGCTTGCTTCAGAAAATAGATCTGCAATAAAGCAGGGCTAATCCTCAAGAATTTATTTGTGGAAAATCCATCAGGTGTAATGCTGGAAACCCTCTATCAATATCCAGCATAAAGCAAGGCCTGTCTGAAGCACATGTAATCAAAGTCATGTCTTTTTTAATAAAAAATTACTTTGTCTGAGAAGCCAGAAAGCAAAACCTCCAGCAGATTTCTGCTTCTGGGGGGTGCCAAAATGTTTTTCTTTAATTGAAACAGATGAAGATTTTTGTTAAGCTTTTACATCCTTCAGAAAGCCTCCGTGGCTGTCACCAGTGTTATCTTTTGATCTAAGGCTTTGCAGTCAACATCTGCAAGAATTTTTTCAAGCAGCACACTTCTTAAATGATTTAACTTTTTTTTTTTTAATTTGGAAAATACGGTCTTTCACAGGAAAAGCAAGGAACAATGCTTGTTGTTTCCTTGTGCCTCTGTTTGCCACGGGTTGCCCCGTGACGGGATCTAAAATACTTAGAGAAGGTTTGTGGAGGGAAAAGGTGCCTTCCATTATGAAGTTTGGGTGAACGTTTCTCCAGTATTAGTCCAAATGATGGAATTGGGAAAAACCAGACAGCAGGAGATTTTTTTTCTCAGGAATGGAAGAATTTCTGGGTTTTTATCGTCTGTGTCTGTTTACAGATGTTCATAAGTCAAAAAGGTTTCTGTTAGTATTTATGTAGATGACCAGCACGTGATATTAGACTGATTCAATTAAAGACTTATGTGCACTAGAGAGAGAAGCTTTTATGAAACTGTTTGGTACTGTCAAGCACTTTTAGTTCCTGAATGGGAAGGTGACAGGGGGAAGGGGATGCATTTGCAAACTGTTGGGATAAAGTCCCGGGAGGTGGAATGTGTTATCAGGTCAGCCGTTCCATTTATCTTACAAAACAGTGCCTGCAGAAGGGTAACACAGGGACAAGGCAATCAACACTGAATTTGTAGACAAAAATAATTGTTCAGATATACCTGCATTGCTAATGGAGCAAATTTAAGTGTTCTTGCTATAGAATCCCAGAATCAATGAGGTTGGAAAAAACCTCCCAGACCACAGAGTCCACCTTGTGCCCGATGCCCACCTTGTCCCCAGCCCAGAGCACTGAGTGCCACCTCCAGGGATGGGGACTCCAAACCTCCCTGGGCAGCCCCTGCCAAGGCCTGAGCACCCTTTCCATGCAGAAATTCCTCCTGATGTCCAACCTGAGCCTCCCCTGGCCCAGACTGAGGCCGTTCCCTCTCCTCCTGTCCCTGTTCCCTGGGAGCAGAGCCCGACCCCCCCGGCTGCCCCCTCCTGTCAGGGACTTGTGCAGAGCCACAAGGTCCCCCCTGAGCCTCCTTTTCTCCAGGCTGAGCCCCCTCAGCTTAACCCTAAACTCAACCCTAAACTCAACCCTCAACCCTGAACTCAACCCTAAGGTCTCTCATCTTAAAACTTAGGAATTAAAGGGTTGCATAGCTTACTTCACCTGTGTAAAAGCCTATCACATTATGAAGAAAAAGTGAATAGTTTGGGTCTCAGTGTTCCCAGAAATAAATTGGGTTTGTTTGATGTTTGGTTTTCTTTTGTTTTGCTGAGCTTTTTGGTCGTTCGGCAGTGTTATCCCACTTGTATTTTTATCCTGCTAGGAACACCAAATGCTTTATAAAACAGTCCTGTTGTTTTCAGGCAAGTATTTTATTCAGTTCCAGAGTGGAGATTGCTTAGCTTTGCTGTTCATATCCTGAAATGATTTAAGTGGCCCTCGAGGTCTGTTAAGAATAGTGCATTTGATTAAATTAGCCAACAACAATTAATTGCTTCTAACATCCTAAAGTGCCAGAACAAAGGAAGTTCTTGTGGTCAGTTCCCGCTCCTCTGAGCTGAAAGGACCTTTTTCTTTTTGTGTCATTATGAATTTCATTAAATGAACTCCACTGAATATCAAGAAAGACTTTGTTCAGAATGAGAAGCTTGGGTTGTCTGCAGCAGATGATCAGTTACTTTATCTTCATCTTTTTCAGAATAAAAGCAATTCCCTTGTTCGTGCAGTTCAGTAAGAGACTGGATATAAGGAACCAAGATATGCATTAAAAAAGCATGGGGCCACTATAAAATTTAAAATTATTTGAATGCAAAGAACTATTTTAATTTACTTGCTCTTTTCATTATATTTTAGGAAAATATTGCTTAGGGAGGGGTTTGTGATGTATTATAAAGACACATGAAAGAGAAAGAGATGAAGAAAAATTTAGAAAGTCCAAATGAAAAAGTGTTGAGCAGGAGGAAATCCTTCTCTGTTTGATAACTGCAGGGACACTGAGAGTCCCCTGTTCAGAGTCCTGCAACAGGAATAACAGATCTGTGTAAGACCAGAGATTCCGAGTCTGCAGGAAATCCTTGGGGAAATAAAGTTTCTCTAAATCTCCGTGTTTGGTGCAACATAGATTTGCATGAATTTATTTACAAGACTGGCGTTTACTCTACTGCAATAGTGGTGGATTATTTTAATTTAAGGAAACTGTCAACTGCTTTAGAAGGTCCCAGGCAATTTAGGTGGAAAAAAATCCCTACTGCGAGTAAAGCACAGAGAAAATATCATCACCACCTTATCAAGGGAGGGGCTTTTCCCACTTTGCTCAGGCCTTGGACTTGATGATTCCTGTAGGTCCCTTACAGCTCAGGATATTCTGTGAGTCTACAGTTCTCTGAATCTAGTCATAAACCCTTTTACTGGTGCTTTTAAAACATGCCATAGAAAAATACAATTAAAACGATTTTACTGTGCCATTCCAAATACTGAGATTCTAGAAAATAAAAATAATTCTTAATTTTTAATAAAATCATCTGCTCATCATCTGTTGTTTAAAACTGTGTGATATTATCAAAATATGTCTAATGTGAATATTTAACATATATATATATATATACACACATCTATCTAATCTAGAATCACAGAATTATTAAGGTTGAAAAAGACCTCCAAGATCTTTTAAGTCCAACCTTCGGCCAAATACCCCCGTGTCCACTAAATCCCATCACAACGTGCCATGTACACTCATTTTTTGAACACTTCCAGGGATGGTTGCTACACCTCTGTCCAGGGCAGCCCCTTCCAATGCCTGACCTGTGTTTCAGAGGAGGAATTTTTCCTAATGTCTGTTGGAGTCCAAGGCATGCCTCTGGCAGCCCTGGCAGGTCAGGGAGCCCCGGAGCCCCAGCGAGGGGGTCCCAGACCCTGGC